>JAMWET010002840.1:0-135000 GCA_024036415.1 Prochilodus magdalenae | reverse complement strand
AAAAAAGTAGGTTTGTCTCCCTGCCCCAGCAGAGGCAAATATGAAAGAATGAAGATGAGTGGGCATGTTTATGGAAAGGAATTTAAAAGGTGAGAGGTGTAGTATTCATGAAGCATTATGCAAGTAAGCACGAGTAATATATTAAAAGCACAAACAAAACTTTTCTCATGTTAAGTCTGGGCAGTGAACTGGCTACACTCAGATCATAATACATTTTTCTTGAGAACTTGCTGATACTGGAAAACACTGAGATACCAGATGATAACTAAGTGAGCATTAGTACAATTAATGAACCCATGTTTACTGCATGAGTACTGCAACCTATGGTAAACATTTTCAAACCTAAAATCGCTTGTATTAATTGGGCGGTTTGGTTCTGTTTTTTTCTCTTGAAGTAAAACATTAAACAGTACACAGTATTATAGATAGGCAGGAGAACCAAACCAAACGTCCATACAGGAAACTTACTGGTTTCATTTCACATGATATATACACTGCAGCTCTTGGACATCATGTATAAAACGTACAGAAGAGAATAAAAACCTGTTCTGCTATTTCTATGTTACAGGTATTTAACAGTTGTGGGCAAATGCCTGAATATCCCTGGTCAAATGGCTTCTTCTACAGGAATCAAAATTCAATGTCAATGTTCTGATATTTTTACTGTACAATTTATATCTATATTAAATAAAATATGTACAACATACTCGGCCAAAACTTTTGCACATACCACATTTTATGTTCTATTTTGTCATCTGTCATAAACAGGAATTGTGCATTAAAATGTGCAGCAGTGAGTTCTCCGTAGAGTATGTGTCTTTATTCTCATACATGTAATCCAAACGTTATCACGCATGTAGGATGGTATATATATATACAGTGTATACTGGTATAGATCATATGAGCTTACTAGACCAAAAAAAGTAGTCACCTGTGACTGAAACGTACCTAATTGCGTGTAATACCCCCACAAATACAAAGCTGTGATTCGATTTGGCATGGACTAGATAAGCTTCTGGATGTAGGCCACATCAATGTTCAGCCACTCTTGCATTAAGAAATTGCGCAGTTTGGCCAGATTTGTTGGATGCCTTCTCTAGCATAATTCAGAGGACAATTACCTGTAGACTGGGATTTTAGGTACTGCTGGTAGACCCGTATGACCGCACGCGTACATACACCTGTAAATTCACACTATATTCTTTGGCACGTTCCATTACAATCACTCCTTTCAGCCCATAATCAATCAACATCTGCTTTGGACCCATTTTACACACCTTGCAGGTATTTAGAACTTGATAATCCTCATGCAATACCATCTGCCAGAGCTTATAGTACCAACTTTACCAATGCGAGAAAACAATTTTTTTGTCCATTGTGCTTATAACCCAACAGCGCATCTCCTCTTTACTTCTGTCTAAAAACAGGAAATAAATAAGAAGCTGCAGGAGCTGCATCTGCAGGCATATTATTTTGTAAACTAGAAGAATCAGACAGTACATTTTAATAACAACAGTCATTGCCAACACACAATTAATGCCAATCATAAAAGTTGCACTGCACAAGCACACACAGTATTAAACTGTCATTTAGCCACTGGTACTCATAGTAATATAGCATGATAGCGTACAGTGCGTGTGGGTGTGTGTGTTTGAAGGGGGAGGGGGGATTCTTCTCATTAAATAATACTCCAGAGACAAAGCACTCTGAACACCTTGCCAAGCAAAAGCAGATAAAGAGCTGACTGCAGACAGCTTCCAGAAAACAGGAGCCCAGCAGGCAGGACTAATAGTGATCTATCTGTTTGAGGGAGAACCATTTGTCCAAATTCAAACGTCACCCTAAATGGTCTAAGATTAATGAAGCACCAGCTGTCTATGTGCTCGCTGTCCACCAGACTCCATTTTACCTCCTGGAATCACTGAGCATAACACAAATACAAATTTTGTGTTTTACTTTTAGAAGAAATTCCGCCTTCATTGGAACTCTAAGGCTAACTGATAATCGCTGGCGGAAAAATCGGAAATTTTACAATTCTCTGAGACTTCATTAGCATAAAAAGTGCTGCAGCCTTATTGAATTCATCTCCCTGTGACAACACAACCAGCCATAGAGAACAGGAAGTACAGGACAACCAGTATTTTTGGAAAATTAACTGACCCAAATCAGTCTGAGGTTGCCAGAACAGTTGAGGTTTTTCTTGAACCATGGGCTGAACAGTGAAAATTCTATTTCTATATGCTGGCTTAGGCTAAATAAAAAGTTCTGCTATCCTGACAGGCACGGATAAAGCCCTTTTTTATAACGGACAAGCCCTTTTTTGCTATACGGTGCTCTGTTAAGGATGTGTGCAGTCAGAACTCTTTAACTCCTGGTAAAACCACTGGTGTTTGCCACCTCCACAACTGCACTCTTCACTGAAGGAAAAACTGCAGATACCAGCCTTGAGAATGATCAAGAAACGTGAAGACATTTATGGTGACTAACTTTTTCCTTGAATACAACCCGGGATGTGATTCATCTCTCGTCACTTCCTGGAACAACACAGAGGCTCTTTCCTTTAGCTTTAAGCCCACCAGTCATTTCCCACCTTGGTATGCCTATCGAAACGTGTTAGAAGTTACTCAGATTTTTGGTTTCTAAATTCAAGGCCATTAGTTCTGCTTTTGCGCTGCCTGTTTATGATTCTTCTGAGCTTAAGATACGCTCTGTTTTCCAGAATCAATTTGACTCTGGGCCACTTTCTTACTTAACTGGTATCGTAACTCATGAAGCCTACCACTTCTCCTTTGAATACTGTTTCTTCTTACCCTCCTAAAGAAGCTCGGGAAGTTCCAGGTCCCAGTGACCTCTATAAATATCAGTCTTACTAGTGGCACTGTTTCAGCTTGTTTCAAACATCTGTAAAACAGTCACTTATCAAAAAGCCTGGCTTGGACCAGACGTTTTTGAATAACCACATGCCAATCTCTAAGCTACCCTTGTTTGGGCTATCCTTGTCTTTTTCCTAGTCGTCCTCATTCAGTCTTTACAGAAAATACCATTTTGGACAAGTTTCAGTCAGGTTTCAGGGTACTTTATAGTGAAATTATGAAATGATTTACAGTTTTCTTGACTCTCAGCTTTTCCTGACATCTTTTAATTATGCTTGATTCTACAGCTTCATTCGATGCAACTCACCATAATATTCTCTTGGATCGTCTTAATCTTGAGGTTTCTTAAATTTGATAAACAAATAAACTTTGTCGTAAAAAGTAGTTTATATTAGCTGAGGCTTTTTTCCAAATTGAAGCCAGTCAATTTTTAAAGCCATGTCAGTTCACAGTTCACAGAAGATAGCCATACATGCTTTTTTTTAGAAACGTGCCTTGATTATTGCAGTTCTCTCTATAAGGAAGACAGTCAGTCGGTTCTCAGTGTCCTGTCTGCAACTTGTTGCTGCTATACCCCTTACTATCACAAGGAAGAGACACAGCATCTTACCTGATATGGGTTCTCTACACTGGCTTTCTGTCAAGTATAGAATTGATTTTTATATTTTTTGTTTTCAAGGCATAACACAATCTTGCCCCACAGTATATCTGTGATCAAATTAGCCCATACTCCTCTGGTGGGTCTCTCAGATCCACCAATAAACTACTACTCAGCGTCCTGTGCTCTTAACTAAAACTTGAGGGGGGTGTGAATTATTGTGGAATAATTTACCAATTAATGTGTGATCTGCCTCGACCATTGTAAATCTTGAGTTATCGCTTTTTCTTGGCCTATGACTTTTTTACTGATTTAATATTATTTATAAAAAGTTTTATTTTAATCTTATCTTCTGTTGCATTCTCCATTTTACTGTTTTAACATACTTTTCATACATGCCCTTAGTATGTGTTCTAAGATAAACTGAACTTACCGCCCACGTCACCCGCACAGAAGTGGAGCTGAGCACTACAGGGTTGTGCATGCTGACGATGACATCACCCAGCTCCTTCTGCACCTGCCGGTGATCAATGCCCTGCACGGCTGGGCTAATGTCTGAGACACAACAGGGGCAAATACACTAATGAGCACTAATGAGCACAAAATAGAGTGTCCCATGAAAGCAAAATCAAAGGGAACAGTATGCAGTGTGAACCAATAACTGGTAGCAATAGAAATGTTACTGAGTCTGCTTCTGCAGGTACAGCAAAAGCAGTACAGTGTTTAAGCCTAAAGGTGGTTCTGAGCTAATATGCATTGTGTACATATATAGAGTGGGGTCCAAAAGTCTAAGACTACAATGATTGATTTGTTGCTTATTTACAGATATTAATTTTGAAAGGAAACTGCGTAACAAACATTAATTTAAGCATTAATTAATTAATACTGACCATGTTACGAAAACGTCTGGGAAAATCTACAATAGTCAAATTGCTATGCTGGTAATCCAATTTCCAATAAATGCCTGCACTGGATTAGAATGAAATGCAAAATAGAAATAGTAATTTAAATAATGGTCGCAGACTTGCATTACTACATTAATATGTGTAGTCTGCTCTCTTCTGATGTCCTTACCCTGAGTGCGGACGGGCTCAGACATCAGGCTGGGGTCTCCAACTCCACGTGTATTTACGGCTCTGATGATGAAGACGTAGACGGTGTTGGGGCGCAGGTCTTTGACCGTGTACTGCGTGCTCCTCACATGGTCAGCTACAGTCTGCCAACTGTTGCTCACCAGCTGGCTGCAAACATAGAGACAAAAATTTAATAAACTCACTGCTCTAAAACACACACACATACACAAACAGCTTAGAGAACTACCCAAAGAGGAAGCAGTAAGGTTGTTATATTAATATTACTGTGACCATAATGGCTGCTTGTACCAGTTCACTACAATATAGTACAATATAATCAGGGCTGTGTCTGATTGCTGTGACTACTTTATTAAAATTAACTCTCTCTACATGAAATATTAACGATGCTTTAATTATTGTAAGTGTATAAACCTAACCTATGTTACTTAACACTAAAACTGAATTAGTTTTTTTATGTTGTTATTTTATGTGAATTTATATTCACTTGTAGGTCAATGAATGAGAAATAAGAAATTCTATTAAACACACATGAGTGCTAAATTGCTGACATTGTGTTTATTAGGAGAAAAGGATACACTCTACTGTGATTTGATGAAATTCTGTACATAGTCGTTTTGTGGAAACAGCCTTTATAGCTATGCTATAATAAATATAATGGGAAAAGTAAAGAGTGGAATCTGTAGATATAGAATGTACATTGAAAGTAAATGTAGTTCTTGATGTAGTGAACTATGTAATTAATGGACAATTACATTTAAATAGTATAACACATACAACAGCTCTCAGTTTTAGAGGGTAAACACCACCAGAAACCACACAGCATTTTAAAACTACTGAATCACATTTCAGACCACCTGTGGCTTGACAGTCTCAAGCATCTAAATGCTAAGCATCTAGTTTCACCTTAGCTAATGTTTTTTATATTTTTTCTCTCTCTCTCCCTTTCTTTTCTTTTTTTTTTTTTTTCATATTAATGATTTTAGGCTGTTTAACGACCCTAAAATGAAGTCCTTTCCCTGAGAACTGTAAGTACTGACGCCAGCTAAATATTGACAAAACACAGTGAGCCAAAACACACGCTGGGAACCCACACTTATGGCGCAGCCCCAGCTCTCTCCATAAATAAACCACTAAATCCATCACTGCTGGCTCTCGGCAGGGGCAACCCCGGTGCCCAGCTAAACGGCCACATCTGCGCTGTGTGCGTGAAGGGCACTGGGCACTGTGTCCAAGGCTGCGGGCCAAGCAGTGCAAACTCACCCAAAGGCTTCAATGACATAGGAGGAAATAAGGGTGGCCTCCTCAGGCCCTGGACTCCATGACAGCGACACACTGCTCTTGGTGACATCGGTGACCTCTGGCTTGGAGGGAGGTCCTGGGAGAGCGGTGGTATTGTGGGACACGGAGTCTATAAGCTCTGCCGACTCTGAGAGGAAGAGCAGGAGAGCAGGCAGACAGGGTTACAGGACAAGATGATTAAAGGCTCTAAAAAAAGCTTGTTAGCTATTTCTGTTTATGGTCAAAGATAAAGGAACCTCTGATGTCTAGATAGGCGCTCCATGAGGTCTCTCCACTGGAGCTTGTGGCCAAGCACGTATATTGACCGGAGTCTGAGAGCTGGAGAAGAACATTAACAGCAATAAGAGGTGGGCAGGGTTTCATATACAGTGCTGATACATCACCTCACTGTAAATGTTTGTGTATAGAGGGTGTGCATTGACATCACTTTCCTGCTGGAATACAACCCCTCAAATCACTGAGTGGTAAAACAGTCCACAACAAGGCTGCACGTACTAGCTGAAACAGTGAAACTGGGAATGAATTAAGCTTTTATCTGCTTAAATTCAAAACAGCTGGACACAATAATAAAAGATCATTTTGTGTGGTCAATGGGATCTTTAACATAGCTCTGTTCATAACTTCTAAATCTATCTATACACAAAACTCTTAATGATTAACTTTTTTAAGAAATGCTGATAAAACCTTAGTTTCACATTACGTAAATGGAACTGTAAGATAGATTATACAACTTAAGGAATGACCTTATCCTAAAATATAAAACACCTGACACAAAATGGCAACTGTAAATCCTCATCTCGGTGCCTGGGTACAGCTGAGAACAGAATCTTGCTAGAATTTTTCCATTCCACCTTAAATGGAGAAACAGTTACGTTCTGGTGCTTCATGCATTATTATTTACATTTACGGCATTTAGCTGACGCTCTTATCCAGAGCGACTTACAAGGGTATTCACATCACAGGTAGGCACAGGTAGTGTTAGGAGTCTTGCCCAAGGACTCTTATTGGTGTAGCACAGCATAGTCACCCAGACCGGGATTCGAACCCCAGTCTCCCACATGTGGTGGTGGCTCCTTGGTGGGTAGTAGTGTTGTCCGCTGAGCTACTCCAACTATTATAACTGCTGGACCATTTAAGGTGGAAAGAGAAAATACAAACAAAAACTTGGTAAATAGAAAAAGCTTTAGCTTTGTGTGATTTGTATGCTTTTTTTTCTTAACCTTCCAGCCGTCTGCATAGAGATCAAAGTCTATGAAGTCCTGCCAAATCTATTCATAAAATCACTCCCATTTTACCCGTTAGGTGTTTTTTTGCTGAATTCCTGTTACATTATCTTTGCGACTCCGTGGATGTAACCACAGTGACTCAGGCCAGATGTCATGTAAACACCCTATTTATTGAAACTGAGGACAAACTTAAAACCGCATAAAACCACAATGCATTACAAACAATGTTTCAGAGGCTGAAATTTTGAAGCATCCTTAATTGATATAACCAGTACTTTTAGAACACTGAACACCTGCATGTATAGCAAAAAAGAGACCTTAAACAACAAAAACAGTGCATAGTGACTGCATAAACTGCATAGTAACAAGTAACAGGAGTACAAATCAAACAAATGGCAAAAATAAAGTGAGGGAGATAATAGGCAGTCATCTCACTTACTCTATTTTTGCCATTTGTTTGATTTGTACTCCTGCACACCTCTGTTTACAGTGTTATAGAAAAAGCACTACTGTTTTGCTGCTGCTCATGTTTGTCTATTCTATCATGCCTGTGATTTGTTTACCACAGAAAAAACTAACACAATAACAAAAAAGACTTTCTTTAAAAAATAAGTATTAAAAAAATATACACTACATTGTCGTTCTCTAAATCACTGAAAAACCTACTAACTCAATAGATGGTATTCATTCTAATAGTGACAGCTGTCTAGATATTTCAGTACAAACCATCCTTTCAATCATTGTTATCAACAACTGTAAGTTTCGCCCTCCACTGAGAGAGTACAGTGAAAATGCATTAACCTCCGATGGCCTCCATGAGGGAGTATTTGAGAGAAAGTGAGACAGGAGGAGTGAGCGACTGACACCATGTGACTCGCCAAAGTGCTGACGTTAATTTTGCTAATAAATTAAATTAAGAACTCTGCTCCGAGTCATCATCAATACAACCACACTGATGTGTTGACATGATAGTCTACTTACTGCTGATTGCTGTAACAATGACACATAGCAACAACACTCTCTCCCTGTGTCTGTCTTTCTGCCCGTCTCTCTCTCTCTCTCTCCCCCTCACACTCATCCACTCTCCTCAGGGTATATATCTCTAGCACTAGCTAAAGCCTTTCTTCTCCATGTTTGCCTCAGGTCTATTAATTCGATTCTGAGGTGAGTGATTTAAGTGAAATTGACATTCAAAGGGAGATAAGCATTCAGATAAGAGCTGTGTGGGCATTTCATATTCGCTTCAGAGAGCTGTGGGTGTGTGCGCGTGTGCGCATGTGTCTTTAATCCACCATAAAAAGCCGTCCTTGAGGAAGAGCCCAGAATCTGTCAGAGCTGAGCTTAAGAAGTCTCCATAAATGACAGCGTTTAGCAATTTATTAAAAAATCAATACGCTTTATTCATCTTTACGCCGAATGCACTTGTCCATCTAAATCATGCCTATCTGACATCAGACGCTACTCTGAGAGAAATATTTCTTCTTCCTTCTGCCCCTCTCTCTTTCTGTACAACACACACTGGGCCTGATGTGCTAAGCCTTTGGCGTTTCAGGTGAAAATCAAAATGCTTCCTGCATGTGTGTTTGTACGAAACTGCAGCTGTGCGGATGGTAAAACTGCTCTTCGTTATTAGGACAGAGTGATGATTCAGATTTTGAGTGTTATCATGATCTGAAAGACATATCAGGCATATATTGTGGTGGCACACACCAGATTTACTTACCAGTACTAACATTTCCCATACAACAGACGGTTTATTGCTTCCTCTAAATACTGATTTATATAGATATATGTATACATGCTGTGTATATATTAGTATATTTATATTTATTTTTGAAAACTATATATATATATTATATATATATATCCATATAAATCTCCAAACATCTAAACATTGAATACAGGTTCTACAGTTGTGCTATAAACACAACTGAAAAATGGTATTCAGTACAGCTCTAAAATGTATAGAATGTGTAGTATAATGTAAGAAGCAGTAATGGCTAATATAGAGCTCACTCACGTTTTGCAGGCTACAAATCATCCACAAGGGGGCACCATTAGCAGACAAACAGCTTTTGATGCTAAAAGTACCACTTTACAACAGTGCACATAAATGCGACTGCAGTATGAATACCACAATGCATATTGCAGTTGCATTAAGGCACATTTTGTGCAATATACATCTTGCCCTAAGTCTCTCTCTGTCTCTCTCTTTAGGTTCACATGAAGAAGATGCAGTATAAGCACATAGAATTCTGCTACATAGCAATTATAAACCACAGAAGCAGACCTTAGTATTCTTGATTTGTAGACTTCCTGGCTCCAGTAGGGACATGCGAGGCTCTTTACCCAGCAGACTCAGTCCATCCTTCAGCCAAGTGACAGTGGGTTCTGGGTCTCCAGACGCCCGACAGCCCAGAAGAGCTAGGCCACCCACACCCACCGTCTGATTGGTGGGGCCTTGCTGAATAATGGGTGGTGGGCGGTCCTTAAGAGCTGTTAAATAGAAAGTAAAGTCAATAATGAAAAGTACAATGATATAATTTCTCTTGATGTTTCATTGACCTTGCAGTAGCACGCTTTTTGCCAGCCTTAGTAACACTCTGTGATTGATGTGTTGTGAAATTTAGCACCTGTTTCTGTGGTCAGGCGTGCAAAAAAGCCACCTTTGATTGTACGTGCTTATGGCATGCCATCACACCTTGGAGCCCTAATTACAAGGTGTGGATTAAAAATATCTTGCCTGAGAGGGTAATTAAAGTGCTTTTTTTCACTGCCCCTTTCAACGCATTCACACCCTTCTCTCTTTTTTCAAACCCAACACTTAAAGTTACTGGGGCGGTTTTAGTAGGAGGTTTGAGTGTGGACACTATGCATGTGCTCTAGAAGTGGTATCTACATTTAAAGTTTTCTAGTACTAAAAATCAATGCACTGCTGTGTACTAAAGGACTAACAGGCCCAAAAATCACAGTTCAGAGCAGTTAGAAGTAATAATAGTAATAATAATGGTTATAATTGTTACTGTTATTTTTAGGGATGCACTGAATGTTCGGTAAACGAAATAATAACCAATGAAAAGACCAAATAATTAATACCAAACAATGACCGTTTTTATGACGCTGTTACCTTTTTCTAGTTTCTGGATGTAGACAGGAGCCAGAGAGGACATTAGCTCGTTAGCTCCAGAGCCAGCAGCATCTACTCTAGGCTAATATTCTAGGCTTTAACACGTTGTTTTTCCACAGTCACACCGGAGCACGCTGACACTTCCCAGCTTTAATTCTGCTTCAAAAAATTCGAGCCAAACTTCAAAAAGAGTTTGGGAGAGAACCAAGTCAAATTGTGCTTCATTGTTATGTCTGCTGGGATGTTAAAATGTTCAGTAAATAACTGCAGTTTAGTAACAAAAATACATTTAGCATATTTAATTTACGCAAAAGTCAAAAAAGTGCTAAAATGAATGAAAGACACGTGTTCTGAAAAAACAGGTTTATGTATTTGGCCTTCAGCCTTTGGCAAAAGGTTTCATTTTGTTCAGTTTTGGCTTCAGCCACAAATTTTTTATTTCTGTGCATCCCTAGATATTTTTATTATGGTTAGTAGCAGTAGTAGTGGCAATGTTAGTATCAGTAGTGTAAATCCATAGTTTTTAATAACATTAAATTAAAGAAATATTTGAATGTAGAATTATGTGGTACTTTTATTGATCATTGACGTTTCGGCTGAACATGAGTGATTAAAAAATTCATTCTGCATTGCTAGTGAATTTGTTTATTAATTCTATTTGTTCATTCTATTTGCTGTAACAACTGCTGAGTTATGAATGAATCCACACAGACAGATTTAACTCTTGGTGTATATTGGAATAATGGCTATGTAATTTCGGCTCAATGTGCGTGTTCATGCTTGCTTAAATGGTTCATCATGCATGCAGTGCTGTATTTTTACTCATAACATTGTGAGCATCAAACTGAACAGCGTCTGGTGATGTAAATCTCCCCGTGACATGTAAAAATATTTAACCACAGAAAAAGCAAAGAAAAACCTTTTGGGTCAGATGTAAGGCTAAACTGTAAATATGTTACGGGCCATATGAAGTGGGGTGGTAGTTTGAGGTCTCTGCTCTAGAGTCTATTATGTTAAGTGAACCAATACACCATTAAGAATTTAGGTAACTGTCTCCATATAGTACAATACAGAGGAAAGAGTTTTATCCGCATCATTACTAAGGCCATTAGCTCCCTCCTTTGTCTCACTGGCTGCTTCTCTCCCTCCCTGTCTACTTTTCTTTCCCTCTCTCCCTCCCTCACTCACTCGCTCGTCGCCTTCCTACCAATTGATATGCACAGGGATCCAGTATTCTGCTTTGAGGGTAAAGCTCTCCTTTGCGGAGAGGGCCTTGAGCAGATGTTAATTCAATAATGTCTGTGAGAGCAGGCCAAGACGGAATGAAAAGGAAGCAGAAAACGGCTCCCAACTGGCAGCGCCACAGCACTTAAGATAATGATACTCTTTGCGAGGAGAAGTGGGTGTAAATGTGTGTCTCTCCATCAGCGGCCCCAGTGTTACACTTTATGGGTTTCACTCTCTTTTCAGGCCATCCAAAGTCTTTTTTTTTGCCTTTGAGCCCCACCTAAAACAGCACGAGGATTTGTGAAGGATTGTTCTGAAGTTATTCAGCATCTGCACCAAAGTGGGGTATAAAGCCATTAAACTTAGCATGAAATTGAATTAGCCAAATGCTCTATTTTCCTATTATTTATCTTTTGGATGGGCCAATACAACATTATTGTTCATCCAAAAATTCGTGACAGGAGATGCAGTTTATCAAGAAATGGTCTGTGTTCTTATTATGTCTCCCTTTTTAGGACAATTCCAAACTACGAGTCAACAAAAAGGAAGTTTAATGTTGCTTGTTTAAATTATGCAAAGGATGAATATACAACATGCAGGTAACACTGTGGTTGCGATTCTAAGTACCATTCTTTTAGTCAAGTTGTAAGGGTCTTGAAATATGTTGAGCTTGTATTGAAAAATCTTACCATCGGACACCTCCAGCTGGGCCTTGGCTAGAATGCTGCCGGCTACAGTGAGAGCCTGGCAGATATAGTAGCCTGCGTCCGAGCGCTGCACCGAGGTAATGGTCAAATCGCCATTGGGCGCCACCGAAAAGCGACTCCCTGCCTGAGGAGGTTGGTTTGGGAAAAGTAGGTCCTGAAAAAAACAGCAAAAATTAGGCATCGCTAAAAAGCCTGCCCTGCACAAAGCAATCCAAATAAAGACTGCACCGGGAAGACTTCACTGGGACGTTCAAAAAGACTGACAGATACAAACAGCTTTCCTCCCTAAACTTCAATATGCTGGTGAATAATGGTGAGTAGGCGGCTTGCTCTTCTACATAGATTGGGCCAGTCACTCCCAGCAGAGATGACAGCTCAGTGCAGCCTGCGGTGGGATCACGGCTTGCTTCACGTGTGGAGGCTGGCTGGTAATTAACGTGTGAAGTGAGCAGTGATCAGCTGGCCATGGTGCCCTTTGGTGCAGGCCTTCGCACTGAGCGAGACCTCGCCGCCCACTCATAGCCTTGAGATCTCTATCGCTCCTGCTTCTAATGAGATTTTCCTTCATTCAAAGTCCTCAAAGCTATCCAACTGAAGGGAGAGGAAGGGCATTAGCAAGATTCAATTAGCCCTAATGACTTGAATACAGTAAATGAATAAATTTTCAGACGACAAATGATCCCCCTCGAGTTAAGTGATCAAGGACTGATGACCACTTTATTAGTCTCAAGGTAAAATCTGACCACTGACAGAACGTATACACATCCATTCAGTGGATTAATTGCCTCATTGAGTGAAACACCTTGTTTTAGGCACCCAAATGATCAAGGTGAGAACACTGCCAGTTATTCCAATTTCATGTTTGGGTTACGGCCTGCATTTACACATGCCTAACACGCTGGAGTTAAACAGTCCCAACTTTTCTAAACATGTTTTTCACTAAATGGAAAACTACCTCACTTTTAACATGATATGTGTGAATTATGAATAAATAAATACATTTATTGTGAATAAAGTATGATATTTGTCTGATATTTGCAAACCATTGCATTCTATTTAAGATGACATTTGTTTACATTTTACACAGCATCCCAACTTTTGCGGAATTGAGGCCGTATCATTTTAGAACAACAACGTGTCAAAATCTACACAAACAAGACCCAAATATTGAATGCACATTGTTATTAAATGAGGTGTTCAATTTAAACTTGGATGCTGCCAAGGTATATAACAAATGCTTTTATTTAAGTCTAAGTTTTATTTGGTAAAAGCTGTGTGATGGTTGTGTATGAGCAGGGGTATGTTTGGTTCATGCTAGGTTTGAATTTGAAGCTTGGAGCTCTGGGTTTTTGGTCAGGTCAAGTTCAGACGCCTGTAAACCAAAAATAGGTTTCTCAGCTAAAGCTCTAACATACAGATAATGTCACGAACTTCTGTATGTTTACAGAACAACATGTATACAAACACCTACTGGTACAAGCACCCAGTCATTGTGGAGAACACTGACCTGACTGCCATCTCGCTGCCAGAACACGGTGGGTTGCGGATTTCCCTTGGTCTCACACGGAAAGGTGGCAGTGTGTCCCTGCATCACAATCTGGTCCCGAGGTCGCACAACAAACTGGGGGGCCTCTGAGGTTAAAGTTCACATGTGCACCAATGCAAACAGTGAGATACAGAAGGTCGCAGCCTCACCAAATGGAATGCAGAGGCATAGGTGTATTCATGTTTAATGCAAGAGCTAAGGTGTTGGTAAGCGTGTGCAGCTAATTAACATGCAGTGGCTGGTGGTCTGTGGAAAAAGGTGCAGAACACGGTGTGTTTACTAATGGCTCTTAATGTGAGGTGTAAAGATCAGCATAAACACATCAGTACAGAGAAGCAGAATTTCAAAGAAGCATTGCATCATGGTGAATCATGGCACCATCTTTCTGCAGCACCAAATTCCAAAGCACCGTATCCAAACAGCTTAAAATTAAAAGCACTTCACAGAAAACAACTAATTTTCTGAAAGTCATGCATCAGTTCAATTTGTATCCACGAGGATGGCTTTTCTATAGAAATCTGCCTGAAATTAGAATTGATCTGTTGAACTAAAGGGTCGAACTAATGGGTAAATATGCAGTGTTAGTAGCATGGTCCAGATGGTATGGGTACTTACCAACAGGGCGAGCTGGTAAAAGAATAATGATGTGTATGGGAGCAGGGGGGGAGCACATGACAAGAGCACAGTGACCACATGGGGAAAAAAACAAAAACAAAACAACAACAAAAAAAGAAATCCAAAGTGAAAAACGTGGCATTAGATACATGAGCAAATTTAGGACAAAAAGAGGGAGAGAGTGTGGGAGAGTTCACTGAGTGACTGATGAAATGGATCTTAAATCAGGTGAATTCTGAAGGGAGCTTAATAATGCAGCAGCCGCTCCTTAATGCACATTCTAGAGAATTTCAAATTGAAGCTGTGGCTAGACAACCACAAGTTACAAAGACTCGAATCTCAGATGTCGTATCAACCCACAACATCTTGCCCTCTTTTCTCCCTACCCTAGCTCACCCCGCGTCTAAGAAAGTGGCAGAAGCACTGTACGGTATATTGCTTTACAGGAGCGTGGAACATGAGACCGAGCTCTAAACTGTCATTAAGTTCCTCATTTCTTTATCTCAGCGGGAGGTTAGTGCCAGCCAGGCGTGCCCTGTGCTCCCCCGAGTGACTGTATATGTGGGTGCACGTGTGTGTTTTTGTATCACAGGACTCCCACTGGTTGGGGAATGACACACACAGAGGGAGGTGGTCCTAGCAGACTTGGATCAAACTGAGAGAAATAAACCGGCCTCTAAATAGAGCTGCCGCCGCCTCCTACGTTTGCCCTCCAGGCTACCGCGTCAGAAATTGGGTTAAAAAGCTAGAATAAGGGCTCCTTAACCACAAAACAGCTCAACATATTCCCCTTCCTTAAACCTTGCTCTTCCTTTAATCTACTGTATCTTTTAGACAGCTGCACAAATAGCCCTTGATATAGATAATGGACAGAATGAGTACAGCACAGGCGAAGGCCAGGTGTGCAGGTGTGAATGATATTTAAACAGCTGGTGTATTGATTATACCTGAACTGCTAATGTGCTTTAGAAGCTGACTGGCTGTGCCTGTTTATCTGTTAATGTCCTACTGCACTCGGCCTACAGAATGTACTGTTTGTTAATCATTATGGCAAAAGTGGCTTTTATAATACTGGTATTGCAGAAAGCTACAATATTCAAATGAGACAAAATAATATTAATACACAGCAATTGTGAAACTGAGGGCAACCAGATAGGACTGATTCTTAAGTATAAGTGAGCAATATGATGATGATAATATTAATTGTGCTAAATTACATCACAACAATCATCGCTGTCCAAAGAAAAACTAGCATCTTGAAAATGAAAATGACAAAAAAAACTTTACTCAATACTAAAAAAAAGACCGATAAAAGCGTATACTCAATACTGTGGTTTAATCTACAAAATGTATAGATATACCTTATTCTAAGCTATTTTGGAACAATACACAATGTATATATATATATAACTTTATATATACACACATATATATATACACATATATATATATATTAATTTGTGTATGAACCTGTTCCACCTCTTCTCACAGACGTAAGCCTAAACATGAGTATCTAGGTTTTCACCATAATCTATAGTTTTAATTCTGCTGGAAATCCAAGTAACCTAGAATTCCATCACCACCATGAATGCAAATTATCCAGAAATCCACTTCTGACTGATCTACAATCAGGTTTGTACACATTAGTTACAGTTGTATATGTTGTTAACAATCATCTGAATACATTCAGTAATCTGCCGTGTTCAGATTTTCACTATATTTGGACAGTCAGTCCAAGTTCACGTCTGTAGATGTGAATCTGACACTTCTCTAAATATGTAAGGGGTATAAAACAGACCACCTCCTCAACATCCTTAACAAGCTGTTGTTCTGGTTAGACCCAGGTTTAGGATTTTGAGTTGAGGTTAAAGTTAGGTAAGTGTCTTTGGGTTTTAGGTTAGGTTAAGGTTTTGCTTAATGAAAGTAACATGAAGTCTAGTTCATATAACACATCAACAACACACCTAAGTAATCTTGCACCTGTACATCTTCAAAACATTTACTTCAATGCCTTAATGTATTAAAGATAATTCACTACCGGTTCTTCACAGTATACTTGCTGGTATGTTACTGATACTCTGTTTTTAGCCATCTACAAAGGACCACTCTAAGGTGCTACCGAGTATTTTATTTCTAAATGACAGTAATAGGTGAAGATAACAAGCTCCAAACTCACCCCTGACTGTCAGTGTAGCAGACGCCTCCACTTTGCCCACGCGGTTCTCCGCCACACATGTGAAGCTTCCCTGGTCTCCGGCAGACACCTTTTTAATCCTCAAGATGAAGTCGTCCTTTTCATATTTCATCTCATACCTGTGCAGAACAGGCAAGCAGACTTCAAACAAGTTCAGAAGCTCAACGCTCACCACACTCACGTTCATACTTTTAGCACAGCAGGTATGCTTAATTCGGCATGTGCAGACAGAAGGGTAAAAGCCAGTGATTAGCTAGTGATAGTTTCAGTAGAAGCAAACAAAATATAATGGACTTGGGGCTTTTCTGTGGAACAAAAGGCCTTTATTGTTGTCCTTGAGAGGGTCCATGCTGAAGATGATTTGGTAAAGTGGAGAAAAAAGGGGTGTCAATTATGCAAGCATGAAAGGCAGGGCAAAATGAAAGGTGCTTTCAGCTGGAACCCCTCACTGTTCCACTGCTTCAATATTTATGAAGAAGAACCCACTGTGTTTGGCTCCTGTCTATATCTGTGTGTGTGTGTGTGTGTGTGTGTGTGTGTGTGCACATGGGTGCATGTAATGTCTGTTCATCCAAGGAAAGGAAAGAAATAGAAAGAGAGGAGGAGAATCAGAGGGTCTGGCATATCTGGGGCAAGGCTCTAAATGAGATTGTTTTAGCTTCATTGACTAATGACTAATTTATGTGGTTAAACTATGTATCAAGGTCTACTCACTACTTTATGCAATGAGTCAAATTAACAAAGAGAAGAGCATTTACAAAGTCAGTTCCAGCAGCCGGCTGCCACCCATCCAGCTCATTTACAGCACAAGAGATCACAGCCTAAGTGTCACTTTGCTTTTACGTTCAGGAGAGAGAGATGGAGACAGAGAGTAAAAGAAAGAGCTCTGTACTAATTGACTTATCCATGCTCTCTCCACAAATACATTCCAGCGGCGGCTCTGAGGTTGGACGAGCTTTACAGATCGCTGGCAAAAAACCCAATCAACCTAATTACAGAAAAAGGGTAAAACTTATTTCTATTATGTTTATTATTTATATAAAAAACTATAGAAGGAAAATTTGACTCCTAACAACCATACAAGACCTGGTAGACCACAGGGGGAACAGATAACTTGTACTTAAAACATGCATCTTTGAGAAAATTAAGATCTGAAGATAATCCTGGGTCTTTCAATCCTTTCACTGTGGGAGAACAGCATGGCGCTATGGGTCTGAAAAAAAGTCTGCATCTAATACTGAGAAAAAAAAAAATAGACAAAAATGTGCGAAACAAACCAAGAAGCTTCTGGTGTTCCGTCTACCACAGAAGCACCAACCTAAATATTACTGAATGTGTTTGGGATTACAGTAAAATATGCAGAGACTAACACCGAAGTCTGGAGGTGTGAAAAATATCAGCTTTCTCAGCGTCACGCTTCCAGATTCTCCTTCTATTGCTTAACACTACATTTCTCATAATGCACCTCACCATGACACCGATACTACATGTCCACAAATCACCACGCAGAGACTTTCCTCCTCACCTTTACCTGGGTACTGATATCATTTGCTGGTTTCTCATTTGTCCATGTGTATTCGTACCTGTTCAGTTTGTTTGCCATTTTTTTTGTTGCTTCTTTGTTTTTTCTGTTTGCCATTCTTGTGTTTTATCCTCGCATGTCTTTTGGTTTTCTCTTTCAATGTACACCTCTATCTTTGTTTGCCAGGGTTGTGTGGTTCTTCTGGTCTTGACTTTTGCTTGTTCTCTGGTTTTGACTTCTTTTTGCCCGTGACTGTTCTGGTAGCTTTTAGCTGATCCTGTATTGGTACACACTCTCTCACTTGCTAATAAACCAGTTTATGCTTAAACATCTGCGAGTGTCTGCTCGGTCTCCGCGTTGCTACATTCTAAAACGCTGAAAGCAGGTTCCCCGAAAAGAACAGAAGCTGGAATAAGGGTGGGAACATTATCACTAAAAAAGATCAATTTAGTTGTGAGTGTAATGGTGTTAATTATATATAGTTTCTGTTTTTCCTAATAATAATAAAAAAAAATAAGATAAGATAAGATAATCCTTTACTGATCCCACAGTGGGGAAATTTGCCCAAAAAAAAAAAAGAGTCCTCGTACTGAGCGGTAGAGCTGGTGGTGGTCCAGCTCCCCGAGCCGTGTACAAATACCTGAATAATGGCCATATTCACTGGAAACCAAACAAATAAGTAGTGGTGCAGTACTGGGAGTATATGTATATGTATATGTATGTGACTACATAATAACTCATTATGATCTCCAATTGGCCTGGGCTTGGTGGAGACTCCAGTCACGTCACAGCTCTGACCTATATAGGAAGATTTCTGAAGGGGCCCTCTGGGTAGCGGAGTGGAGGAGAGAGAGGTGAGGGATGAACTGCCTGAGACTGGGCCATTACTTAGCTGGTGGGAAGGCAGTAAGGCTCTGTCCACCACACAAGAGACTCCCCATACACGACTCAGCACTTCACACCGCTCTCACACCTAGAGGAGCAACTGCATCATCACAGCGTAGACGCACACACATACACATACTCCTCACTGCCTGCAGACCCAGTCATGGGTTTATTTCAGGATATCTGAAGGTGAGGACTGAGAAGTGAGGCTTCTTCACTCATTCAAAATTTTAAACAAATCAATTAGAGAACATACAGTTGTTTCTGGAGGGTCATACTAATAAAAATGTAAGACCAAATTGGAGAAATGACAAACGTATTCAGGAGCAAATCTTAAAATATCACCAAACTGTTGTTGTTTTGTTCAGTGTTTAAACACTCCAGCACTGAGCACTGCTGAGTCTCATCCCCTTACACCAGCACTACACACACTAACACACCACCGCAGTGTTGAGAATGATCCATTACCCACATAATACCTATTCTGTGATGGTCCTCTGGAGTTCCTGACTTTTAAAGAACACGCTAAAAGGGCACTAACAAAGTATACAGAGAATCAGATGGACTACAGTCTGTAAATGTAGAACTACAAAGTGCCCCTCTTTTATCAGTGGAGCTGATTAAATGGACACTGAGCGTAGATACAAGAAGGTGGTTTTAATGTTATGGCTGATGGGTATGTCCTTGTTTCTGAAGATACCTTACATCTGCTAGAGTAGTTAGATAAAGTGCACCTTCACATGTCCTTAGCAAGGAAGTACCTGTGTTATAGAGTGACACTCTAGTAAAACTTTTCTACAAAACTTTCTTATATGCATATACATAGTAAACACATGATCCCAAAACTCTAAGCTAAGGTTCATCAATTTTGTCAGTTGTCTGTCATTTTGTCAGTTGTGTACAGCCCTCTAGCTGACAAGCTACACTAATTCACTCCAGATTCACGCCACCAGGAATCATCTTCTAGGCAGTAGTGAGTCAAGCTTATGACCATGTTCATATCAAACACTCTGCCAAATACAAAACTATTAAGCCAAATAAAGGATTTTTTTCTACCTGATTTGACTGGTTCTAAAACAAGCTAATGGAGTGTTAATGTAATACAGGCAGTTGATTTCATTCTGCTATTCAGCATAGCCATTTCTGCTCGTTAATGTAATGTAATGAGATGGAAACCGAGGCTGAAGTCCAGACTGATGCAATGTGTGCACAGAAAATGCTGCAGTGGCATAGCAATTTAGCACAGAGGCACTGTGAGAGCAAGGCAATTATGGATTTGTGCAAAGAACAGTTCTAGTCGACCGCTGTGCGTGTTCTAATGGAAGCCATGAGCAGTGGACACATATGCAGCAGACGCACTCCATCATTCATCTGCCTTTGTTGTGTGGAGAGTATTGAACAGACAGTGGGGGCTGAAGCTCTGAAACAAAGCTCGTGGGGATGGAAACGGGAAAAAGACAAAGCCCTCTGTCAAACACTGCAGTTACAGCCTGCTGCTCTCCCTCTTCCTTCTCTTCTTGCTTCTTTCTCTGTTAGTTCATTTCAAGAGCCTTTACTGATATAACCATACGCAATTACTGTGTCACACCTATTTTTGTACATGTACAGTATCTACTGATCTGCACACGTTTCATGTGACCAAAAGGGCAATAGGATTTATTTTTGGCTACTGAGGCCCTAGTCACACCATGTGACTGGTATCTGGATTGTATCCGGATTAAGATTTTAGGTCACTTTACCTACACGATCTACCTAAACGATTCACTGCCCTTCGCTCACTACATGATCTTCAAGCTTCTTTTTGAATATTTGTTCTTCAGATTCAGGCAGATGTTTTTTCGGCTATCTCTCCTTCTTGACCCTGTGGGTGGAGCTCCTTCTGTGAGCAAGCTCAAAAACCCTCTTTTTGGGAATATTGTGATGTTCAGTTTGAGCCATTCTGTTTAAGTTCTATTTTCAGAGGCAGGACTGTGTACCTGTATTTTCCCGCGCACACTTTAAAAAGGAAAAAAACCTGGATTTTAATAGTGTTCTTTTTTTTAGGAGATTTTTCTGCAGGAATATCGACACAAAAGTTCATCTTAAGAGTTTCTGATTCTCAGAGTTGAAGTAATCCTGAACACATTCATTTATCACTAATCTTTATTTGGTTTTTCACTTCCTTATGCAAGCAGATTAACTTGTACCTAATCTCCTGAGACATATCCCCCCGGAAAATGAATAACGCATACTTATTTTGTGTTATTTTGGCCAGCTTTGACTTATGTACTTGTGTACTATATACAAAAGTACATATATAGTACACAAATAAGAAACGTAGCTTTGGTAAAAAGCCAGGTCAGGACATACTGTCCACAAACATTTACAAAGCGAGCTGTTATTCATTCATCTCTATGGTGCTCTATGGTTACTCTCCTGTAAAAAAGCAGCAGGTTCTTTACAGGCATGCCATAACAAATCCACAGCACTGCAGCTCTGCTTTACAGAACGCCATTTGCATTCTGACCCTGAGCTTTGCATTCTAATCTACTGCTATCTGTCACACAGCATACAAAAGCAGTACATCGGGGCGCCTGGCCTATGGAATCAAATGCAGTACAGTGCAGTACATCAGTGCAGCAGATCAATGCAGGACAGCACAGTCATAGTGGGGGGCAGAAAGGCAGGCGCCATAAGGCTTTCCCTCACCTGCCACGGGGGATCTCCGCCTCATCCTTTCTCCAGCGCAGTGATGGAGGGGGGTCTCCTTCTACCTGACACCTGAAGTCCACACTTTCATCTACCAGCACCACCTGGTTAACTGGCCTGCGCACGAACGTGGGCCGCTCTGGAACACACAAAGAAATTATGAGCATATTGGACATGCAAATGCAAGTAAGAAACTTGTGGTAGGCAAAGCAGTTTACTCACTCGTACACCTCACAAGCTGAGTAGTGTTACGTAGTGTTAATTGTAAATATCTTTTTGTGCAAAATAATTAAATCAGAACTGAACAGTATATTAATATACCCACTGATGTTTTTATTTCATATATATATATATATGCTCTTACTGGTGCAATGTGCAATTAATGAAGATTGGCCAGCAGGCTGGTCCAATTTAGCCATGAAACCTCCCACACTAAAATGACAGGTGTTTCAGTTTCATTGTCCAACCCCTGTATATACATATCTCAAGTCTCACCTCTCACTAAAATCCCAAACTTTGTCGATTTCATTCATTTGGTTCAATTCAGAATTACTTTTACACTGAATTTGTGACTGAAGGAAAGATTTATGCAGCAGTAAAATACAGACAATACAAAAATAAACAATGTTTTTTTGTTTTGTTGGTTATAATCGATTATACCATTGGAAAGGCAATGCAGCTGATTCAAATGTATTGATCAATATGCATCAATACATGTTTCTCCCCCATTCATTTTTAAAACTTAGCTCTGTGTTTTGTTGGACTGTATCTTACATGCACACTTAATGTTAATGTTGTTGGTTACAGGTTATCTGTGCAACTTGGTAACAGGTCTTTTGCAAGTTATATCATTCCTAATGCATTTGGAATGTGTAAATATGTAAAGTATGCATAATCATACAGATATGCTACTATGCGTACACAATGTCTACTGCACTAAAATTTTATCTGTCTATCTACATATACACACAAATTTGGCTGTAAAAAAATATGATTAAACAGCTTAACATAAGGTTTCATGTACAGTTGAAGCTGTGATATTTTAACTGTCCCTTACCAAATACAGAGAGTTGAGCCATCTCACTCTCCCTCTCGCCCACCATGTTGGTTGCCACGCACACATACATCCCCCCGTCAGTCTTTCTGGTGTTGGATATGGTCAGCTTTCCACCTCGGATCTGAGCAACGATGAATTGAAGTGGGATAGCATTTCATGCAACATGTCATAACATACTTATTAAAATATCTTAAATTCAACGGGATTCATTACTGTATCTCAGGTTCTTGTTTTGGATGCTATGAAAATGCTACAGACTGGGAAGAGTGTGAAAGGAGCTTAAGCAATGTGTCGACAGCTTTGTTGTTCAGGTAAGAAGAACGCAGCACTTACGGTAATCCTGTCGTCTTTGAGGTCGAGCCGAGCTTTATCTTTCCTCCAGAAGGTGGTGGGTTCAGGGTGGCCTCGAGGCGGTTGGCACTCCAGTGTGGCTGATTCTCCTACTGCAACTACCACATCCTGAGGGTTCTGCCTGAAATCATCCCGCAGCACTTAATGAGAGACAGAGGGAAAGAGATTGAGAGAAGGAGATTAGGCGAGGTAGATGTTACCATACCAAAGGTAACAATACAGAGTCACTATGGTAGTACTTTGTTTTCCCAGGTTTTAATCAATTGGAACAGACAAATGGCACCAGAAACATAGACCTGCTATATGTTTAAAAGATTTATTAACACTATAACAGGATTCTCACACTCTTTTAATCTCACAAAATCTCACAATCTTTTAATAGCACAAATGAAGATCATATTAATACAATAATACAATCCTTAACAACAACTTTCTGACAGATAATTACGCTTACAAACAATTCCTCAACCAATCTTCATCTGATCCCAAGCTACTAGAATATTAGAAGCAAGCAAAGAAGAAACTAGCCATTCTGACACAATGGCCATCAGTCCACATGCAACACTGTAGTATTCCAAACTATGATACACATTAAGGGTCATCACCAGCTTAAAATATGATAAAACATAATAAAACACAAAAAAGAATATGGTAAAATATGAAATCAGTACCTTAAAGCAGCATTATGCCAGAACAGGTATTTTTGGCAGTCAGGGTCCCCATACACTTATAAGAGTAACTCACTTTTATGCCACTCTCATAAACACATATCAGATATTAAGCCCCCTCATAGACAGCTGTGCATTTCTGCCAGAGAAGTTGGAATTTGACACCAGCAAAGACAGTATTAAAAATGTAAATAACCATTTTGACTAGTGGGGTAAGGGAATATTACAGGTTCTCTTTCAGCATTCTTTTGGTATCTCACTACGGCTTTTCGTGACTCTCCGCATTTGTGCACAGCAGCTTGTGGCATCTTGTTCGCTGCACAGTATTCTCACTCTTCTGCATCATATGGGGTTGTCCAAGCCAGACAGCTCTGTCCAACATGCTGAGGACGTGGCCCCACCACCACGACCCTCTTGCGTGCATTGGGTCGCCAATGGAGACCCACTTGACTCTCCTTGCAAGTCATGACTGCAGTGTGCAGTAAGGCCACCTGCTTTCAATAGTATCATGGCAATACGGGTCAGCACATGTGCTAGAAAATTCAATTCTGACCCAGCCTAGCTATGTGCCTTTTTACCAACTGTGTGAGGGCTGCATTAGCTCCACTACAGGGGGTGGACTAAAGAATTTTAGTCTATATAAATGATTATCTACTCTACCTCTCAGACAGAATGGAGGTGGAGAAGTTGTGTCCAACCTTGGCAACCTGGGATTCAATATAAATACCACCAAGAGCTGTTTCACCCCCATCCAGGAAATTACAGGCCTGGGGTTCAAACTAGATCTCACCTCGTTTTACGCAACGCTCTTCCACAATGGAATTCTGTTCTGTTCAGGACCTCTCTGTCTTTTGAGCCTAATGGCATGCACTCTGTTAGTGGTTCTCTCTGTTAAAAGCGAGAGATTTTCAGGGCTGGGTTCATCATCATCTTGTCAGAGGACTTTCAGAGGAGTGCACAGCTGCCCTAAAACAGTGGAGAAATCCATCAGTCTGGCAACTTTCTTGGTGTGGTGGTTTCGAGAAACATGGCGGCAATAGATGCTTTGTTCTATGGTTTGGGCATGATTTCCGAGGGTAGGGCGGTGAATGGCATCTGGCCACAACACTGGAGCACCCAACACATTAACTTCCTTGATGTCCTAACAGCCTTCCTAGCTCTAAGACACTTTTCCCCATTCACCAGGGCTGTCATACCCTCAGAACCACAGCAGTGACAAATACAAACAGTCAGGGAGGCACACGCTCCCTCTGACTTCACAAGCTAGCACGCAAACTTCTCTTTTGGAGCAGTGCACCTTTCACCCCTCTGCACGCGACTCACTTGCCATGTTATATAAATGTCGGTGGATATCCTCTCCAGAGGGAATCCTCTTTATGGAGATAAAGGTTGCCCCTACAGGTGGTGAAGCAAATCCGGGAGAAATACAGCAGACCTTTTACTTCACTTTTATGCTCTGTATCGAATTAAGTTGCATCTGCCTGTGCTTTTAGCATCTTACATGTGTTTTGACAATGTTACGGTGTGGGCAAACATAATATTTGCCGTTTCATGAAAGATGTGCCTAGGCACTGCCCGATATCCAAGCCTGTAGTTTTTGGACCTATCTTTAGCCTCCAACATACTTTCCCTGCCATCATTTGAGATGCTAGAAAGCGTAAAACTCAATAACCTCTCTATTAAAATTGTTTACGGCTCGCACTGACACCGGCACTTTACTGCACATGGCTCTATAGTCACGTTTCACCTTAACCTGGTTTTTGTGCCCAAGTTTAGTGATGCTACTTATGCTTGTTCAGCGTTAGAGCTCATAGCATTCCATCTTTCTCCATTCTGTTCTGGTGAGACCCGTAAACTGTACTAGAACACACTTGCATAAACCCTTGTTTTCTGACTCAGGAGTGAGGCATCTCACCACACTTCCCTCCTCGCACTTCACAAGGTTGTGTACTGTGCACTGGCTTATAGGGGGATCCCATATCACTATTGTGATTGGTCTGTCAGCCAGCTTCCGGATGTGGTGCCATTGGTACTTTAATACTCAGTTACCCAGTCGGGGTTTCCCACAGTTAGATACCTCACTCCTGATTCAGAGAACCAGGATTATGCAAGTAACCTATTGATTTTATTACAGAACAAGGCATGAGATTGACAAAGGCGCTACTTTTTGGATTTCTTTGTATACCGATCCAAAATGGGAATAAGTTTAGAGGATTTTCGGCATTTGAAAAAGCTACAAGGCTCTGTGAGACAGGGTGACACAGATAAGGGTACAAGCTGTGTCTTAGTATTTCATGAATAACATTGGCAAGGTTGTATACGCCGCTGTTGCATTTTCGCTGTTTACCCTGTTTAACTGCCTTAATACTGTCATACATTCTTTTATCTCTTTCAGCTCTTGCCCACATGTAAAGGACAGTCTGGTCTCTTGCCTGGTCATTTGCTTTTATTCTCTTTCTTGCTTTGTAGAGCAGTGTCCTCGTCTGTCTCTTCGATTTCAGCATGTAACTTCACAGCACTACATTTCAACAATCTGGCAACCCACCTACCAGGGGGAATCTGCTTCTTATATATAGAAAACCTTTTTTTTGCTCTGTTTGCCGTCTGGCTGCCACTGCTGAAGTCCTCTATACCCAACTGCCGCCTGTCTTTATAGAAATCAATGGACGGCAGAGTAAAAATCCTTTTACTCCATTGTAATGTAAGAGCAGCATTAGACAACTACAACGCTTGAGTGCCGTTTTTTAAATTAAGCAGTCAGTCAGTAAGGAAAGTATATTTCTCAACTAATATTGCCTGATAACAATATCAAACTGGGGATTAGAACGAAAGAGGAACTTGAAATATTTGGATTCAGTTTGTTTACACCTTCGACTGGCAGCTGTTTTAAACAATAAGTGTCAGCAAGGTTAGTTAATGCATTATTCTAACAGGTTCGCACTGGATACCAAACATGCACTAATGGTACGTCGTGTCGGGAAAAAACTACCCAATTAGTGTCAAAATATGGCCCTTCACTTTCATAAGCCTCCATAATGTTTTGGAATGCTCAAACGGCCTAGGAGGATGCGTGGGAGAAAAAGAGAGAAAGAGAGACAGAGGGAGAAAGAGAGAGAGAGAGAAAAATGGAGGAGGCTGGTAATAATTGGATGATATTCGAGTCCCAGAGGAGCATCTCTGACAAACAGCAATGACAGAGACAGGGCCCTGAGGCCAACCTGTCAATCAAGCGACTGAGAGAACGCGGAGCGCCTCAGTCAGAAAGCACCACACACAGACACACACATGCTGCCGTATGGCTGTGTGTGCAGTCGCTGTCAAGCGCTTCCCCTGTCACATACGCACACACCCAACAGCTCATCCACCCCAGGTGACATGCGTCCTGCCGCCTCTAATCAAAGCTTGAGCCATCAAATGGCAACACATGTGTTTCCTCACATTAATGGCATTAGGTAGAAGGACAGGTAAGAAGAGTTCCAAGTTTCTCTCTTTATTTCATTCCCCTGATGGGAAAAGCTTCGCTAATCAGTTGAATTTACCAGTCTCTCACTCTAATGCATACCCACACTTGAGACTCCACATCATGATGTTTCCAGCCAGCAGCCTGGGTTTCTTAGCAGCCAGTGAGAAGCACTAGACAGCTGCATGAGCTCCAGAGCCACTTGCAGACAGAAGGAAAGGAGGAGGAGGGGAGAGGGTAGGGGGAAAGGAGAGGGGAGAGGAAGCCAAGAGGAGCGAGGGTGCGGCTGCACCCCTGTGATGTGAATATGAATATAGCCCAGCATGTTGTAGAGGGATCTTATGACAGGGGCACAGTAATCTGGGGTGGCGGAGGGGAGAGCCCCCCCCCCAAAAATATTACCAAAAAAAATCTAACAGAGTAAAGTACATTATTCTTGGCACAAATGCATTTCATAGCGCAGATGCATTTGGCATTGATGATGACAACTGGCTTTGTGTTTTTTCTCTGTTGTTTGAAGATTGGAACGTTCTCCTATCTCAGACATAGTCTGTGAAGTGCATGTCAGACATGCACTGATGTAAAATAAAAAGAGAGAAACTATTAATAGAAAAAAGAGTTTGGAGTGATGAAGCAGTACAGTATGCTTCTGTGGCTAACATTTATTAAAGGGGACATTGATTGTTTTTTTGGCTAGCCTATCAATAATATCCCTTTATTACTGATTTGAATAAGATGGCATTAGCAGCAGGTGAGGAGCCTGTTATTAGGCTATTGGGGTCTACGTTAATTCCTATCGATTTCTCATCAGAGTGCTCCCTGTTTGACTTGTATCAAGCCTCCAGCAGGGTCCAGACACTGGTGTTTGTTTCTGGCTAGCTACCCAAGTTACTTTTTCCATAAAATCAATTTTCCTAACATAACCCAGCTAAGGAACAGAAGGGTTTAGAGCACATATACTGCTAGGAAGCTTTCATCCACTAATTTTGCATGTGAAGCATTATTCCAAGAATAGACTCATTCTGTCTGTGCTTAAGTGCCTTTTGAAGCCCCTTGATAATCTGGATGAAGACAAAAACACGAGGAAGTCATGTAGCAATAACTACATTATTCTATACCATCATAAAATGAGCAACACGATCATCTAATCACAACAGAAAGTTATGAATACAGCTCTTAATAGGGCTGCACAATATATCAATTCTGTACTGTCATCGCAGTGTGGGCATGCGCAATACTCACATCGCAGGACGTGCAGTGTTAAAGTAAGACAAACTGAATTAAATACGTCAGGTTTTTTTACAGCTTGATACAAAAGAAAAACTTGAACGGTTTCTGGAGTCTGATTTACACCTCTGATTTACTCTGATTTAATAGTTTTTTAAAATTATTATTACTTTACAATGAATTATGTTTTTAAATAATGCTGTTCAAGTGATATGGTGAAAACACCTGACTATATATTTTCATACTGCGGTGAAAAATATTTTCCTCTTTTTTTTTTGGCTCTTAAGCCGTTACATAGACTTAATACATTAGACCTCATCTAACTTGAAAAGGATGTGTTGTATATGGAACTACACGTTAGACCTCATCTAACTTGAAAAGGATGTGTTGTAGCTATTAAAACAGTTTAACATTAAATGTCTCACACTTACTCTTACATTTGTTTAAAAAAAAGCTTATTTTCATTTATTCTGTAATATTTCTGATCAGCTTTTTAAATAATAAACGGCCCCCTTCAATATCCAATATCCAGTTCATTAGCATGCCCTTGCAACTGTGATTGATCAATGTTCTTACAACACACTATAAGAGGGTAGAAGGTGTATTTTCTGCAATATCGGTGAAGGTAAATATATATAACAGAGATAGTATACACCGTGGGGAACATGAAATTAAAAAATTGAGTACATTTTTTATATATATATTTTTTAATCGATGTTTGATTGTGTAAGAGCAGAGAACAACAATACAAGCAGCTGATATTGCATTCAAACACAAAGAAAGCAATGACTAATTTGTACAATGTAAGCTATATGATTTCCTGTTATTGCTTCGTGAGACAGGTAGGCACTATACTAACACTAAGACATATCACTAAAGTCAGCAAGCAACCAGGTACAGATTACTGTGTTTTCATATTGATTCCAACAACACAACATATTCACTCGTTGGGCTTTTTCAAAAACTATTCGAGGATATTGAAACACCAAAAGTGGTTAAAAAACCCTATACCAAAACGCCCCGTCCCAGTGCAGGGGGCCGGATGGTGCAAGGGCGTATGCCACCACTGCGGATGCAGAAGAATGGTGAGGAGTGGCAATTAGAAGGCATTGAGAGGTAGTGAGAAGAGCCCCCCCTGGTGGGACAGCAGCGCTGCATTGTTTGCCTAGCCTAATTGCTACACATCATCCAGAGCCTTCGCCGCCCCGTCTGCCACCGTCGCGCCGCGCTCAATTATTTAAATGAGATGTTCGGAGCCTCCCGTTCGGTGCCTTCATTTATGGTCGGACAAAAAGAAGGCTGATTCTCAAATGGATTTCATTCCACAGCGCAACAGGGGGCCTGAACGCGAGACATTGCTAAGGTATTTCTCCTGTGCTGTATGGAGGATCATTATGTAATTACACAGAAGAGCCAGTGGGGAGATAATAAGCTGAGACTGAAAGGGCTGACAAAAATAATACCACGCACAGGTGTTCCTCAGGACGTATTCAGGACCAGCTGAAGTCAACTTATTTTGCTCTTTTTGTTAATCACCATCAATATCTTCCTTAATAAGGATCAATCTGCGTTTATGTATTCATTATGGCTTTCGAGGCTCATGTTTAAGATCTACTGAGACAACTTGTTACTTTCTATTGGACCTATATTGGATCCATATGAATACATATTCCAGTCAATACTCTAAATTAGAATTAGCAGTACTGTTCTGACTTTTCAGGCATGTTCACTTGTTTAATGTATTAGAGGGCCTTGTCACTGCTAGCTTAGCAGTTCCATCAAGCTACACTTTAGGCCAACTATAGAGGATACATGACAACAGCCTTAACACCTACAATGTTCATCTTTACACATACAGTGTGATTACATGAGAAAGAAACCAGGCTGGAGACACTAAACTGTTAGATGCAGTACTTTGTTTATTCAGTACTTTAATCAGACTTTCTTAGACACTATAAAGGTGTCTAAAACAGCTGTGTCTTTCACTGTTAATACACTCATATTAGCTTGTACTAAAGAAATGGATCTAGATTAGAGACATAACACAAAATAATCGTCTGTGGTGAGAAAATTATTAGCGTGCCTATTTTTATCCAGCTGGAGTAAATATTGTAAGTGTTATTTCAACACCTATGTGGGCATTTTTCTGTTTGTGCTCACTGACTACAATATCTGTTATACAGTACTTCATCTTTAGTACTAATAAACTGCATGTTTATTACTCAGACGTTAATGTTAAGACTTATCGATAAGTAACTATGTTAAATTGTTCAGTGACTACTGTGGAATACACCTTTTATAAGCCAGGACCCTCATTCCTCATTGCCATAACACGGCCAGTTTGTACAGTGTTCAAGAGGCGAGACTCAGGAGGCAACACATGGAAATGTAAGTAATGAGAGTTAGGTAGTTATGGGGGTGAGGAAATGTGCGTCCACATACAGGCTGTTGCAGTTAAGAGCACTGATTTGACTCTGTGGAATCCAGCACCCCAGCCAGATTAACTCCAGACATGTAAAAGTGCATAGCATTTCTCTGTCTAAAAAAGCTGCTAACCCTCCTTTTTTGGTGTTCCTTCATCATATTAATGGATTTGTGATTTTCAGAGGCGATGAGAGGACAAACTGAAGAAAGAAGAAATTCTGTGTGTAGTACACGAGATACTCACAATGGACTTGCTCCACTGTGGATGAATGGAAAGCTGAGCATCACGAAAGCACTTCGGTGTGGAGGATCAATCAACAGAGTCACATGTATAGTACTGGTTTAGAACTAGGGCATACACATTTTAAGCTGTCTGATGCAATGCATTGACACCTGAGTGACACTCATATATAATCAATGTAATATTCTGAATTACATGGGTAAGGAACATTTTGGATCTGGCAAAGTTCTGAAATATTCTTTGATGTGGTACAGAGCAGTCTTTCTGTAAATACTGAGCGTGTATCATTTATTTAGGCAGTAGGTTTCTGTCAAAAGAGCATGCAATGGATGACCTAACAAGTGTTGGGAAAAGCGGAAAAATAGAACTGACAAAATACAAGAGAGAGCAAGACAAAAATGAGCTCCCAGGGTAATACTCAGTCCCTGAAGTATGTGCAGTGGAGAGCATCTACATACTGTTGCCATGTCTGTCTGAAACACAGTTTGACTAGTTCTCACCATTTATTATTGTTTCTGCTGCTGCTCTCTATATACGTCATTTCACATACAGTACTGGATGGAGTGAATCTGACTAGTGTTTCCTAGGCATGTCTTATGCTACACATTTGATTTTTATTAAAAGCAATGGCTTCTATTTACTTTACTTTCCTGCTTAACAGAAGTATTGACTCCAGTTAAGCAGTGTGACGTTCTGTAAAAGTTCTATTAATCTAGTATGACCCTTGTCAGACCTTCAAATCATTAGCCTGTGATTATGTTCAATTTGCCTTTATTGTCACACTTAATCCTTCAACGTTTTGCAAAAAGCAAAGAATTTACATCGACCCTTCACAGACCTTCAAATTACCAGTTTTTGCCTATGATCAATTTGCCCTCGTAGTCACGCTTGACCCTGCAAGATAATGTACTCCCAGCACTGGCAAAGAAAAAGAAGACACTATCACGCATGGAGGGAACATATGTGAGCCAGACAGGCCAGAGCTCCTTTTTTAATAAAGCATTCCCATTCATTCACACTTTTGTTTTCCTACTGGGGCAGAAGTGGCAGACTTACTGCCAGCGAGGCAGGCTCAGCCAGCGCAGAGGCTTAGATAAACAGCACCCGGGCTGAATGAATCAGCCGCTGCGGGAAACAGATGATTCTGTGGAAAAATAAAACGACTTGGGTCTTGCCTTAATGTCTGTTCACGCTGCCAGAAATGAGAACGAGATGACAGTGAGAGGTCCTGAAAAGCGCTCAAAACAACCAGCGGAGGCAGTGCAAGTCTAAATTCTAAATCAGATACTGGCTATAATGCAACCCTCATGATGTCTATCATGAGCAAATGAGTGAAAACTCTAACACAAAGAATACACAGTCATGACACGCTTTCCAAACAGCTTACAAAATCAGCCCATAATTTCCATTAAGCATGGAATCTTATCTGGGTCATTTAAAGAAAGTTCTGTGCAGCCGTAGGTGGTGACGGTTTTGAATATTAAATTTGAAAAGGCCAGACACCAGCCAACATGGGCGGGCCATGATCTCCATGGAACTCAGGGGGCTGTCCTATTTCTGTCATGCTGATGATAAAAAAAATAGATAAAGAATCAGCAGTCCTGTGAGATAATCATGTACATTTGCTGATGAGGGTATTATCTCTTCTCTAGAGAGAGAGAGAGTGCAGAGGGGGATGAGAGACATAGAGAATGAAGGAGCGAGAGAGAGAGAGATGAAGGGCCAAGAGACAGGGACAGGCACAGGAGAAGAGAGAAATACATTTGCATTGCAGTTTTTGAATAAATAAACAACTCTGTATGTCTGTGCCCTAAAAAAGTCATCAGCAATCAGTCAGGAGAAACTTCGCTGTTGAGAGCAGAAACGTTTCTATAGCGTCCCCTGAGGCGATAAGCCAAGCGCAAGCGCAGATAACCTATTAAAGCACTCTCTTTTTAGCCCTCATCAGTGTAGCAAACACAACTCACTGGGCTTGGACATTTCAAACAAATAAAGCATTCCAAGCTGTTTTACCACTTTCACGCTCAGTCCCTTTCAAGAGAGGCACTGAGACAGGCTGCTGGCATCAAAGCCAGCTAAAACTGAGATATTCGTTCATCAGTGCAAATGCACACACAACATAAATTTTAAATTAATACACATGCCATTGATTAGCCAAGGCATGCAAACTTGCAACACTGCAATAAACCAAACATTTATTGTACATGTGTACATTAATCTGCATATATTAGTACAAATATACTTAAAATAAGACTAATATGGTTTTATATGATGTTTCTAGTGAACTACAAAATCAATGGTCCACTAGAGAGTGCTTCATGGCTCAGTAGTGGTCCACAGCCCACAGGTTAAACCCTTGTTTATAACACTGTATGCCATACTGTAATCTACAATGCTGAATGGTGTATGAATAAAATTCCAGCAGGTTTATTCACTGCTCCCAAACATGTCATCAATAAAGTGACCTATGTATTACAAACTAGTTTTATTTGAGGCATGACTTACAGATTGGTGGGGCAACCAAACTTGTCTACAAGTAAGTAGCCTTGTCCGTGTGATGTGATGCATTCAGATTACGCAGCATGTGAAATGGACTTTTACATCATGAACTGAAGATCACACCACTACTGTTACACACATCATCAAAAAAAAAAAGTTACACCCAGAAGGAATCAACCGACAGGATTAAAATTGGTGGGTAGGTTTGACGTTGTCAATGTGACAATGTGAATGTGAATGTGACTGTGACATGAGGGGTCTGGGAGACATACATGAACCACAGAGAAGAAGAACCGACAGATTGTTAGACATGAGCATATTGTGAACATTCAGCGAGCAGTGATGCCCTGCATGAGTCATCCTGTTGTCATGCCAGCACCATAGGTAGATGGCTACACAATGCAGGACTACATGCACACAGATTGTTACGACAACTGCCCTTAACACCATGTCAACATTGCAAAAGACTGCAATGGCGTCATGTCAGACTCACCATGGTCAGCATTTAATTCCCTTTATAAAAATGTGTGGATGCTAATGGACGTGCTGTCAAGACTCCTACTGCAAAATCTGCAGAAACTGTGTGATTGATATTCAGGCTGCATGGGATGGATTATCACAGGACACCATTTGGATGCCTGATGCCATACCGAGAGACACTACTTCTGTAGATGTAGCTCAATCAATATTGTTCCTGGTAACCTCAAAGTCAAAGTGAACTTTATTGTTGTGTAGACTTTACAACAGGAGTGCATAGCTGAACGATGTTGCAGTGCAGACGAGACATAAGTATAAATATAAAAGGGGTGGGAGAAAGTAACAAATAGGAAATACTGCACTTGCTATGTTTCCAGGTGATAATATTATTGCACACTGTAACATAATGTAAACATAACACTGTACCTGTAAACTTAACACTGGAAAGTGATAAAGTGCTTGATTGTAATAAACAGTGAGATAACTGCACATAAATTAGCATCATTAAAAAATGTAGATGTCAGTTACAATAAATATATTAACAAAACTGTGTACAGTTCTGATATGCATGGGTAGAGTAGTTTGTGGGCCTATGGAGGATCCCACATTTCCTTCTGGGTGTTACTATTCTTTTACTGATGAGTGTATACCATGCAGGTTATTTTTGCATGCCTCATAGTGACCTTTCAAGTGCCAGAATGAAAATCAACCTTAATATTTTTGACATTATTTACAGTTACATTTTAAATATCTGTATTTTGTATCAGTTTAAGATTCTGTCAAATCTCTGTATGTAAAATGTTATGTGGTGTTGAAAATATTCCATCAATATTACTGAAGGAAAGAATGCATAGTATAGTTCAACAAAGGAGCCTCTAAATCAGGACTGCTGTAAAACGAAAATACTAAATTATATCACAAGATAAAATAGTTAACTACAACACAAAAGGCCAAAAAACTCCTGTTCATTGAACTGTACAAGAGCAAAATAATGGCTAATAAACAAAAATGAATAAAACCGCAAGGAAAGCTGGGAAGCTTGACCCCTGTCACCATGGGTGTGGTAGTGGGGGGAAAAGTGGACCTGACTACCCAGGGCCCAAGTAGGGAGAGGGGTCCATTTTTTTGCTCACGTTCCTCGTGTACTGGCATGGATAGGGGCCCACTGACATTGAGAGTGTACAGGGCCCAGAATTTGCTGCTACGCCCCTGCCTGTCACTAAAATGTTTTGAGATATGTTGCTGAGAACTGTGCAAACTACAAGTAATTTTCCCAAAATTGTTTATGCATACAAACACAGTAAATTAAATTGCATGTCCCAAAATGAACTATTCAAAAAAGATTACTACACTACTAGATTAATGCAGTGTATTGTTCATTTACATCAGTTCTTCACAAAGTGGGTGTGGAAACCGCTGATATACAAGAAATATAAATATTAAGCCTTCGTATGTAAATGGAAACAGGAATTGAAAGGAACATGCATACCATGTAGGTTCTCTTCCTGACTCTGTATTTATAATTTATTAACATCATACTCATATCCAAAGCATTCACTCATATGCTCCATCCTCATTCTCCTAAGACAGCCCCTCAGAGACTGGAAGCTTCCCGCCCATGCCCTGTCCGCCTCCCATTGTGTGCTCATCTACTGTATGCACGTACAATCTATGAACCCAACTTCAATTTGCATGGAAATTAAAATGTTCTAAATCCTGAAGTGTCAATAGGAGCTTCTGTTTGTTTTCTAAATAATGGAGTAAGCCTGTTTAAATGAATGAATGAAGTGAGACTTGAACTGAATGCCAAAAGTCTGCGTCGCAATTCACACAAGACCACTGGAATAGAGCCACCACCCACATCACCAGTACACAGTCAGAGAGGGAACGAAAGAGAGCAGAAAGATGGAAATGTATAACATAGCCACTTTCATGCAGAAGCAATGTGGTGAAAAGCTTGCAGCAACGTTGCGCGAATGTGAATCAGAGGGCTTTTATCCGCCTTGTTTCACTAAAGCGGAAACAGCCCAGGGAGGCAGTGGGCTTTCTCTCCTGAGCTGTCTCCCCATAGCTCCCAGCCCCGAGTGTGATCACATGGCTAACGGCACAGTGTCATGAAGACAAAGCTTAGAGAATAGCATAGACAGACGCAGCCACAGTCCACTTCAGTGCCTGATGTGTGCACAGCTGCATTGCGTTTTTTAACAGCCAGCTTGAGATCACAACATGTTCTTCATTAAATTCTAGCTCCGCTATCTCCAGTCACACTCCAGGAGAGCTACCTTCCTGCAATGTAGTTCCAACCCAGACTGTTCACCACAGAGGCATATCTTGTATTCACAACCCAAAACAATAAAAGCACAAACATAAGCCCCATTCATTCATTCATTCATTCATTAATTCAGTCATTCATTCATTCGTTAGTGTTTAAAGTCGCTTATCCTTCAAGGTCGTGGTTGGGCAATGCTGGAGCCTACTCCAGTGCTCACTGGCCGTACTGTAAGAAACACCCTGGACAGGCTGCCAGTCCATCGCAGACACACACATTCACACACCTAGAGGGAATTTAGTATCTCCAGTTCACCTGATGGCGTGGTGGGACTGTAGGTGGTTGGTGTGGCGCAAAGTATAACCCCACTTTTCATTGAGCTACCACGCCATATTGGGGTTTGATTCCTGGTCTACGCTGTGCTACACCAATAAGTGTCCTTGGGCAAGACTCCTAACACTACATTTGCCAACCTGTAATATGATTAACCTTGTAAGTCGCCATAACGTAAATGTAAATGGCCTGTGGGAGGAAACCCACACAGACACAGAAAGGGTCCCAAACACCTTGGCAGGGAATGAAACCCAGGCCCTTCCTGTTATGAGGTGACAGCACTACCTACTGCAGAACCGTGCTGCCGTATAGTAAGTTTCAAAACATACTATTTATTTGTCAGTCCATGCACATTATTTACAGTTACATTTTAAATATCTATATTTTTTATCAGTTTAAGACTCTGTCAAATCTCTGTATGTGATCCATATCTAAAAACTAAGCTGAAAAACAGGTTGTTTTAAATTCAGTGGTTTTCTGAAGTTTAGACCAACACATTTAAATATATCCACCTATTCAGACTTATCCCAATCATGATCTCAGGTCTGTCCTTCTCATGTTTTCCTTCTTGTTTACCATTAGGGATGGGCTAGGTCTATATTAATACCATTTTATTCTTACCAATGCCATTACTGAATCTGCTTATCAGTCTGTTCCCCTATCGATTCCATTACTGATTCTGTTTTTTGTGTAAATAAGTTCATTTTCTCTGTTATCTCTATAACTGAACAAAGTCTCAATGTGTTTACAGTAAGCCAGTGTTTTCGTGCAGGTTATTTACGTATTACAGTACTTCGCAAACCTGATCCTGGAGGTCCGCTGTCCTCCACTATGTTTTTCCTGCTCTCAACACACCTGATCCAATTAATCAGTTCATTAACAGCTCATTACTGTGCTAAAGTGGTTGCCCAGAAGCAGGAAACCCGTCTGTGTCTACGTTTAATTGTACATCTACTAACACACAACTAAACTGTAGAAAGGCGGGTAACCTTCCAAAATACTGGTTCCTGTACTGTTGAGCAAAGGTGCAAATTTTGTGATTTCACAGAGACAATGATCAACCAAGCAGCTATTCATAGCCATAGAGCTATCTGTATCAACAGTCTGTTATCATCTACAATGGATGAAATGAGAAAATATTTGAAGTTTCTTTTATTATTTTTTGTTTTATTTAATTAAAGGTCATGTTGCATTTAAAGATGTTTTAACATATTTGAACAAACTTGTTTCAACAAACTTAGAACAAGAAGTCTTGGTGGAAGAAGCAGTTCAATGCATGACTTCACTGCAGCTACACTTAAATGATTCATTTACACAGATTTTAAAAAGTACTGTTCTCATCTTTCTTCATGAAATAGTCACACTTTGGATCACTTCTTTTCTTCTGGCATGCTCTTTGTTGCAAGTTTCCAGCTGAATAGACACAGAGTTTGACGTCATGACACATGAGATTTTGCAGACAGTACAACAGTCAGAAAAAAATGCAGGCATTCATAAAATGAATTGGCAGCCTTGGAGATTGTTTTGACTTCTTTCTTCTCTCCATTGTACCACACCCCTCACCTGGTCCCCAATTTCTAACTTCTAACTCCTCTTCTTGTAATCTCTCCCAGTTGTGTTTTGTTCTGGTACTGTGTACTCAGTCGTACTCTAGCTGTAGTGCTCCTTGCCTGGTCTTGATTCTTCATGTTAGCCAAGTTCCCCAAGTTTATTAAATGGTTGGGCCATGTTTTTATTTATTATTAGTGTTTTCTATCCTCAAACGCATCCTTATATTGTGACATAAACTTTATAATAGACCTAAGGATAACAGCCTCTTAAAGCAAGGACTTTACCTTGTCTGAAAATGTGTATAAAAAGCATGGATGCTGTTAAAACACATTAAGTTGTGAGTTTAATAGGTACATATACCTTGTATCTGTTCTTACTGTCCATTTTAGCAGTTACATCTAGCATGTATGTGTACATTGAATGACACAGATTCCAGCCTATCTTTTCTGCACAATTACCTAAATCACTTTACCCCATTCTTCAATGCAAAAGGAACAAGATAACTCATTTGTGCAGGAGCCCGTTCTCAGCACAACAGTGGTACCAAATATGGGAGTGTCATGTTAGCATGTGGCATTGGCACAAGTTTATCAGGTACAGCAGTACTGCTGATGTTTTATGACACTTAGTGTCATTGCTGGTTTAACAGCAGTCTGACCACTGATGAAGGACTAAGGGTTGGCCTTCTAATTGCATGGAAACAGTACCCACAAGACATGAGCGTCTAAAAGGTGTCTGAATTGGAGTATATACACACCAGGCATCCTTTATTGTTACTCTGAATCAAACAATTCAACCAATCAGTAATAAACACTCGCTGATCTAAACTCTGTCAAGTTTGTGTACAAACTTTCTGGGCGGATCCAAGTATAAATAGCAGCACATTGGTTTTCTATATAATAATAGAAAACAAGGTGGTACAAAGAAAGCAACAATTCCTCAAGCTGATCCATTTCACTATGCCCAACATGGAAATGCAGGTGTTTCTACTCAGGCAGCAAATTTTAATGAGTTCAAGAGGACGCCAAAATCTCTAATTGTATCGCTGGGAAGACGCTATGTTTGATAGGGCTATTTGTTGGGATACACACCACTTCCACAACAAATATTGCACATAAGCAAGCACAATAAATCAAGTTAAGGTCTACTCTAGGCCTCCCTTCTCCATAAACCATTGAGAAAGCATCAGGCTGATTTACAATTAACCACATTTACATAAAATATCAGGCAATCAAAAAGGTTTCAGTGGGAGGAAACCCTGGTTAACATGGTCTGGAATATCCTCAGACGTGTATTTGCCCTAGATATGCAATTGTGCTACAGGGCTTTCTAATTTCCAGTGCATAAATCATGTGAGTCCACTCAACACTGGTGTTTTCTCTAGATGATAAGTGAGTGGCCACCTCTTGGCTGGCCTCTACTGAGATTTAATTGAGAAAAGTGGTGTGAGGGAAACCGGAAACAGTGGGGACCATCTGTGTTGCTGGGGCCCGTGTCGCTGCCGTATACATCAGCGCAGCAATTCAAATGCCCGGAATAGTTCAACTCTTTATTTTACTGCAGCATGCTGAAACAATAAACTCTATTTGTCTAGAGAGTGCTTTCTACAAAAGCTATCATCAAACTCACTTTACCGTATCAGCTCTCAATGCAAGGAGAGGTTTAAATGTGTCTGTGTGTGCACATGTGTGACTGAATCCAATTGCAATCCAATTACTTCTTATTGTCGTTATATGATCTTTGTCAACAGGGAGATAAAGCATTTTTACATACCTATGCAACTGTGAATGGATGATAATGATATTTGACTCTTATGTTTGACTCTAATGTGCATGCGGTCGTAGGTTAACAGGGAATTTATAACACAGCAGCAGTATGTGTCTGAAACTCACCCAGGAGCTACAGAGCTGCTCTCACATCTTTTCATACTGGGATAACTCAGTGGCTGTGTTTCTGTACATGTCTACTTGCTTTAAGTCAGCATCTCTGCTCTAAATCTGCAATCATGCCCATTAAAAAAGATGTTAGTAAGCAATGGCTCAGGAAACCAAGGTTGAACCTATTGGAGATTGCGGGTCACTGTTTGATTCCATTACTCAGCACTCAGAAACAAAAAATGGCTTCTGATTATCACATCATTTAAAATGTTCTAGGCCAAGTATATATAGATTGTGTTAAGTAAACACAATTATATTATATTATACTATATTATAGTATATTATATTATATTGTCGTTGGCATTGGATTTAACTCAAAATACTCCAAACCAATGTATTTGTGAGTTCATAACATGGCCATCATCAGCTGAACACCACCTGCTACTTTATTGTGCAACCATTGAACAAGAAATGGACCAACAGACACAACCTAATATTGCTTGGAAAAAAGTCTGGCTCAGTTACATTAAAATTATGTTAGGTTTTTGCATTTGCATTTTAGAGATACTGGGTTTTTTGGACAGTAATGATATGGTGATAGTATAAAGGAAGACTGTTTGAGGGAGGTAACAGAACTTCGGCTAGAGGTCTGGGCAGCCTTTGTCTGGTTCTAGAAGGCCGGACCCTACTCTGTTGCAGGACAGATAGGACGGGGGAGTAAGAAGGAGATGGGCTGGCACTGGAGGGCTATTATTGGTTATTATGAATGTTTCATCATAACTACACGTTTAAAGATAAATACCTAATACGAGTTACCAGTGTTTACAGTCAACTTAGTCTAGCTAAGGCTTAGAGAGCTAGCTTCAGATGTGTTCTGCCTCCCAAGTACCAGTTCTTTCATAACTCCACTTCTACTCTGAAAGACTGAATTTTAAGGCAACCCGTGTTGCTAATCGAAAATATATAATGCATTCATTCATTCATTTAACATCTAAGCTGCTTATCCTTCTAGGCTCCAGGAACCTATCCCAGCGCTCACTGACTTGCAGGCAGGAAACACCATACACAGGCTGCCAGTCCATCGCATAGAAGACACAGACAAACAGAATTATAGGCACACCCATACACACAGCCATACACACACACACATACACCTAGGAGCGATTTAGTGTCTCCAATTTGCCTGACTGTATGTCTTGAGACTTTGGGAGGAAACCAGAGCACTCAGAGAAAACACATGCAGATACAAAACATGTAAACCCACACACAAAGCACAGTGGACGCCCCGGCAATGAATTAAACCCAGGCCCTTTTTAGTGTGTGGCAACAGCGCTACCCACCCATCAAATTATAAATTGTGTCATTTTAATCCAGGTGGATCTAGTGCTCATTTCTACATTTTAAAATTGTTTGCACATTGGTATTGGTATCAAGAGATGATCTGGGCAGCATATACAAATACACCTCAATACAAATTCTGATATGCTGTGAGTGTCTTTAGGAGAACACATGTACTAATGAAACTGATGGTTCCTGTACCGCTGAAACCCAGGCCATGCATGGGTTGTTTGATTCCAACACCTGCACACCTGATTTAACTTAATGAACTATTGATTAGCTAAACCAAGTATTGGATTGTAACTACAAATACTGAGCTGCTTTGACAAGAGGGTATAAATGGTTAGATGCACACAGACATCCCAGCACAATGACAAATATAAAATCTATTTTTATGTTAAATATTTAAATTGTCATTTCACTTTTGCTCAGTACTCAGTACTAAGGCAGGTGTAACGCATTGGGCTCCATGTACTGACCAGTTCCCAGTTCCCGTCAAAGATGAATTCTGCCTGCGTGTTATATACAAAACCGGTGTAGCAGCCTTTGGGCTGTAAGCATGGAAAAACTCTCTCATGCAGATGCAAAAGGGTCAACAAAACATCAGAGAATCCTGTTGAACACGTGCAGAAAATAATTCCAAAACTTTTTGTGCAGCTGACAGTGGCCGTTTCTGCATAACCAGATGAAAAATTATACTGAAGTCTTAATAAAGGCATGCTGTTGGGAGACTTCCTTCAACAACGGCAGCAGACAGTGTCTAGATAGAGGTATGAGCCTCAAAGACATGCGGAAAGAATGGCTGCCATGAGAATAACATTATTTCAGCTGTCGAGGCTCTGCTCCAGCACTCCTTACATACATTAAACACAGCTTGCTATAGTGATAAATAACTCTATTTATGAAAAATTATTTTTGTGTAGTCTTTCAAAAACCTACAGTATGTATGTGACTCGGCTGTTGAGACTTTCTCCTCAGTGAACCATATCCTCAGTAGCTCTCAGAAGCCAAGGCACAGACTGAGTCTTCGCCAGTCTCTTCAATGAGGAAGAGCAGCTGGTAGTAAATCTGTCTCTTCATTGGGAACAGTGAGAGTAGCTCTGCTGTATCCCCAGAGAAGCCATGTAGTAGAGTCCACAGGCGGGCAGGTGGCAGAGGAGCTGGGGCAGGGGGTGGATGGGGGTGAATGGGAGGGAGAGATTGTGGAAATGGGGCTGGAGGCGCCACTTTTCCTCATGGAAGCTACTGAGCCCCTCTGAGCAGCTTATTCAGGGGGATTATTTCATCCAAATCTCCTCTAATCACATTTGACCAGCTCCTCTTGGCCTTGGCCTCCGTCCTGGGCAATGCCTGTGCTTAATTACATAGTAATAACATGCTGTGTGCTGAATGGGGCGGCCGCGTGAACAGCCAGGCACCACTGAGCACACAGATCATCCTCACCCACCAAGGCCAAAGGACATTCATACCGTACAGTACTTCAAACAAAACTGTAGGGCTCAATCATTTTCCCCTTCTACTGCGAGCCCCCTGCACAGATAAATATGAACAATCTATCATCACCATGCATGCAGTGCCACCTCTGCAAATGACACTCATCTTTTATTCGTGACAGTTCTATAAAGAGGTAGACAAAGAGAATCAGTCAAAGGCTCCAATGAGAGCCAATCTGATAAGCAATTATAATGACTCTCTCTTGACAGAGGGCGTTTCTGGACCCCTTTTCTTCAAGTTATGTGGAAGGTTAAGCACATGAAGCTGAATGTCTGGGAAAAAGAGAGCAGAAAGAGAGTAGCAATACTAATCTTAAGGTTTTAATATTTACATGTTGAATAATTAAACAGACTTACAAAACCGAAAGCAACAGTTTGTTGTGGGTAGTTTGTAGTTTAAGTTTTTCAATAATTAAATACAAATAAACAGCAGAAATCCCAGAAACATCGGAGCAGATTTGGAGACATTTTAACCATGACCGTGATCTGTTTTGATATTACTTTGCCATTTCATCATTTCATTTGTCAGTGTTGCAATAAAAATAATAATAATAATAATAATAATAGTAATAATAATATATAGCCAGGGACAAAAACTGCTCATAAAACCATTATGATGCTCACAAATGATCAGATTTTCCATATATTAATGGTACAGTACCGTGAAAAAAGAGACGACCCTCATTCATTTCATTAATAGTCAAAGCAGCCATTAAATACGGGTTACTCATTTTTCACCTTCATCAAAAAAGCAAAAAACACATATTTAACAGACACAGAAGCCTCAGTACCTAAACATAGCCTGCAGTATTTAGTACGTCCCCTTTTGGTTTATGCTTCTATCCGTGGAGATATGATTTTGGTTTTCCCAAGAAATCTGGAGGGATATTTTTTACACCTTAAAAATTCAGTCTTCTTGGTTGCATTTTCTGCTTCTTAAGATTCAAATAAGCTTAAACACATATACTAATGTGGAGGTCTGGACTCTTGGGTGGTCAATCCATTGTTCGAAGAACACCAGCAATTCCTGTGCGATTTGCAAATGTTCTTATTTCTTTAAAATAGAATTTAAAGTTGACCAATTGTGCTTACAGTCAGATGACTTTGACCTCCACATTTAACCCATCCGGGCAGTAAAACATATCCCCACATCTACAGCCACACCCACACACAAGAGTCCAGTAGGCACACATGCCTAAGCGGTGGGCAGCCCTATCCACAGCACCCAGGGAGCAGTTGTGGGTTAAGTGCTTTGCTTAAGGGTGCTTCAGTCATGTTCTGTGGGTTCAGGGAAATGAACCGGCGACCTTCCGATCACAAGGCTGGTTCGCTAACCTCCAGCCCCCTTGATTAGAAGAACAGTTTCTTGCCAGTTACACATTCTTTCAGAACCATAGTGTTGAGTTGTCTTACAGTGGAAGAATGGACAGAATCACATGCAGATGTTATCAGATTTGAGGAAAGAGCGAAGCTTGATTTTTTTCTCAAACGTGAAAGGTGTCTGTTTATCTGATGGTGACAGTTTTAGTGGTATTTCAAGTCTTACACAGAGCCCCACTGTTTTGCAATAAACGTTTTGGAAACTCCTACTGTTTCAGGGTCTTTCTCCGTCCTTATGCTGCCGGATTATCCTGTACCTAATCTTTAGGACTTGACACATTTATTTGGAAAGCTTTGATTCATTTCATCTCATTGTGGCAGAGACTAAAGTTTTCACTGACTGTAGGTGAACAGTGGCGCATCATATTTATTTGGCTGGACACTGAGCCAGAGTTGTTGGAAATAGAGAGAAAGAGAGGGATAGAGTGAAGACCACACAACACTGCTGGCACTGAGTGTAAGCGTGGGTGACAAAGAGTAAGAAAAGAGCGGCACAAAGAAAACAAACTGGTCAGCCTCTAGAGCTTCCCCATGGCAGCCATCCAGAGACGAAGCTTAATCAAACAGTCAGCCTCGCTTGCTTGCCCATTCTGTCTCTTCTTCAAAACTCACACATGCAACATAGGCTACTGTAAACACCATCTCTCCCTGCCTCCTCAGTCTGCCTCTCTCTCGCTCTCAATCCATCTTTCTATCTATTTCTCAAATGCATCCCACACACCAATATTCTATGCATGATGGCATCCTCCCTATTTCTCATAACCTCTGTTGACACCACATCAGTACATACACACCCACAACATGTCATGCCCTCTGTGCCTCTAAGTACCAGTCAAACAGTGCGCCCAGCCCGAAGCCTGGTGCCCCAGTGTCACTGCAATGCTGTCTTATTCATCTATTCAGATAGCTTGCCGCAAACACAGCCCACACATCTCATCTCCACATATTTCTCTATTCCTCCATTTCCAGCACTCTCTTTTCATCTAGTATCATTTCAGGGCCAGATCACTGAAATGCAAATATCCCCACTTATTAAAAATAAAGGTATTTGGTGTGGTATGAAAACACTAGGAGTGGACTATATACTTGCTCATCCATTTGAAATTAAATTCTTCTTTATGCATTCGTTTTGTCATAACATTAATATAGTGTGCCACAAATTAGCACAGATAACGCAACGTACAAACTGAGGAAACCATGCTAAACTTGGTCCATTTAGTTGAATGGTTAGGTGTCCCCTGTTCCTCATTTCCTACCATGTAGCCAGCTGCACACCAGCCATGTTCTGTAGCGCCTTCTCCGGCACCTTAGGCAACTAGATCAGATGACGCTGTTGTAGTTGGTCCATGCTGGTGGTATGTAAATATAACCAGCTGTCATATTTACCAATTTCCAGATGTCAAGGTTCCCACTCCCAAGTCAAATATTACAGTCCCTGACTTTTTCCTTAACTTTTATGATCCCTAATGAACAGAAAAACAAGCTGCCGTTGTGCTGAGCAGACAAAATACAGTGTTTTAAACGCATCAATTAGTGAGCTTTATTTACTAGTGCACATTATTATTGAACCTTGCTGAAATACTGAATACCATGACTGAAGTGATTGCCAGCTGATGACGAGGGGGAAGGCAAGAAATAGGCACGGAAAAATCAACTAACCATAACAGTCACTCACACAACACAAGAATTATATAAATATATTTTGCAACCAAAAAAAAAAAATGCTAAAATCCCCTGTCCTTCCAGACATGTGTGACATTTGTAGACGGTTGTATGAGACAAATTAAAAATTTCATTAAGATTTAGCACAGAAACGTTGTATGCATATGTGTGCAGGCAGTAGGCTTGTCTTTATAAAGCTTGGTTCTGTTTAACAACCTGCTGGTGTGTCATTTTTTTCTAGCAGTGGCTAATATCGTAAAAATATGACAATATTTAAGAAACTTTCATAACATGCAGTGTCCCTGTTAGTGCCAGCACCATGCGGAGATGACTGCAGGACACAGGACTACATGCATGCAGACCATTACGACGACTGCCCTAACACCACTCCAACGCCACCGCAATGGTGACAGTTTGATGAACAGTTTGTTGTCACATGTCATATGTCCAAAAGGCCTGGTCTCACTCCATCTATCCTCTACCACAAAATCTGCAGGAAATGTGTGAGAATATTCCAACTGGATGGGATGGATTATAACAGCACACCATTAGGAACAGCCCAACACCATACTGAGAAACACTACTTCTGTATGTGTTGCTCAATAAATATTGCCCATTGCTCCTGGAATCCTTCCCTATAGCACTATAACATTTCATATCCATGACTGTATCCATGAATGTATATTCATGACTCTTTACATACTGACAATATCACCACAACAATAAATGATATTCTGTATTCCCAGTAATATTTTCTCCACTGGTCACACATGTGCAGGAGAGCAGTATGTGGCTATTGGAGGTGATCCTGGGGTAAACAGCAGCAAATTCCAGCACAGCTGCACCTCTCAGCTCAGCTAATCCAAGAGAACTGCTGATTTACAGCCTGGAGGCAGACAAGAAAAGAGAAAGAGTTTCCTGAGCTTTGAGCCCCACTAGGGACCCCACTGGCCCTTTACACAAACGCCTGTACTGCTGAAACTGAAGGTGATATCAGCCTGCATGGTCTGACTGAATACAAAGTAAAGTAAAGGTGAGAATACAGGTACAGTCATAACGGACCTATTCTCTTCATGTGGAAACGATTACATCCAGGAATGTAGAAAACATACAACATTGTTGTTATCCATGTCTGACCTCAGTAATACATTCAAAGACTTACGCAACTTCCTAACCTTCATAGTTTTCTGTGTGCTACTATGTTCCCTACCACTAAAATAAGCTCAATGCTGCTTTTAGTATTGGATACACTGCAAAATGGTATTTCATATCACTCATAAAAGGGTTTGTCCTGATACTTGAGTCCACACTCAGGACCGATTCTGGGCGGGTTTGGAGGAGGGGTCTACTATCACTGGATTTCTTTCAAAAAAAAAAAAAAAATCCACACACCGTTTTTTGCATGCAGGTTTGTGAAATGATGGCCACTAGTTCCATCAGTTTTCTGCATTTTATTATTTTCTCTGGATCAAACACCCAAGCTGTGAAAAGCGGGACCTTTTTTTGGATGGATGCATGGCCTTTGGACGAACGTCTTCTCTGCCCCTCGGAACAAGGCAGTCATGATACAAAATGAAGCAATTACACAACCCGCACACACCAGGCCAGGGTTGGAAAACTTGCGTTCATGCAGCAGACCGCACCAGAGGTCGGTGGAAGCAAAACCCAGACCACCAATTCCAGGAGGACTAGAGACCGGTCTGAAAAACGCTTTCACACTTGACCAAACGTACCAAACTCCCACAGCAAGCTGTCTGGTGTCCAAAAAAAGCTAGAGTGTGAAATAGCTCTAAACTACTCTCAGAATTTAAAACGCAGTTTAAATCTGTGAATTTTTAGCTTTGTTAGATCATATTCTTTAAATATCAAAACAAATTTGGCAACAGAGGTTCAATGCCATGTTATTAAAGGAAATGAGCAGACTAATGGACAGAAAAAACAAAGAATTAAACAGGTAACAAATTCCCCTCATTTTCCTTTTTAATTAGTCTAATTAAGTTATTAGGTGGTAAACAAAATCATTCACAATGGCTTAATGTGAAATGCTCAGTTCTAGGAAAATGACTGATTCTCATCCACAGTGGCGGTGATAGGAACCAGACCATTGGAGCTAGACAAATGTTCAATTGCTCCCTCATTTCAAGTTATAACATGGAAGGCACCCTGATCCCTTAAAAATCGTTGCACAGCTCTGACATTTTTTGGCTTAAACCTATTCATTCATGGTGAAGATGGAATTGTAGGCTGCTGTGAAGCAAAATAATCTCAATTTTCAGACTTACCACTACTACCATAATTAAAATCACATATAAAAATTAAGACGATATGTGCATATTCACTTGTGGTGTAGTAAATACTTTAGATATGTGTCATAGACATTGTAACCCTGGTTCCCATCACCATTACTGTAAAGAAATCCATGCCTAAAAATCAATGCACGCCAAATAACTCTCAGTCTCAGTGGCTGAATCATGCATAAATGTTGAAAATAAAAAAAATGAATTTTCTCTTTAATGCTTTATGCCAGTTGCAAAAACATGGCTAATACTAACATTTACTTTGATGTTCTCCATTAATAAGATAAACTGGTGACTGCTGCATTCATGTCCACATATTTTAGATGTTTTATTTTACTTTAGTTTGTGTCACAAACAACGTTTTAAACAAGCAAATGTAACTTTAAATTCTGATATAAATGATTGCTCTTTCAGTACCTTCTATGATCAAGTAGATTTAATTGCTAAATGATTTTAATGTCTGTTCCTAATGATTTTAGTGTTACTGTTCAATTGTCCATCTATTAACTGCAAGCCTGTACAAATGTGTCCTTAGAGTGGATCACTGATCTGACAAGGGTCATATTGTGGTCACAATTACGGTGTTGGTTAGTAGACAGCTGTCTCTGCATGTAATTAGAGAGACAGAAGTTGATGTAGTAATCACAGATATTTTGTGTACAGATATTTAAGTACAGATTCTAACTTGACCTACTATTATATCACTAGCTTGGCAAGTACATATACCACAGTATGTATACACACTGCCATACATCTTGCACTAGTGTGGGACAGTAAATGAGCTGTTTAACCATTCTCCGTAGGCTCGTTAACCTTTCTACTCTCGTGATTTGTTACTCATTGGGGTGTTGTTCTTTCTGGGAGACTTCTGCTATCCAACCATTAGACTGTTGTGAGGAAGCTTGTGAGGAAACATGAACATCATCTTGTTTTCATAAAGTCTAGATAAGAAGAACTTAGAGGGATCATAGAGCAAAAAGCCAGTAACTAATGCAATTCCTGTGAATTCATGTATTGTGCTTGTAGACCTTGCCTCTGCGGTCATGACAAACCAATTCTTCAATAGCCCTTTTTCTCAAACAGATTAGGCACTGCCCCCGATGGTTGTATGTCTCAATCTTACTGGCCACAGATAGAAGCCTGTTAAAAATGGGGAAAAGATTTATCATCAATATCATAAACATCGCCACACAAAAGGGAAATAGAGGGAGAATAAAATAATAATAATGGCCCTTTCCCAGTGGGGAATCTAATAATCTTTAAATCATTTTTAAGCTGGCTGCTGTGACGGATGGGCTCTGCCATGGCATTGTTTCGACACTGTGGCTTGTTCATGGCCCAGTGCTCTATAAACCAGAGACCTTTGCGCTCACATTAAAAATGGCTACAGATTTCCACAGAGGTCCTGCACTTAAACTAAATTTAAGGTCAAATTTAGTTCAGAAAAGCTTTATGATGGAGATCATATTGTAAAAACAATCACACACAAGACCTTCCTGTTGAAAAGCACTATACCTAAAACTGTACTGACCCCACATGGTCTGGCAAAAGTTTCAAAATTAAACGCTGTCAGGTCGATGAGTAAAGCACTCCGGTAGGTAAGCTGATTTGGTCATTCTACACTGCCCTGTATATCAATACATGGTACGCTCCTCACGTTAATGCTCAACATCTGAAACCCAGTGTTACTTTTCTGGTGTAATAATTAGAATGTGTGAATGCCGACGTAAAAAGGTCAAACGGACCTTTCTAAATACTGCAGACCGAGTTCTTCTTCTTTCGCATATCTCTCCACATTTGGGAGTTTTTCTCACCCTGTTGAGTCTCTGGTCGTCGTGGCAACCCCGCCGCCTCAGGTGAAGCGGCAGCGTGGGGTGTCATATGAGGTGGCAGCCCAGCAGACCTGCTAATTAGCACCCCTTGCAGCTCCCCGTAACAAGGCCTTAATTACCTGAGTATAGTGGTAAGCTTGCAGCTCCAGGGGAGGGGAAAGGGGTGAAAGAGGGGCCATGGGGGTGACAAGAAAGACGAAGGGAGAGAAGGGAGGAGGCGAGAGGGAACGACTGCAAGATGGCTGGATCAATACTAAAGTATGAAATGAGAGGAGATACTGGAGGTGTCACTGATTAAGAATTCCGTTTGATGGTTTGTGCAACTAGCGGCAGCCAGCTTTACACAGAACCTTTTCCGCCTATTAAAATCAGACGTACGTTAGAGGTAGCGTCTCAAAGGCACGCTGCTGAGAGACTTCTTTTAACAATAGCAGCGGGAGTAACAGCTAGATAAAGGTACAAACCTCAAATATGAACAATATTTGCCAACAACATAGCACTATTTCCACTATCATGGCCATTTTTATACAACTAAGAATGCATAGCACACGAGAAGGTACCGAGCTGAATTATCACCGCACCCCATACGTTTTGGTAGGTATGAATTTCTGCTTTGCCATCGCTTCATCTTTGAACTTGCACTCTTTCTTTTGTCCTGAGCTTGTTAACAGCTCCACCCTTTCACTGCGCTTTTTACACCCTATGCCTCACAAGCGCACAATTAGCGGGCAGCCCTATGCACAGTTTGCATAATTAGCTACAACCTTAGTAAACTGCTTGTTAATTTCACAATGGGCTGAAAGCATTGAGACCCATTTGTTAGCTACGTGTGCTAATATTCGTACGTACTTTTAAATTACTTTTAGCAGTAGTTTTAATATCCTTCAACTGAAGAAACTGAATGTGCATTTGACGCTAGCAGCAAATAACAAAAGGACTGGAGCTCCTTTCTCTTTCCTACACTCCCTCCGCTTTTCATGCATACAAACTGCATTGCTGCTAGCAGAAAGAAAGCAAAGCAAGCATCCTTTAAAAGTCATTTCATTTTTTCATTCCACTGTATGAATATGCTATGAAGTCCGGGAAAGGGTAATAAAAACACTGTCCTCATTACAGATCTGCAGTGTAGACACAACAGACTGTCCATATATAAGTGCAAAGGACATGGACTGAGAGTGGTACTGGAAAGACACTGCCCGTTCCTAAAGAAGAGGCAGCAAAAGTGAAAGACGTAGGCACTGTGAAAGAGAAAGACGGACAAAGAAAAGGAGGGGAAAACAGAATGAATAGCTAAATGATATCCAGTACACCACAGGTCAGGGAGCTATGGGCCTCTCCAGCAGCACACCTCGCCCCATCACTAGTGCTTACTGAAAAGCACACGGGGGATTTCAAGCATAGAAGGACATTTATTCCAACAGAGCAGTCAGCTTAATCCTTAGGATTATAATCCTCTTCACATCACTCCCCGTGGGAGGTCAGCTCATACCAGTGCTCTTCTTACCGCTCTCAGGCGCACTGGGCCAGCGGTAGGCCTGCACCAGAGTGAGTGCGGAATGGCTTGAATAAGATAATTAGAGTGCCTCTTTCCAATCCTGGCTGGAAGAGAAGGAGGGCCCCCCTGAGAAAGTAAAGCCCCACCTCTTCATCTGGAGAATCTCACCTGCTGGGAGACAGACCCCCTGTTAGCAAAGCCGCAGCTCTTCAACTGCCCTAACAGCAAGAAACATGCAAATACGCGCAGAAAGACGTAAACAAACTGTCCTCGATTAAACGACACTAAAAAACAAAGCTCTTTTCAGTCACAACATGATTTGTGCGAAAAACACTAATGGCTGCTTCATGCAGGAGTGCAGAATTCACCACGCACCGAACAAAGTGCTATACTGGAGTGGCTAATTGCAGCTATTATTCAGGGAGTAGGATGAGAAAGGTTAGAATAACAGCCAGTCAAAATAAAAACCTCACCTTGGTGTGATTCTAACGAATGCACGGGTGAGTGACAGTGGTGGCTAGCGAAGAGTGGCTCTCGTTATCAGCAAGAGGCTGGTGCATGTTGAGAGGAGAAAAAGAGGAGATAAAGAGAACGACAGTTTCTCTCTTCCTTCGACAGTGTTTCTTTAATTACTCCCAAGCTTCCCTTGGGGAGATACGGTGGTCTCCACAATAAGAGTACGACAAATACAGTATGTCATCTAAGAGCCCTGCCAAGACTGGGAATAAACAACAGAGGCAGCTTAGCTATTGCTCTCAGTGGGACTATTACCAGCAGTACGTGGCACATTCACAGAGCTATTGTCTTTTCCATCCCTTTCTCCCCCCCTATTTTTTGCACTCTCTCATTCATCCCACAGTCCTAACGCTGGGGTGTCGCTCTGTCGTCTTGTGTGAAGCTGCAGTATTGATGTACTGCTGTTACTTAAGTGACTTTGGGAATCTATAACTGCTAACACGTCTTTGTGTCTGCTTTGTCTGCTACTTATGGAGGGGAGGGGTTGCATAACAGATAGGTGTAATAATTGCCAGCTGTTCTCCAGAGGAGAATCATTTGCGAGCAGCTCTGGAGTCGTTTTTGCAATTGTGTTCTAGCAAAGTCAGTAAATAAACCTGCACAAAAGGCAGATGGTTAGGCGGCAGCCAGCCTTGCACACTGAGGAGGAGGAGGAGGAGGATCAGGCTGCCTCTCTCACAGTGGGTCTGTGTAAACACGTTTACAGCATATGAACCAAGCAGCTGCAGTAGGTCTGGATTCAGCTGAGAGCGTAATCCACAGCAGCAGGGGAATTAGGAACCTCACACAAACTTTAATACACCGCAGCACGCGGTTGACCCAGACACACGTACCCGCTTATTTTCTCAGTGTTTGAGGCTAAATGAAATATGTGCAAGGCTGAAGCACCTCGTGTTACCCTGCCGACCTGAAGTATGTCAAAATGGTCACGTATGACTTGCACAATACAGTAAAGGGGGTTGGGGGCGGGTGTGCCAAGGCTAAGCAAACAGTATAAGGAATGATACAGACTGATGGCTAGACCTTACCTGCTTATCTCTTATACTAGAATTGATTTTAGAGAGAATAAGTGACAGATCAGGCAACGTCTTAACATAGCTACCTGATCCAGGATAACGCATTTGTTGGCCTAGTACAGAAACATGAGACTGCGATGTGAGAAGACACTTAACCAGCCATAACGGTTCATCACTGATATTTACAATAATAAAACTCTTGATCGATTGGTCAGATGTGAGGCACAGCCTTTTTGTGGGTTCCCAGAAAAAAAACTTTAAGTCATATTTACATACCAAAACCGAAACATGACTGCTCACAGATATAAATACATAAAGCTAACAATGGCACACGTCAAAGTCTGAGGTCTTTTAGATGGTAAGCGAAGAGTCAGATTTCATATTGGATGCGGGACAAACGGTGGCATGAAGACATGACATGAGTGACTTTGACAAAGGCCAAACCATTATGGCTAGGATACCAGGCTCCAGCATCTCTAAAATGGCTTAGCTTGTGGGAGCTCCTGGTAAGCAATGGTGAGCACCTACCAACAGTGGCCCAAGGAAGGACAAACATTAATGCACCAACAAGCCTTATCAATGCACAAGGGCAACAAAGGTGACTTTTAATGATGGTTACAGGAATGTGTGCCAACACAATGCATACAGACTTTAATTGCCAGATTTTTTTTATTATGGCTGCAATGAAAACAACAGAGTATCCATTTCGCTGTAGCATCCGTTAACAGCAATTATGACTTGAGTACTAAGTCGGGTTTGACAATCTGACACATGGACGATATAACTTGACGATTCCCTAAGGTTGGCAGGTCTGCATTAACACAATCCATAATTTTACACTTTCCACATTAACATCAGCCCAGTTACAAAGGAGTTAAAAACACCATCTTCTTTTGTTGAACTACTTGGAAGGAGTCAGGATGATTGAGTCAGAGAGATTGATACGCATTTGTCACCGCCACTTGATATTTGGGAAATGGGAGTGCTTTATTTGATCATACTCTTCTTTTGTTATTTAGAAGGTTAGACACAAGGGCATCTTACTGAGAACAGCCTTTCGTAGTTAAGAGTGACCAAACGCAGCAGCATATTCTGATGTGAAAAAACAAGTCTTGGCACACAGTATACAAAGTGCTTTTCAGTCACACTGTCCGATGCTCCATAGACAACAAGAGAGCCTGAAAAGGCATCGCTAAATGGATTACAAACCATATTGTGATTCCATTGCTACACTTTGCAATTGTGATATACCTTGCAGTATACTTCCATACTGGACAGCACTGCAATATTTAAAAACACCTGCAGAAACTCATCAAGAGCATCTGAGAATTCTCAGATTGCTCATAGCATACAACAAAAAAGGTAGTGGCTGGTTAGAGAGCTCATTTGCATAATGCAGCCATCTGCAAGCATTCCAAAGGCCAAAACCACACAAGCAATTAAAAAATAATATATTCTGCAGCCGCAACAGAGAATGTTAAGGCAAAACGGAAAAAAACAACAACAATAATCTTATTTAAAATCACATTTCTATTATTTCAGGTCATACTGCATATAGTATATCCTGCTTGTGGCACTGTGATCAATTTATTTAAATAAAAAACACAGTGTGAACCTCTATGCATTCATTATGGACAAAACGGAAGCAGACTGAGTATGAAGCTTGATCTTTGCTGGTGCAAAAAAGCATCAAGAAGAATTCTGTGGTGCAAGACTAACGGATGCAGTGCAGAAATATCATTCAAAAGAGAGATGGTGCAGTATTTTATCAAAGGCTGTTGACAGCAGACACTGGGTGAAATCGTACCGCATGAGAAGAATGCATTTGAAGAATACTTTGCAAGGTTCTGCACCAGTCGATATTCCACGGATGAACAGTAATTTCATGGATAAGCGCAATGTTCATGGAAAACGGCAGGCCTGCAGAATGATGAAATGCAAACACGAACGTGTGGACGTACACACAAAACACACATGTGCACACACAAAGACATTCAAACAATGGCAACAAGGTCCTGTGGTATCATCCCTAACAAAGACATTTGTCCCTTGCATATCAGATAATCTGGATAAAGCTATAATACTGTGCTCTATGAATGTAAAAATATAATCCACAGTAAAGCTTACTTTCTTATATAACATATTATGGCTGAGTAAAGGTGATTTACTCAATCCTCCCAAACCGGCATATATAAACACCAAAGCTAAAAAACTAAACTAAAAAAGAAGACGTATCTCCATTTTCTGAAAGGCAACACCAAATTCCTAGTAGTTAAGAATGAACACGGGCTACACAGTTTCAGTCCACAGTCATCCACAACACTAATCCTGAGCTAATATTTTACCCACTCTATTTGAATATCTGATAAACCAAACAGCAATATGCTAATCCTGACTCCATGCTTTCTTCTTTCTTTCACCCTGCTCTTCTCGCTCTCTCCATCTCTTGCTCTCTTTCTCCACTATAAGGGCTTTACATTCTGTGTCTGAACCCGGCCTGGCCTGCTCCCTGGGAGGCCCAGCATGGGTCTGGCTGGGATCACTGAAGTAAGGATGATGAAAGAATAGAGCTGGGGAAGAAAAAAAGCCTGCTGAAAAGGTGAAGTCCACCACCCTCTTGTGAACCCCACATGTGGGTCCACCTCTGCCTTCACCTGCTGATATACTATGCCATCCTCATCCTCACTCTGCTGCTACACCAGCCTCAACTTTCAGGTGCACTATCCACTGTTCAAAAGTCATGGCTGCTACAAGAGTTCAACTGTCCCACCACAGCTTGTGTAATCTTTGAAGAAAACGTTGGCAATAAAATGAGACAGTTTGGAGAAGGTGCACATGAGCCTAAAGTCACCGTGCCCAGCGTCAAGCTAGGTGACAGCTAGAGGGATGGTCCAGTACCACTGGGATGGGTTGGAGTTATCCAGAACTAATGGTCTAACATTATTAATCCTCTCAGAACTCTTGCATGCAGGGCGTCACCGTCTCTTTGTGGGAGAAAACAAACAGCAATCGTAAAAAGCAGTACAAAATGAAAATAATAGAGACCCACCAGAACTGAATTAGTGTCTTACGGTCATTTGTAAAACGGAGTCAGCTGAATATACGTCAACAAGACAAATTTGCTCCATCTTAAGTCCCTTCTGTCTCCCTTCTTCAAGCTGGTGCAATAACCCCACTGAATAGCCAGAGGTGTCCTACCCAGACATCTATTTTTATCTTATTGAGTCTCCAGGTCAGCAAAGTACCAGTGAAATATTCTACTTTTGAAAGCAAAATATTTTACTTTGAGTGTGTCATATTACATGAAATATTTTGATGTTCAGGCCTACTCTATGAATAGTATGCTAGCTAGCATTAGCACTGTGCTCAGACAATAAGCCGTACTTGGCTGTTAGCCCAGCTCGTCTTGCCTGAGCCCCAGGAAAAGATAGGGGAACAAATCAGTGGGTTTTTTTTTCAGTTTAGTCTAACCAATACACAGTAGCTCTTTGCAAACTGCAAAGCATAAGCTAAAGCTAACACAACCCATTCACGGTCCTCTGAGCCCCAAATACATGCAAATAAAGCTATAGCATTCAAGCCTTTGATTTCTTTCACTTAAATTGCAATGTCCAAATTTCTTGTCGCAAGATGTCTTTGTAGAATTCAAGGTGACCAATGTTTGAACTACTCGTAAACTTTGGCAGCAATGATATTAAAGGTTTTCAAATTATGTTAATGGTTTTTACAAATTTATATTGTTTACACACCTACATTTACTTGTACTCTATGTTGCACCTTGTTCCTGGAGGAACGTAATTTCCCTCCACTGTGTACCTGTACATGGATGGAATGAAAAAAGCCTCCTGACTTGACTTGAAAAACACCAGAAAATTCATCAGTTCATCAACTCGAACAACAGATTTTCTCAGAGCCATCTGTATCCTTTTATGTTTTCTGACTCTGTACATTAGGGTGTACAGTAAAGTGGAACTACAGCAAACAGCTTCAACGATGTACTGCCATTAAGCTGTCAGCATGCTCCAGCGAAACAAATCTATTTCCTTAGTATCACAATAAAATTGGCCTTAAAGATAACTGTGTACTGCAAAATTAATTATGGTTGGACTCTCTGCTTTTCTCCAGCACATGGGTTCTGCTCTCATGATTTAAAAGACTAAATCATCCCTTCAGAGTTATTTTTTTTATTCTCCAGCACCTAGTAATGAGGGAAACTGTGGTTCTATTGGAACTTCCCCCTCCTCTCGTTCTTCCTGAGCAAAATCAACTCTACTAGGATGGCATGTAATGCTGTGGCTTTGTCTCTGGGGGGATGGTAATGAATTAATGAGTAGCCCTGCTAACCCATCTCTGTTAAATAAGTCAGCACAAGAGACAGAACATTATTTGCGATAGAGGAGGAGGAGGAGGAGGAGGAGGATGGGACGGAGAGAAAGAGAAAGGGGGTAAAAGTAGAGAACAGAGAGGGGAGCAGCGATATGTGATATGTTGTCTATTAGATTATACACTATTGGTGTCACTCAACAATAATGAATTTAGGCTTTAGTGGTATTGGTAGGTTATATCCATGTTACACCATTCTATTCCATTAAATACTGGGGTCTCTGTCACACAACGCAAAAAGAAATGCACTAGAGAATTGAGAGAATTTCTCTTTTAGAGTCATTTTAAGGAAGGACCAAGGCTGTACTGAAAGACTGTACTGAAAACCTGAAATAATAACATTTGAAAAAACATAGCAGCATTTTACAACTTTTTTTAGGGAGCTTCAAATTGCTGTGTTTTGTAGAAACAACTGTCCTTTATCAAAATCAAGGCACCTGGGTTCATCAGAGTAAAGCGGAACGGAAGGTGGAAGGGCTTTTGCTAGGCAGACACATGCATTTAAATAAATGCTTAGTTTTTTTCTGAGAAATGTTAGAGGTTATATAAACAAATACCAAACTGCGGCCTGACCTCAGAATTGTATATACAGAAATATGTGCACTGTTACACCCCAAAAGGAAACAAAACCGTCATTAAATCAAATCAAACTAAGCTGATTCCTGACACTGAATTTCATTACTGCCATCTAGCACAAGAAGGGCAGCCAGAGAAATGAGCAAAAGAGAGAAAGAGAGGGAGTAGAAGAGTTGAGGAGTGAAAGGGATGAGGTCAAAGTTAAAGGGTGATGCAGAAGTTTGTAATGAGGGAATAAGTGGAGGAAGACAGCACACACACACACTGGCTACGCAGTCTGGTTTTGTGGGACAGCGCAGTTCCACGCAGACAGCTTGCTGGGGCTGCTGGTGTGTGTCAGCCTGTGGACGCCAGCAGGACGACTGCTGCACAAACACGCATACACATACACACACACACCTACCCCCACAGAGACGTCCTACAGCCGTCACATGCCACTGGCTCAAAGCAAACTCATACCACAACCATTTTCATTAGCCCAACCACTGGCACTACGAGCCCAGCTGGTCCTCTATAAGCCCCCACTGCCACAGCACACTCCACAACATCTGGTGCCAACCCTCTGTTCCACAGAGAGAGAGAGAGAGAGAGAGAGAGAGAGAGAGAGAGAGAGAGAGAGAGAGAGAGACAGAGACAGAGACAGAGAGACAGAGAGAGAGAGAGAGAAGAGAGAAACTGACTGAAGTATAAAGACTGAGAGAGATAGACAAACGGGAATAGTGAGACAGAGAGAGAGACAAAAAAAAGACAGTAGAGAGCAGTGAGAAAGCAAGAAAAGAAGAAAATAAAAGTAGACAGAGAACAAGAGAAACAGAGACAAAGGGAGAGGAGAGAGACAGAAATAGTGGGAGAGGCAGACAGAGAGAAACAGATATAGGGAGAGGGAAGAAAGAGAGAGACACATAAGAATTGTGGGAGAGGCAGACAGAGAGAAACAGAGCGACAGAGGGAAGAGATGGACATAAACATAATGGGAGATGCAGACAGAAAAAGAAAGGATAGAGAACAAAAAGAGAGAGAATGATAAAATAGAGAAGGTAGAGGCAGACAAAAAAAAGAACGGAAAAGAGACTGAGACAAAGAATAGAAGACATAAGTAGGCAGAGATAGATAAATAAATAGATAGAGGGACAAAGAAAGAAAATGTCTCTCACTCTCTTTCTCTGTCGGTCTGTAAACAGCACAGAATCTACAGTACAGTAAACACTCACCAGAATAAACGACATGCCATTACCACACAAACGCACCCGAACTCGAGCAGACAGGCCAAACACATATTCTAAACACTGTCACTCAGCTTTCACCACAGATCTTCAGTTTGGTTCATTGAAAAGAGTCTGAAAAACATGGATAAACTACAGCTAAATATTTATCTCCTCCCAGTAAGTGCTGTAGAAGTGGGCCTGAGATGGCTGTGAATGCATTAAAGTGTTTCGTAAGTCTAAACATGCAATCTTCCAAACTACCTCTTTCACTATTCCCATCCCTTCTAAACATCCTGCTCTGCAAGATGATGAGCTCCAAACTCTTCAAATGTGGAAATGTAGCCGTTAGATCAGCTCCACCTCCTTTCCTCTAATTCAGTAAAGGGGATGATGCTCTGGGTCCTTATATAAGCATCTGAGTTGTAACAGTGATCACGACTTTTTCACAAATTGCAAGTATTAAGAATTAAATTGAAAGGAATTAAGATCTATAGCTATGATGAAATTACAAGTGTAAACTCAAGTCCGATATTTAATTGCCAGGAAGGGCACAAATGTAAATCATAGCGATCAGACAATATGTGTCCATGTTCTATACAAGCCCTGATAAGTGGTTTTGTCTAAACCAACCCACAGCCTTAGCAAGGCAGCTTATCTTACTGTAGTCAGGCTTGCAAACAGATCAAATCCTTCCATGCACAGAATGTTGTCACTCAAGAAACTGACCATAAATGATTATGAAGCTGAGGTTATATCAAAGTTGTCAAATGCAAACTCTATTTAGAAGGGACCATTTAAATGTGCCATAAATTGTTAAACAGTACTTATATTGGCATAGCAGAGTTTGGAACATAGAACTGACATACCTGAACACTCCAAATGCACATTTGGAAAACACTGTCTACTACTTAAAATTCAAATACTGCAACTGCAAAAGAGTCAATTCCACAATAGACTGTTACGTGACAGTTTTGACTCAGTAATATTTACAAAGCAACATCAAAATATACAGCGGATTATGTGGAGAAATCTGCTGCTCAAGGTTGTGAGGGCAATGTTGGCACTTCTAATACTCGTTCCAAGAAACCAATCAGTCAGCTTTTTAAACAAGGATAAGGTTGGCTTCTAAATGTTCCTTTCCACCTTAAATGCCGCCGGCCCGAATGCAACTGAGGGACCATGGATTTTAACGCAATTCGTTTCACACAACCTCACAGGTCTAACTACAGCCATAATTACTCTGGGAAGTCAGACTTGAAATAACTATAGGTCTGGGCCATGGTCCAAAGGCCTTTCCCAGGACCACTGCCTTGTGAGCTCAGAATGCAATCATTGAGCAGTGTTGGTACATGCGGCATCTCTCCATTAACCCAGATCTGTTGGGCAAGGTGGAGGGGATGCCATGTTTTATCACATCCTCATTAACTCAATTGAGAATAAGCGGCCTCTCCAAGAGACTCTTAACTCTCTCTGTCATGATGATGTATGCGCACACTGCTCGCCTGCCACCAACCCGCCATTCAGTGATTGATGTGTTCCGTCCAGAAATCACCTTTAATAATTGAACCTGTGTGTTCCTGTTCAGGAACTGGGCTATACAGTCCATCCCCGTGTTGCAATAAGCTGAAAGCAGAATTTGGCAGATTGAATGTCCGTCTCACTTGCAGAAACAGAAAGATAGGATCACTATTACAGACTGCACAACACAAACCTTTTTATTGACCTGGCATAAAATCATGGTTTATTATGCAGTACAAAAGAGACACAGCCTACACTCATTAAATATGCAACGGCAGAGTGCATGATAGACTATGGTGATTTCACTCCATAGAGCTACGTTTTATATACACATGTAGTTTAAGTGAATTCGTACAAAACGTCTGTGCTAGTAGCTTAAACCTACACTGGCACTTCATGATGCGGTGATTGTAAAGTGGTAATTCAATGATTCAAAGATTCTCAATGTTATTCAGGTCTGAATTCTGTGGTATGTCTCATGCTCCCTGAACCACTCTTTCAAAATATAAATCTTCAATTCTACGATCAATTGAAATCTTGGAATATGCCCATGACATCAGGGAAGGAAAAAATCCTTTGGGCACATAACGTTTCTGAACCTAGACCTGATCAACTGCAGCACTGCCCCCACAGGCTTGTACAGCACTAGGCATGATGGCTGCATCACTTCAGTCGTCTTTCTTCCTACCCTGATGCGCCCATTACTCTGGAACAGGATAAATCTGGACTCCTCAGACCACATGACCTTCTTCCATTTCCCCAGAGTCCAATCTTTACGCTCCATAGCAAATAGAAGCCGTTTTTGTCGGTTAGCCTCACTGACAAGTGGTTTTCTTAAGGCTACACAGTCCCAATCGCCTGACTTTCCTTCGCATTGTGCGTGTGGAGATGCTCTTACTTTCACTATTAAACATTTCTCTGAGTTCCACTGCTATTTTTCTATCATTTGATTTCACCAAACATTTAAACGATCGCCAATCACCATCATTCAAGATTTTTTCCAACCACTTTCCTTCCTCGAAGATGTATTTCGTTACTGTCCTTCTACTTTTTAATAGTGCTTTGGACAGTTCTTAAACCGATTTTAGTAGTTTCAGCAATCTCCTTAGATGTTTTCCCTGCTTGATGCATGCCAATAATTTGACCCTTCTGAAACAGATTAACATCTTTCCATGACGACAAGATGTGTCTTTCAACATAGTTGTTTAAATGCAATATTGTGATGAGATCATAAACGGTGATAACAGAATACATTATTATCCTGTTTTTTTTATGCCTAATTTGATAAACTATGTTTAAACATCCTCCAGGTATATTTTTGTATTTTGTGTATTTCTGAAACTAATTATAAACTGTATCAAGTCACGATGTATCAGTGTATCATTTACAACACTGCAATCAATGTGAACCCGAGGGTAACGATTTACAGCTCCAGCCAGTTCATTTGTTAATTTCCTTCTGAGCAGGAGTATGTGTTCAAAATGTCTAGCCAGTACATTAATAATGGAATGCATTGCTGCAAACTGAAGACAAGCACTCGCCTGTAACTCATACAATAATTAATCTAAACAACTCAAATCCACCCTTATTTCTCCCTATTTTTAGTTTGTACCAGGTCTTGGTCTTATATCTGACAAAGTGGCTATCTCGAATGAATGGAATTCACTGGAGTGCCCTGTGACATCCTGACCTTACAGGCGTGTGACCGAGCTGGTGATGCCACTTGGCTTGAGCAGCATGACCCAAGCGAGAACTCCGAGGTCAATAGGCTTAGCTTGGTGTTTTTACTGCAGTGTGCATGGAGTGTTGTTTTGGGGTGAAAATGGCTGCAGCGAGATGAGAAGACTGTGACAGGCTGATATGACCCCTCCCCCTGTGCCGCTGCCTGCCTCTCCATGGCTGAAGTTAAGCCGTGGCTAAGCCTCCATCCGAATGCTCATATGAGTCAGGACATTATCCACTTACTGTTATTAATGTTGCTGTTCTCCAGAGAGCCTCCCAATACACCCCTTACAACAGCTGTGTGTATGTGTGTGTACACATGCGTGCGGGTTCAGGCACAAAACCTATGCAGGGGAACGCCGCTGGAGCATTATGCGAGCACGCTGCTGTTGAGCATATTCTAAGGGATTTTAGACACAATATTTATACAAAGCGAGTGTTAAAAAAATCATTTTTTTCTGGCAAAGCTAGTTTTATGCTCATCAGTGAGGCTGTGCGATGCATATTCGTGCACACACACACACACACAGGGACAAAAGGAGATGGTGTGTGGAGGAGCAGTCAGTTCTCTCATTCCCTTGCATTTCCAGCCCGCCTTCATTTAATTAGCAATTCAAAGATGTTCGGCTGAAGAGCTTGAGTGACCCCGTCAATTAAAACTGCACACAGCTGTCTCCTAGCCACCAAGAGAAAGGAAAGAGATAGAGAAAAAAGAGTGAAGAGTTTTTATACGATAGCCAAGGAACAGGTTTTCGCACCAACAATAATTTCTGGCTCAGGTTTGTTTGATGAGCCTTGCTGTGGTAGAGCAAAAGCTTGTCAAAGCTTTGATTCGCCATCAGCACTGAAGCTTTCAGAATTCCATCAACACGGCAAATTTCAAGTAGAAAAAGACCATCCTGGGCGCTGATGCTGAATGTTATTATGCTAGCGTATCGATTGGTACATACGCTCTGAAACTGCGCTCTTAGGTCTCAATAGAGTTCTGCTGTTGTCAAAAAATGAGGGGTGTTAGGAAATAAATTAATCAGGGACCGGGTTGTTTCTAAGAGTATCAGAGAAAGAATTTACTCTCCCTGGCTTTTTCTTGTGCTTAATAACAATTATGAACCTCCGCTAACCAAAAATCCAATTCTCAAACTTCTCCTAAAATAAAATGGTTAGCTAGCACTGCAGCAACTACTGATTATTTTCTTAGTGTGTCTTCTAACTAGAGTTACAGCCCCACCAAACGCTTCAACATAAAAACCTGAAAGGCACTCTCACTGCAGAAACATGGAACTGCAACATGGCAGCCTCTGTAGAAAGATGACCCCTCCCTATGTGGATATGAGTTCTAGACAAAAAGACGACGACTGTAGTTATAGGTGAAATATACTAAATACTCGATCGATTGGCAAATCTATAAGAAAACCAAAATAGATCTGGTTTTAATTATTAGGATTTAAAGAACACTAAAGGAAACTGACTACTGATGTTTCCAAGCATCTAAACAGTAAATCTTATATTATTTCAGCAAAAATAAAACACCATGCTTTTCTCATTTCACATCTTTTATTCTACCTTGTTATTTTCTGACAACCACATCACATTCAAAGAAAACCACATCAAACAAATATTCCAATTTCGAGAAAACCATTGTGTCTTGAAAAGGTGCCATAGAATGGAAAAGTGTTTCACTTTGGCAAGGTTAAAAAAACGGAGAGTTCGGTACATAGAACTGGCATAAAGTGAACTTCACTGTTGACTCTGCTTCAAAACCTGCATTTGCAAAAAGGGGGTCATAAAATGGTTTATTACAAAAAACAACTAGGCTGTTAAATAACAGTACTTTAATATCTACAACCTCAAAATGTACATACAACATTGAAATAGGGGTGATAAAATAGCCTCATTCCAAAAACACCTAGATTTTTAAATTGGTGTAGAGCTTTAATATCTACACCCCTAAACTGTACATACAACAACGACATAGGTAAGTCACATGTTGTTGTATTATATATCCACAACAGGGATGAAATCCATGTTGGAGATATAAATTTAGATATGAATTCAGTGAATATTCATCCATGAACCGGGCTGAATATGTGGTCACCCTTTAAACAGCAAGAAACTTACCAGCTAAGGCTATGGAGAAGAAACATAACCATGGACAGACAACTCCAGTATCTTCAAAGAATATGGCAGAAGTGTTAAATATATCAGTAAGACATATTTTTAGTTCATTGATAAGCTTTTTTCCCCAACTGTCATTAATGCTTTCATGGGTTCTCTAAACACTGGATGAAAAAGTAGCGCTCCAAGCCTAGTTTTAAAAGCGTCAAACCCGATCATGTTGACAATCTCTTCTGTCTACTACAAAAACGTCTCTTTGAGCAGGTTTATGCTGCCGATATACTGCCATTATCCTTATTTTTGCCTGTGTTCTTGTTTTCTTTTTTCTTCAGCCCAGCCTTCTCTTTCCTCTTCTAAGTCTCACCCTCTTTCCCTTGAGATGAATGTGTTTTCAGTGCAGAGTGCTTTCTTATGTCTCGGGCTGTGTTTTTCCCCTTTCTGCATGAAGTTTAGTTGCCAAATGCACACCACACCACTCAACCATAACAAGCTACCAAAAGTTCCCCCTCTCTCTTCTTCTGGAGCTTAAGGGCCCTCAGCAGCAGCCTCAAATCCTGGTAAGATCCATAATGCATGAAGTGTGTGTGAGTCACATAAAAGATTTGTTCTTGCACTTGGCTATTATACCCAGGTAACTTCTTGTACTCTAGTAAGAAACAAATCTTTCCATCCACGCCATGTGATTCATATACTCACTTTCCTATGAAACACTGTATATGAATTCAGGCATGGTTACGGGGTAAATACATAATCTCAGAGCTTTGAAGTACATTATAAACTGGAGCTGTCATAACGAATCAGGCAAATTTGTCTTATTGTTATCTTGTTTAGTGAATTTTAATACGCATTATAACTAAACAAATAAGCTTTAACATAATGTAGCAGCAATTTTTGGGCAGGCTGTGGTTATGGATTGGTCTGCATTATATTTATACCAACATTTGGATCATGCGAATTCCTTACAGCACTCAATAAAATATGTGATGACTAGCAGAAGCATATTGCATATTGTAACCTTCTGCCATTCCAGTACTGCGAGGGCTGATATCACAATAACGATTAACAAACAATATATTTTGCAGCTCTAGGGGTTTGCATAGTGCTCTGTACCCTATGCATGCGATTCAGTTGCCTGTATTTAGGGCCTTCTGACTGAAGCGTTAGCAAATAGTGAAGCATATGGCATTCTCACCCATTGGGGCTGGTTATTCCCCCAGCAACCAGTGAGTGGAGGTGGCACCAGTCTGGCTGCTGTGAGAGGCGTGCAGCTGACGGAGGGAAAAGGAGGACATAAGCGGATCTGCAGCTTTGATGAGAAGGCATTAAGAGACTCGACACAGCAAAGAGCAGGTGTGGAAGTGGGTGATAAGAGAGGCAGACATCAGTCGCGGAAGCAAAATCCAAAAAGAATCCCCCCTCCCAAACTGGAATAGTCTGACATCGGAGAGAGAAAAGGCAATGGAAAAAATCTCTACAGCAGAGGAGCAGCAGTGGGTGCATGTGGGTGTGTTGTGGTGCTAAGAAAGGTATTACTGGAAAATAGTGTAATTTCCAGCAAACAGCTTATTAAAGAAAGGTCAATATGATAAATTAGGAGCTGCTGAAAGTGACACTGTAGCATATCCATTAATAAACAGAGCTAATAAAACAAGCTCCAAAACGTTAACTTAACGGCTAATGATTTAACATTCATCTAATAAACCTCCAACAGACCCTTCAAGCAAATTAATAATACAACTACATTAAACAGTATCGCACTGCAAGCGCAGAGATATTTACCAGCGTGTTGGGTGAAGAAAGAGTGAAATATGAGGGAAATAAAGATGAAACAAAAGCAATTATGGGCAACATCAAATATTTGATTTCCCCCACGAGGCTGAAAGATGGAGAAATTTGTACTGCAACAGAGCCAGCCCATCTCATCCACAGGCTCATTGCAAACCTTCTTTCTGGAGGTAATTAGCTACAATCAGTGTTTAATTGAGCAAACACAGAACTATACTGCTCAAACGGCCAGGCTTTACTGCGCTCACTCAGACTAATTAAAACGTTCAGATGCATAGTCTTAGCTGCAAATGGCCGTCGCATGGCAGTCGATGGAAGGTCTGTCATCATCCATCTCTCTTCTGTGTCTTTCTCTGCAAGCCTGCCTCTTCCTAGCTTCATCCTTTATTTGCATCTCGACTCTTTCGATTGCTCTAATGCCCATCATGTTTTAAAATTCGCACCGGTGGAGTGGAGGCCCTCTCTTATTAAGGCAGCTCCACAGCTTGCCTGGGTCCTAATTAGTCCCCAGTGGCATGAGGGTGTGTTTCCTTCATTTTTCCCCTCCAGTGCTGATCCTTCTCGCTAAAGAGAAGGTCTTCTAGGAAAAGAACAACCATGAAGTGTCTCAAAATAACCTGTGAGTAAAGTGAGCTTAACGCAACCTGAGCACAGTTTGTTTATGCACCGTACAATCATTGTGAAGGCAACTGAGATGGCCTGTAAACAAATCCTACATTTTCTTCGTTTTTTTTTTTATATATATACTGGGTGAGGATTAGAAACGGAATGCATTTCATATTGGTTCATTCTGGAGAGAAATGCTAGGTTACATTTCCATTCCACCCATGTAGATCATTTGCAGAACAATCATGGCTGAGCGTGCCCCAAATCCCCACAGTGTTAACGTCATCTCTCTGCAACTCACTGGGAAAGCGCTCACAGTGACACTGGCTCTGCTGCCTGACAATGATTTCTGTAATCTCATAACACAGTTCCACTCTGTGGCAAAAATTATACCAGAGCATTAGTTAAAGGAAGTGTGCAACATGAGAGAAATACCTCCTATAGGAATGCAATAAGGTGCAACATCAAATATCTGATTTCCCCCACAAGGTTGAAAGAAACTGCTACTACAGGAGTGCCAGTGCTTCCTAGCCTCATTTGAAACATACGCTGGCAAAGCAATTAGCAGCAGCCAGCATTTTAACTGGCAAGAATGAGCTTTGCTTTGTGACACTTTTTGAAATTGGGTCAATCCAGATTTTTCTTATTTAATGAATCTGTAAATTTCATTATTACATTTTATTATTACATTATTATTTACCTTCTATTAAGGAACAATATGTAAGATATTATAAAATAACCACATTTATCAACAGAATGTGAAGAAATTACTGTTTTTACATTATTTTTAAAGACATCTATCTATCGTAACACTTTGTACCTCAACAAATTACTGTAGTGTCGAGTCGAATCAGTCCAACATGAGAGAGATGACAGCGTATTCTAACCTCTGGTTAAATATGTTAATGGTCCTGCTCTATGTTAGATCACTTAAGGACAGACAGCAAATGGACGGAAGCATAAACACAGCAATGCCAGAAGCTCTTGGAAAGCCACCACTGCAGCCTACACCCGGCAAGAAATCACATTCAGCAGCAAACAAAACAAGTGATCTAAATAGAAGCAAAACAAGAGTTTACATTAGCCATGCTTTCTACTGTTGAAGAAGCTCTTGGCAAAGGAATGGAGTTTGATGGTGAACTACATTTTTTTTAGACTTGCAACGAGTAAAGAGGGAGGAGGAGGAGGAACTGTGAATTTTTCTGGTGATATGTTGCTCTCTATTATTTGAAATGTGAATGTTTTATTTAGCAGTAATACAACATTGGTTTTATATGTCATGGGCTTTGCTGCTCTCTAAGTATCAGTACTGGCATCTGCTTTTACAAACTACCATTAGAAATCAAACACTAATAATTAATTAAAATATTCCTGTGTTCATTCTTGTCTCTCTTTTTAGTTGCTCATAGTTGGCAAGCCTCTTCAAATCCCCAACTGTGGGGCCAGCAGTAAGAAGCTTCTGAGAGCCTATGCTTAACAACACCAGCAATAACACAGCAAACACAGAGACTGTGCTTCTGTACTTACAGTACCAGCACTAACTAATGGTGTGCAAAAAGCCCAGCATACATCTGCTTAGATATAACAGCAAAGTGAAATCTTACTATCAGCCTGCAGTAGAGTCTGTTACGTTTTAGGACTGAAGTTGAGCAGCAGATGGGTATAAACAGTGACAGCTTTGCCCGGGCAACTGTATGCTACAGTAGATTCACATTGTGTCATGACGTATGCTAGAGTAAATGGATATTGTGTCCCACACAGTAGCTGAGCGAGTGTCTTACAGCAACTCCTGTATTCCAAAATTTGAGATGGAGACTGCCAAGGAAAATAAGCTCAAACGCTTCCTAGTTTGTATTCCAAAAGACCTGAAAGTCACATTGTGTCTGATGCTGATCCATTTCATAGTTTGCTTTATTCTAGTATCTTCTGAAGTTGTAGTGTCATGGATGTGTTGTTAAGAGAGAGCTAAAAGAGGAAAACAATGCCTGTCTACTTGCACCTTTGTGAACTGTATTTGATCCTGCAAGCCCCCAGTTTACAGTACTGAGCCGCAGCAGGCCACACTGGGCTTATTGCATACAGTTTTCAAACACTAAAATCATTCGGCAGAAGACTAGGCAGGAAACGGCAGCATGTGGTTGGGATTTATGCTCGTCTATTTCACTCCAAAGTGAATGCTGTGGAAGGACTAGGGCACAGCCTGGTTGGCTTGTTGGCTAACGTGAAAGTCAGTGTATGAGACCAAGCCATGGGCATCTCTGAGTGTAATTACACTGCAGCGCGCACCACAGGGAAACTTTCATTACTGCGGCTGCCCCGAGGCCCTCCACACACAGACAGACCCCACAGACACTCCACCACCCTCCCCCTCGCCCCCAACGCTGCATCCTGCTGCAGGGCTCGAACGCTGCCTTGACCCGCAACTCTCCAGGGAGGCAACACGCTGACTGCCCGCTCCTCCTCTGTCTGCTGAAATTCGCACTTTCCCTCTTTCACATCTGCACCAACTCCTATCCTCATTTCCATTTCTCGGTCCTCCAATCCATTATTCCATTATTCATTCTTTGTAGTACCAATGTGTTGATCTGATCTGAGCTGTTCAAAGCATATTCACAACATACAGATTTGGCCCAAGTTAAGACAGGATTCAGTATGAGCTGATTTCATATGAGGGCTATAATTGTATTTGAATCCAGCAAACCTCTATTACTGTATTACAGTATGTAACTCTGCTAATGTGCACATCTGTATAATGTTTTTTACACATGTTCATATCATCATGTAATAACTTCCATATGCAGTATATTATACAGCATCATATCTGGTCACCTCAGACCAGTATTTATATAAACCTTAATACCTGATATGTACACATTTAACATCTCTTTAAACGTCCACACCCATGGCTCCTTCTTATGCTCTAACCCATTTGTTTTTTCCTCATTTAAATATCTGTTAGTAGTTTGGGTACTTCTGTTCACTACATTACTTGTCATACATGTGTGCACTTATTAAAACAAGTGATTTTGATTACATGCCGAACGTAGCAAGAATAGACACAGCGTAGATGCTAAATATTCAGGCACGTTACATGTTGCATTAAAACTGTGAATGTTTTGGACATGTGAAACCAGCATTCAATAGCTTTGGGTTCTTTTGCATAGGACTCAGGCTTCCTGTAGCCCAATATGAGCTGCTTTCGGGAATGCAGCACCACATGTGATACTAACTAATCCTTCTGATGTTTGTCAAAGGTTGTAGTTGCTGAGACACATGAATTCTCAGGAAGAAGGTACTTAACTGTCAGCAGGACGGTACTCTCAGTGCCGTGTCTTCAGTAGCTTTAGTGATGGAACATAATGGTACCATAAACTACTGTACCATAATACAATGGTTGTACTGAATCTATACATACGGTCTTTTTATTTTATTGTTCTGTTATAAAACATAATCATATGAATCAACCATTCCCCTAGGTATAAAGCCTATCTAGGGTACAGAGCTTAAAACTATTGCTGTATCTTTAAGGCTATGTGTACATTGTACCTTGATGAACAACAAATGTACCTGCACAGTTCCTTCTTTTGGCCACTGTTATTGTTGCCATGTCAAAGCCAGAGGTAACAGGTAATTGGATGAGTACATTCATATAGCTTGCAAAGGTTTACAAAAATCGAGGTTGAATTAAATGTTGGACCGTCTAAAAATAGTGCTTTGTGTAAAAGATACCATACCATTATACACATCAAAATACATTTGACATTGAATAAACTCTACCGCGTTCAATACACAATATAAATGTTTGCCTGAGTGAATCTGCAGCATAGGAAAAATTCTATAGCACACGAACTAGATAACTGTGGTGGGATTACAAGCTGCAGAGCTTCTCTTCTTAGCAACAGTAGGCAGCAGCCCTTTGACACCCCGCTCTAGCCTTGAAAGAGAATCGCATCGTAGCTGAGCTTATTTTCAAAACAGCAGGACCAGGAATAAAAGCCAGATGAAGAGAATGTGACGGAAGAAAAAGTAGCGTGAACTGGATTTCATGTGGAGAGCAGAAAGATTTAAAATTCCTTAAGAAAGAGTTGAGGGCCTCATTAGAGCTGAGTGAGAATACCCCTGCCATCCGCTCAGATGCCAGCGTGCTGATTAATATTGAAGAAAGACTTGGGCAAAAATAGATGATGAGCCCTGCAGGTTCATCATCATCAACAGAATTACATCCTGTGGTGCAATATGACCGAAAGCTGCATCCCACAATGCTGTGCTACATGTCCATGTGAGTTAGCATCAAGGAAACACAAGAGACATGCACACATCATCCAGCCAGGAGAACATGACTAGTGGGAAGAGAGCCAGGGCCCGTAGGAGTGGAGGAGGAGGCGGAAGCAAGTGAGGGAAGCAATGGATGTGGATATATATGTATGTGAGAGCAAGAAAGACCGTCTGTGAGAGAGAAAGCAAGAGAGAGCAAGAAAGTAGTGAGAGATGATAATCTCCATCCGCAGAGTTAGCAATAGACCTACTGTCCCAAATCCTACACTGTGCATGTGTTTATGTTTGTTCAGGGGGCTCACAAGGGAACAGACAGCTGGGGTCCATCCCCTTCTCTTCTTCAGTAATCTCAATGCCCTTCACTGACCAGATTACTGGCCAGATGACAAGCACACAGACACTGCACAGAAACAGCTGCTCACCGCGACTCCCTGCGTTGCTCTATTCTCCCATTGCTGGAGCCAGAACGGTCAGCTTCCTGCCCGCAGTCCCCGCAGTCTCAACATCTGGACCGACGGACAAGTGCACATTAAGCACTGATGCATGAGTCTTGGCCAACTGAGCAGAAGCCGTCTTCTATTCTGTTAATTAGAGAAACTTGAGAAAGCATGGGGAGGTGACTAGCTATTGATTTGAGCCTCAGCTTCAGTGTACGGTGGTTTCTTTTGAGGTAAGATCGTTCACACTCAGGCTTCAGTAGGCATGCCTATACAATGATACTGACATTCCTTGTTTAGTTCAGTGATGACCTGACCAGACCTGAAATACCAGTAACCGAGCCGATCAAAGAACAGTTCAGTGGAGTAGTTTCAACTACACTAGGCCAAATCATATGCTTACATACACGGCAATTATTCAACAAATAGAAATATCACATATATTTATATAAAATAAGCAATTACATGATTTTTTCCCAACAACATAAATTTGGAGTTACGGGATGCCCAGACTTCTTGACTTATCGATTTGTCCATAACCATGACATTATTACACTATTACCATGAATGCTTCAGAGAAGACAACAGGTGAGGAGCTTGGTGTTTTTGGGGTCCATTCCTCCAGTTTCCTCAAGGCTAGCAATGCAAACGAACACGTCATGCTTTACCGATCTGTAGAGTTTGGCTTTGTTTTATATTTATTCTTTCTGATTTCCTAAAGACTTCAATAAAAGGTCATGGGTCTTTAAAGAGGGGGACTCCTTGGAAAGACAGTTATCCTTATTTCCACAGATTTGACCTCTTTACCCATCTTTCATACATCTTTATCTCTGGTTTTGCAAAAGCTAGCAAAGCGATCCAGGGCTTTTTTGGAAAGGTGTACATTTGGAAAGATGTATATTTAAGGTGCTTGTGGCAAACATCCCCTTCTCCTATGGTTTTTATTGGAATCTCTGATTAGATGACGAGGACTTTTTTTTAATTACAGTGGAAAGAAACAGAAATTGTGCAAACCCCACTTGCCAAGGTCTTTAAAATTGTCATATGTGGGCATGATGTACCTTGCAAACAATATTTCTCAAACAGGCTTAACTACTCAGCAAAGCAGTACAAGTACTGTGATATGAAAACATGTATTTCAAATATCTGAATGTCATGAACTCTTTATTTATTTGACATTGCAGACTGTCCTTCAAATATGTCTAGAAACATAATCTACTTTAGCATAACGCATCAGTGGTTAATACTTTTTGATTTGATTTTGAATTTCCTGCTGTTTATAATTGGTTATAAAAGTCTAAATTCAATATCAATATTATGTACAACTACTACAACAACTGCCACTTGTAATATCCTGTAATGGCAGTGTTTTGACGAAGACTAAGCTGGCTGACTTTCTACGAATCTAGCCACGCCACATTTAATGTTAGTGTGTTTATTTAGTGCCGATAGTTTCTGCTTTTTTAGGTAATCGAATGTACAAAACCAATTAAAACATTAGCGTTTGCTTTCAAAACTGGACCAGTTCATGACTTCAGTCCTCAAACAGTTAAGTGTTATTAAAGGCAAAGATGATAACACATGCGTCTGTCCCGGTGGTAAACGCCATACGATAAAACACTGCATTTGTTGTGTATTTGTATCATTTCCAAAGCAATAAAGGTCAAATAGATCACTGCTCCGGGCATGGTGCCACTGCATTATCTAAAAAAATATCAAATACAACAAATATCAAATCTTATTATCAGTGAAACATCCTGTGATGCCCTGCTCCTGTCTTTCCTTTGTTCCTCCTGTTTCTGTTGTCCCTCCTGACACTACGAGGGCTACACAACTCATATCGGAGGACACGCAATGTCAAAAAACAGCTAATTAAATCAAGCTTATTGTGCTGAACTTTTTGCTGCTTGATACAAAAGGAAAACTCACATAGTCCTCATTATCCGTGACTGACCTACAAGAAAAGTCTGTCTGATATAATTTAGTCAGAAGCAAGAGTTCTTGGATACACAGAGAAGAGCAGTCTCAGCACTCACCTGCTTTTTGTGTGTGGTGCTGGAAACCAACTGTGTAGTGTTATTCAAGGATGGTTCATGCTCAAAAAATTCTTTAGTGCAATACATAATTTGTTTCCTGTTTTTTAAAAATATAATTTTTATCTTCTGTGCAGATATAGTCCTCTACAGTCTTCCAGTTTCTTTCTAAATAGAGTTGTTTGTCATCACGTGTGTGTGTGTGTGTATAAATAAATAGCGTAGTGCAAATACAAATAAACAAAAACACTGTGCATAAACAGTACAGTAGGGTTTGTGCAAATGTTGAGGCAACACCTAGGTTGCTTATTAAAGATGTACAGTAGATAAATAAACATAGATAAATACACAGCTGAGATGTTCACGTATACAGGTTAAGCTAAAGTGCAGTGCAACAGTCTTGTGAGGTAGTGGAGCCCAGTGTGTGCTGGGGTGATCCAAGCTAGTAACAGTCTTTAGTGTTGTAGTCAGGTAGGTGCTGCCGGTGTGACCAGTCTGACAGCTCTAGGGTAAAAGCTGTTCCTGAACCTGGTGGTCCTGGCTCGGATGTTCCGGTACGTCTTTCCGGATGGCAGAGGTTGGAACAGGTGAGGGCTGGGGTGTGTGGGGTCTGAGGGTATGTTGACTGCTTTCCTCAGACATCTCTTGTCGTAGATGTCCTGTATGGGTGGGAAGGCAGTTGCGGTGATGAGCTGTGCAGTCTTCACCACTCTCTAAAGGGCCTTGTGCTCAGCTCATACCACACAGTGATGTAGCTTGTCAGGATGCTCTCCATGGTGGATCTATAGAAGTTGCAGAGGAGCTGCTCTGGCAGGTTGACTCTCCTCAGCCTTTGTAGAAAGTGGAGGCGTTGTTGGGCCTTCTTGCTCACTCTTTCCACCAACATGCCTCCAATGTTCAGTGGTTTGGATAATGTTGCAATATCCATTATCATGCAACCCTAGTCACTACCATGAGCCTTTATTGTTCACTGCCATGTGCTTTCTTTGTGTCTCCTCCTTGCCATGCGTCCTTGTCACCTGTATACAGTCTGTAGCTCCACCCTCCTGTTCACCCCAGGTGTTTCTTGTTAGTTCCTGTGTGTGTGTATATATATATAGTATATATATCCCTTGTCATGTACTTTGTGTTTGCTTGGTGTTTTTTGTCTTGTTAAGACCCTGTTTCTTTGTTCCCAGTCTGTTTCATGTCTTTTGTTTACTTTTGTCGTAGTGTTTTAGATTTATCCATTGTAGACCTTTTAAGTAAATGTATTTTCCAGCTTTGCACTTGCATCGCTGCAGCTGTGACAATCAGCACCACATACTCAATACTAAATTAACTTGCAGACAAAGAAGGAAAGACTTGACCGGTACACCCCCAGTATACTCATAAAGATGCTTTTAGTGTAACTGACTACACAACACATTGAGGAGCAATAGGGGTACAGCCAGGAGCGTGTGATGGATGTCTGGTGGGAGGGCTGGTAGGTTTAAAAGGTTTAGGAGGGTGGCCTATGCAGAACTGTCAGTGTGCCAGGCACTACAGCTACCCCCAAGCAAACATACTTAATCCCACCACCCGCTCTACCCATCTGTACTGAGCCACTGTAGCTCACAAGCTCCCTCCCACCACCACACACGCATATACGCATGAACACCACACACACACATGCTTAATTGAGAAAGATGCATGCTAATTGACTGTGATTGGACCAAATCAATTACAGCCCATACCATGTCTGAGAGTGAATTAAGACAAACAAATGGATTGACTAGTTCAAAAGGCTTGACTAGTCATCACGCAGCTGTTAGGCACATCTGCCCACGAGATACAGTGAAAAGAAAAGAAATCACAATCAAAAAGAGCACTCAAAGTCACACAACCATGCGTAACTCGAAAGTTAGCAGATAAGAATGAAGGAGTGGGAGTGAAAGCAATAAAAGCATGAGAATGGAGAAAGAAAACTCAGGTAAGCCTTAGGTGAGCGCATCTCAACCCTTATATAACCAAGTGACAGCAACTTTCATGAATTAGTGAAGCCGGGATGTATTTTATCTAAATCTTTCATCACTGTGCCTCAGTGTAAAGCTTCAGTAATAGGCTTTCTACCTGATGATGTCATTTTGCAGGCCCACTTCAGCTGCTGTTCTGAATGGAGAGCTTAAATGGATGAACAGGTCAGGGGAGCAGAGAGGTTGTGAGGAGACTAAAGAAACACCGGCATTGCCCTAGATAAGGGGGTTTGTAGGCTAACACATGAATAATGGAACTACTACGGAGGCCATGTGGCTGACAGTGCAGATGTTCACTCCATAAACCCCGTCAGGCAGGACGAGCCAGTGTCTAAGACTCACCATGGCATGTGAATGAAAGATGGATTCTGGAAACTGTGGGACGTCACTAAACAACCACTTACTGTGCCGTACTACTACAGTCAACAAGCACACATACTATACAAGAAGATAGGATGAACTGTATGTGCGTAGATGCACTTCCATGCATATATGTATGTAGGCTACCGTCCACATGCATATGAAACAAGACTTCAGGACAAACTCTGTTTTAATATTTCTTGTACGGCGGTCTAAATATGGGGTGTTTTGGTGGTTTGTACAACTTGTATAATTAATGTCCATTTTTATAACAAATTCTGCTGTCTGAATCTCTTAACCCCTGAATCTAGCAGTCATGTCATTCTTGTCTATGTAGCTAGGTCTTTGTACAGCAGCTACTTACATTTACATGCACACTAATAGTTTGATACTTTTATATAATATATATAAATAATATATATAAGTATATAAACATCAAGCTTTCTGCAGCACCACATGTTTGTTGACAGTTTTATGCCACCAATTTAAACCAGAGGAACAAAAAGCTATAATCACTCTCTTCATACGTGAAGGTATTACTTTGGTGGTTTATTATTTTCAGCACTGACGTGGTCGTTGTGTGTATGTGCTAGTGTGAGTGGATCAGACGCAGCAGTGCTGCTGGTGTTTATAAAGCCAATGTCCACTCACTGTCTTCTACCGCATTGGTCCACCTTGTAAATGTAAAGCTTATAGCCCCTCTGCTGCTTAGCAGTTTTGTGTTGGTCATCCTCTAGTTCTTCATGCGCAGTCACAGGATGCTGCCCACAGGACACTGCTGGCTGAATAGTTTTGGTTGGTGATCTATTCTCAGTCCAGCAGTGACACTGAGATGTTTAAACACTTCAGCAGTACTGCTATGTCTGATCCCCACACACCAGCACAACACATACTAACACCACCACCACTTGGGTGTCACTGCAGTGCTAAAAATTATTCACCACCCACATAATACCTGCTCTGTGGTGGTCCTGAAAACGGATTAACAAGATGGGCTACTGCCTGTAATTGTTCCCATTTTCAAAAACTAATACACACACACACACACACACACACACACAAATTGATCAGCCATAACATTACAGCTACCTCCTTGTCTCATTATCCATGCTATCTGCTTTACCTACCTTAGAGGACCATTTTGTAGTTCTACAGTTACAGACTGCAGTACATCTTTTTCTTTGAATACTTTGTTGGCCCCTGTTCTTCACTGGTCAGGACCCCCACAGAACAGGTATTATTCGGGTGGTGAATCATTCTTATCACTTGGCTTGCCTTGCTACAGCAAAGGTCCATTGAACCCCGGTCCTCTCCTCACACATCTAATAACCCTGTCTCTCCTGGAATGCTGTCTTACTGCCTCATCCTCTTCATTTGTAAAGTTGCTCAGTCTTTCTCATGCCGTCTTTGGACTGCACCTAGACGTAAAGACGACAGCTTGTTTTTGTGTCTGTAGATCTAACTATTTGACTTGACTAAACTACTACGGCAAACAGACCTTACCCTATTATGCAAAATACATGAGCTGTTCACAGTGAGGCTGCTTGATATAATGAGCAAGACTGCTACTGAAAAAAGGTGAGATGTTACTTTAAGGGCACACATGTCTGTTTGTGCCAGTATTATGGAGGCACAGTCTTTGATTAGCTAATTAACGGATTTAACTGAGACTAAACACAAACCATTAACTTATGGCCTTTTTGCAAGGCCACTTAATTTCCCAGCGGACCCTGGGCCAAAACCATGAGTCCTGCCGCATTTACACAGCATTGCGCAGGTGTACAGGTCACCTATTAAATCTATAAAACCTCATTTAGCTCCTTAATGAAGCTCTGATTGACTCTGCAGGCCAACACATGTTTGTCCATCTCAGCTAAGACCCTTTCGGCAATGTGTGCTAGACTCCTCTGCATATCCACTCATTCAGTTCATTTTGCTCTCAGTGATTTACTTCTGGGTTCCAATAGCTTCCTTCTACCACTGAAACATGATTCTTGTTTTCCTATTTCTTATGCCTTCTTCTTCCACCCGAATCTAAATTGCTTCCCTTTCTTATTGTCCCTTGACTTAGAAAAAGCACAGACAAACAGCATAACTTCTCACAGACTTCAGGCATCGCTTTTAAATATGTAACAGAAGGACACAAACACACATAGACTAAACCGAATAAGACATGCTGCGGTAAAGCAGTGGGGCATGTGGAACTGAATCAAGAGACAGTGATTGCTCCCAACTCCTCCATTAAGTGAAGGATAAATGAGCATTGGGGTGAAACTGAGGGCAGGTGAGAGGACAAGAAAACCCAGGAGGCAAGATGACGGAGGACTGAGGAAATGGAGAGACAGAAAGACAAATAGTGAGTCCAAATCTTTTCATCAAGCATGAGCAAATAGCTTCTAATGTATTTAAAGACTTGGGGCAACATAAAAAAACCATTACCCGTCTACATGTATGCTGTACAAATACATAGACCTTTTATTTCTGCTCATAATTCATCTATAACACTTTACTACAGGGCAGTGTTTAAAGGCTCCATCACACCTACAAAAGATCTTTACCACTACTGACTCCTACAGAACTACAGTATTTAGAAACGTGTCATTTGTAGTAAACTTTTGTGTCAAGCTAACATTACTCTAGCCCCACAGCCAATGCCCACTAGAGGTTAATGTTACCATTACCGTTACCATGTTACCATTTCTAAGATGCAAGTTGTGCCACATCATCCGCTTTTTCACTGTCAAATGGCTATGAAGCTATGAGGTCAGATGTTATAATGTGCTATATCATGTTACAATCAGAAAACCCACACCAGTGTCAACTATAGCTAAACTGCCATCAAGGTTTTAACTAGCATGAGAACACAGCGGCCCAGACTACAGTTGTCTCAGGGTGACATTTCATGTGGAAACATAGACGAGACTATCTGTGGTTTGGCTGTAGTCTGAACTGCCTGCTGTGTTTTTTTCTGTATGAAACTCTATTTTACTCAGAATTACTTCAACTTCTTGATATATACGTGTATGCGACACCTACTACTGTATATTCATGCTGCCAGAACAAATACTTGTATCTCCATTTTTCAGTTTCTGACATTATAATTAGAAAATACCTGTTGCACTTTCTTGATAAATGAACCAAACGGCCAATGAAAGTCTGGTTCCACTGATGTGCATTAAAAGTAGGTGTAAGTATAAGAAAGTATGAATGTATAATTTTTTTAATTATTTGGAGAACTCTTAACACTCTAAATCAGCATGCTTAAGGCTAGTAGCTGTAGCGCCACATTTTAGACTATTAGTAATTCTTATATCAGCAGTAGAGGGGGGGCATATGGCAAACCCATAATATTGCAATACTTAAAGAAACTGCCAATGAACAATGTCATATTATTTATTTTTTCTGATATCTGATATACAATTGTCTCTTTATAATGCAAACCGCAGCAGTGTTCGAACAATATTGTATTGTGACATAATTGATAACAATAATAATTAAAAAAGATAAATTTTTAGTTTAGTTTAATAGCCTCCTAAAATGTATAGTGACGTTAAGGTTCAAAGACACAGGGGGACAAAATTCCATTACTTTGGACCATCAACACTGTAAGCTCTATCACCATACATACGTAATTTGGTGGAACAGAGAGAGAAAGCAAGTACACATTACCGGACGGAGTGAACATGTTCAGGTATCTGGTAACAATCCTAACATACCATAACCAGCATGGTAATATTTGCTGCCAATTAGCATGTTTACTGGCACAGTATCATGTAACAAAGAAATCCGCAAGTAGATATGGCTATGTATTCCTGTTAGTTGGGGGTTGGATGGAAGTTGATGTAACATATAGCATGCTTTGTTTCATCTTTGCTTACTCACTATGTGACATAAATCATTTTTCTCCAAATGGCCTCACTACATTTTGATCCCATTACAGCTCTATCTTTATGACAGATGACAACTATTAAAATAATCTTCCATAAATATTTATGTAGGTTTAGGTCAGTTGTCATCACAAAGCTTGTGTAGGTGTCACATAGCTGCATGAACAATACCTTACAGTAAAGTGGCCAATAATACAGAGCTTGTTCAACCACAACCCGCCCCTAGTAATAACAAATGTTTGTGCAGACTAGCACAACCCATTTATTTCCAGATGCAGGTTCTTAGCTCACACTCTGCACCACAGACAGCTTTGCTCATCTTTCGCAGAAGTCGGTATGGTCTAGTTAGCACCAAATTCTGCCACTTTATCTGCCGCACTCTAACACAGCACAGCTCTCCGAGGACTTAACATGGTCCAGTTAGCACCAGACTCTAACCCTTAGCCTGCTCACAGTAGCCAGGATAAATATGCAGGAATTAGTTCCAGCTGCATGCCTAAAACGCCTCCACTTCCATTCTGTCTTCCGCACACTTTCACTGACATTGTTATACACTCCCACACGCCCACACAAAGAAATTGCTCAAACACTGACGGTGGAGCAAAACCATAGGTCTACTCTGAGATGTCTGTGCATGTGTGCCTTTCCATTCATAAATTGAAAATGATGCAGCCTTCCAAACATTACACAGTCTTGTCATCTCTGTAGCAAAGAATAAGGCTCTACAGAGAGACGCCCTTCCCCTCGATCTGCCATGACTCAGAGCTAAACACAGGACAGAATCCGTATGGTACCAGAGTTCTGACAGACAGCAAAGCCCATCTGACATTTAAGACTGTCAGCTTGAGCAGCATAGCGCTACACCAGCATGCAACACTATGACCTCTTCAACATGGTGCAGTGTGATAGGAATGACACCCAGAGACAGACAGATAGCCCAACAGACAGACAGACGGGGGATTAGCACGATCGCAGGGTGGTACGTGTGATGTCACCGAGGTCAGAGCTCATAAACCAGTGACAAGACATGGTGAGATGCCTTCCCAAGAAGCACAGTGGGTCCAACTAGACAAACACATGCTGTATTGAAGGTAGAGCAGGTCTGGCTTGTGACGCACTGGGTTTAGAGCTAATCGGAAAACACCTTTATGATGACCTGATGCTGCACATCATTCTCCTGAAATGTCACATTCAAGCCTCCAGCAGAATGTTAGGAAGTGATGTTTAAAATAAATAAATAAATAAATAAATAAATAAATAACTTTTGCTAACAATATTGTTACATATTTGCACAATCCTAAAAAATAAAACATTTGTCTCAAACAGCTACGCTATATATCTCCAAAAGTATGTGGACATCCCTTCTAGTTACTGACTTTAAATGTTTTAGCCACACCCATTGCTTGTAAGTGTATAAAATCACATAGCCATGAAATCTCTTTAAACAAACACTGCCAATGGAATGGGTCATACTGAACAGTTACTGACTTTAAATGTAGCACTGTCATAGGATGGCACCTTTGCCACAAGTCACAATTCAGAATTTTTTACCCTGCTATATCTGGCCTGGTCAACTGCAAAAGCTGTTATTGTGAAGCGAAGCACTTTGGAGCAACTCCCGAGGCAGAGGGCCATGTAAACTAACAGATCAAAGCCACAGCGTTCTGCAGCGTAAAGCACAAACATTGCGTATCTTCTGTTGCATCCCTCACTACCAAAATGCTTCAAGAGCTTTTAGAAATGGGTTTCAATAGCCAAGCAGCTGCAGATAAGCCATAGATCACTCTTTGCAATTACAAGCGTTGGGTGGAGTGGTGTAAAGCTCATGGCCACTGGACTCTAGAGTACAATTTGAGAAAGGTTTGGTAGATCAAAGTTTTTCAGGGTTTGGGCAACAGACAACTACATGCTTTTTGGCATACATTTTTGAGGGAGCCCCATTCTTGTTCTAGAATAACCAAGTACTGTGCACAAAACAAGGTCCACAAAAGCATGGTTTCACTAGTTTTTCTGTGGTGGGACCCAGTGACCTGACCAGAGCCCCGACCTCAACCCCACTGAACACTTCTGGGACTAACTGGTATGTTGAGAAGTCTCTTTAGACTGAATGAAGACCTAGCTAGCAGGTGGGATTAGATAAGACATAACTGGGTAGAAAATCAGAGGAAAAAATGGCAGAAAAAAAAAAGGGACACAAACTCAGTATAATCAGTATATTGGACTGGTACCCTGTATCTGCCAAATTGTATTCACTCTGTTGGAACCGGTTTTGATAGAAAAAAAGGCTGGACAAGTGCATCGTTGATTACTGATTACCCCGGGCCAGCAGTGTTTGGTTCAATAGTCAACTATATGAGTATGTAAGCCAGAAGCATAACCTCTCCTCCAACTGTCAAAAGTCATTAAAGAATGTATAGCCAGGGGCCATTAAAGAGCTCAGTAATTATTTGTCATAATCACTCTTCCTTCCTCCATCACCCCCTCCCATTCTTTCTCAGTGCCTCATCATTAATGCAATCTTTTATTATTACAGCTGCCAACCAGCAGTCCCAGTTCCATCAGCCACCAGTCAGTCCCACACTGGTATGAGGAGCCATGTTTGATTGAGTGTATTCGGAAACCGGGTTCAGCTGCAAACTGGACAGAGATGCTGGGGGTGTTGCCAGGGTTGCTGACAGTGTTAGCAGGTGATGAGAGTGTTATTAAAATAACCTCCATCTGCTCCGACAAGAGAGAAACAGTCCAACTACAGACAGGAACAGTGGCACACCATCAACTCTCATCTTAAGCCAGTGCAAAAGACAGGGCTACAGAAGGGATGACTTCAAGCATGAGTCAGTAGTGCAGATAATACTTCTTGGTATTGAATTAACTGCAATAATTTAATCATTTGATGAAAAAGAATCAAATAAATGTGAACTTAAATGGCTTAGAACAAACAATGCTGTGAAATACTATTGCTGGATATGAGATTGGTGTATATGCAAAAATACAATATTCACGCGGTAACAACCTTGTGCTTAAAACACCATGGTGAGACACATCTGTGTGTCTCTGTAAAAGTTTATAACTAACAGACATTTTGGGGTCATCCTCTTAGGGGTCCATTTAGTACAGGCCCACTTATGACTATTTTCTGCATATCCTTCAACTGATCTCAGTACAGTAAGAAATCACAAACCCCTTTATATCATGTAGATGGGTTGACACTGGAGCTCACACTTCTAAACGAAATCCAGCTGTGAAGCAGTTTCATAGATACTATAGATCAAGTGAGATCTTTTTCTGGAAAGCCACAGAAAAGGTCACAAATGCTCTAGCAGTGAAAAAAGTCATCCTTGTGTCAGCGTAGGAGAGACAAATGCATATGACATCTTCATGAGATTAAGGAGCTTACGTTCCATTTTTATTTAAAAGATAAAGTAAATAATGTAATGAAATGTGACTAAAATGTTGAACTTAAAATAAAGTAAGCAAACCTATAATCATATAAACCTACAATCAACAGGCACACTTAAGCATGTAAACATGCAGCTGTTGTATCTCACTACCACCATGTTTTGGCTCATGCTTCCTGGAGCATACTACCTTGAGCAACAAAACAGGAAACTATAATATACTTCAGATGAACAAACGACAGGGTGTAGATGACAATGGTAGATGTGGGCGGGATACTGAAATCCCAAACGTTCTGTTTTCTGTAAGAATTCATAAAATCAGATTTAAGATTTAAGACACTACAAGTACCAAGTGGAAAGGTGCTGATAAATAGGAGAACAGGAGAACAGACAGATTAAAGGAAAAGGGATGAAGAAAAGACCTTGCAAGGCTGCTATTGCATTCAGCAGCTGCGGGGTTAAAGAGGAAGAGATGTCTTCTCCAGTGCCTGTTTCACCACACATAAGTCACTGCACACAAATGTCCCTGCACTAGAGATCATCACGAGTCAAAACACAGCCTCCCAGTTAGAACTCTGGGCCAGTGCTGACACCAGGGGACGGTCGGAGCAAATGCTTTATGATGGATTTGAAGCATGACAAGCAGAGGAGCATAACCAGACCTTTACAGCCCAAGGGAGGAGGTACAGACCAGGCTGAAGTCATCGGTTATTAAGTCTCTTTTTTCTAAGGGCCTTTTCCCCCAGGGGACACTTCAAATGCCAGACCTTTAGCACAGGAGACATGGCACTGCTATGCCTACTGCTGTACAACATGTAGGAGATTAGCAGTTAAACTCTCACTTCAGAAAGTGATCAACACCAAAACAACTATAGTCGAAGCATTAAGATAATGGCTACCTGCTTTTCCCATTGGTGTTCACATCAACTTTTACTATTATTTTACCTATTACAGTATTTGATTCAGGGCCCATATGGAAGTCAGCAAGCCTAGTTATGTAAAGTAAAGTCAAATTAACCTATCCATGCTCTACTAAGCAATTCCAATATTAGACCAGCTTTACATTGCATTTGCAAAAATGACTACATTTACATTTATGGCATTTAGCTGATGCTCTTATCCAGCGCGACTTACAAGGTTAATCATATTATAGGTAGGCCAATGTGGTGTTGGGAGTCTTGCCCAGGGACTCTTATTGGTGTAGCACAGCACAGTCACCCAGACCGGGATTCGAACCCCAGTTTCCCCCATACAATTTCTCATTAGGTTCAATTGAATTTTTGGCCTTAACATAATGCCTGTCCAATCTAACAACAACAGCAGTGATCATGAGCCCTGTAAATTTTTTTAAATGTCTGTATGGTAGTAAAACTGAGTGTTATGAAAAGACAGTTAAATTTGAATTTAAAAAAACAAGACAAAATAGTAAAATATGAAATTGAACCATCTGGGCATTGTCCTAATATTCTCATGAGCTGATAAGTGATCGAAAATTCTTTGTCCAAAGCTTCCGGCCTGCTATAAATCAGTCAAAAAGGCTTAAGCCTCACTAAAATCATTATCCAGCTTTTATAAGGCAACGTCTTGAAGTTAACGTTCTTATTCACTGCAGGAGGCGCATCCAGGGGGTACATGGACATTCTTTCTAGCTCAGTTACGCATGCTAAGTTAGTATTTATTAATCTCTAGCTTTCTCGCTGTAATTTTCTCCTGACTTGAACAGAGAGACTTCAACATGTAGGCAGGAAATTCCATATAAGCCTTGCTGACTGGCAAGGATATATCCAGTACCCAAGATTAACCAGTTTTTCCTCTAGGATGTTTTTCAACAGTGGTGGCAGGATCACACTCCTCACAGATGGCCGCTACAAAATATATGTAGCAGAAACACTGTTGTCTGATTTATGTCAAGAGAAGAGAATGTCAGCAAAATACTTTCAGGAAACTGCAAAGACATTGTTAGAAGAAACTTGTACATGTATATTGTGTGTTCACAAGAGCAAGACTAACCTACTTAGAAAGAGAACATGGATTTAGGTTCCCTGAGGCTTTAAAAGTTTGTTGTAGCTGCCACTTTTTCACAATTTTAAGTTCCCCAAGTTCTGCTTCTTCAGACAATTTGATGCTGCCAAATTCCAAGCATCCTTCCTAAGGATAAAGGTCCTCACATACCTCTGGTTCAACCATTTATCCAGTCATCAGGCACATCATGCCTAATTATCAGTCCTTTATTTCTTTTTACTCACGCATCTGTGTCTGTTGCCCTCCTGATCTGTGTTGTAAATCTTGTCTACAGCCTTGAAGCTCTGCTCTACTTCTTTCAGATAAATAGATTTGTCTACTTCTTCACCTCAACCTACAGTTGTGCAATGTCCGCTGATGTGGTAATGTGTAGGGGCTTAAGGGCTATCGCTGTGATCTCTGACACTCTGGCCTTGTGAGTTTAACTCCATGCTCCAAGATGAGGTCTCTTCCACACCACCCCAAACAACATCCCAATTGAGTCGTTGCATCCCTTTGGGGGCATGAATGGCCATCAATCAATTCTCATTCACCCAGATAATACCACCATGGTACATTCCATTAACAAAGGTCACTCGAATTCCCTTAACACATATGTCTCCTCAGATGCCTCATCTGGATCTCTGCATGCAATCAATTTGTCATCAAAGCTGTTCACATTCCTGATCATAAAAATCTAATCACTGCCTCCCCCTGTCCCATACCTCCACCGTCTCTCTCTCTCTTACGCCCTCTCCCTTGTTCTAATCTGACAAGAGCTCTCACAGTACTCCCAGTCACTTACCACAGAACCACCCTACACCATTTTGTCCTAGTCCAGTAAAGTATCCACTACAATTTACCTCTATCCGGTTATCCATGGTTTTTACACTCTCTCCAAATGTACTTAACAGAATGCACAACGTTCTGTTAAGGAAAACATTCCTGTAACTAACAATAGATACAGATTAGACATTCATTTCTGCTGTTACGAGTTTATAGTCCTGGACAATGACACCATCTGTTACTCCATGCAATGAATCAAAGTCAGCCAATTATACATAGAACATAAGAGTTTTCACATTTAATCTCTAATCAAGCACACCCAACCACTTTCAAATGATCTCTCTTTGCAATCTATTATTCACAAAATTGCTATGCAACTCAAAACAACCAAGACATTAGTGATGTAACTATAGTCATATTTTTACATTTAAAACATTTTTCAAGTTTTTTGATAAATTGAGATACACTTAAATGTTATAAATGCATAACTGCGCTGAAACCATAACATTCCTAACAGCCAGTATTTCTGAACATTTTCTGAAGCACTTTGAGAATGTGCCCACCTAGCTCTCCCTAAAAAATGCATTTTTTGCTTGTCCCAGCAAACCACAGACTGAAAAATGGTGATATACTTCACTCTGCTGTTTCTAGTTATTATTCAACTGTTCAACATAAATGAATATACAAACACGCAAAGGCTTGTTGCTCCTACTTAGGGGTATTGCATTCGTTAGCTCAATGTGATGTTAGCAGGTCACTCTTGACTTCACTTGACGCACTGTCACTGATCTGCTAATCGCCAAATGGCCAGCTAATCACCACACTATCAAAAGCAGACCCAGGCATAATTGGCTGAAACTGTGCGCCTGATTCTGAATTGTTTCTTGATCAATTACAATTCCAGATTCATAAATAATGCTGCCACTTAATTAGGATGGTGACAAAAACCTAGAGGGGGTGTTTCATTCTGTGCTGCAGCAGGGTCCCAAATTAAGCAGTTAATGTTTGTGCATATTCCAGTGCATACAAAAACAAATAACAGTGTGCCAGAATAGTTATATACAGTTACCTGATATTCATGATCAAATACAGTATCTGTTTTTTAAGTACTACATTAACCTAATCTTGTAACATGCACAAAGGTTGTAACACCCAACAGAAGGCAACTACTAGTCAGAGAGAAATTCTGTTACAGTGGCCTGAGGCGCTCTCCCTCATTCACCCACGCATGGTAAAAAAGGTCACCCCCTGGTCCATTTCTCTTACAAAAAGTACAATGCACCAGCTGCAGTTTTGATATATACAAGCACACAAAAACACTATACAGCACAATCAGCCAAGAAACAGAAGCTGAAATTAAGATAAGGTCTACAACAGGACAATGATCCAAAACAATCACCACAGCCAAAACAATCCACTATGAATTATTTCAAGAAAGCAAGTTGAAGATTTTGTAAACACCCTCAAAATCCCCTGCCGTATTGCCATTATTGAACATCTGTGAGTAGATCATAAACATGCTGAGCATGCGAAACAGCTCAAGAATATAGCAGACCTTTAATTCTGCATGGAAAAGGGGGTGAACATTTCCAAAACAAGAACTCATGACATTCTACTACTAAAATTCGTTCTACTGTAACATACTGAGACCAGTTTGGCAAACAATATTAAGCTAATTAGAAAACATCATCTGTTATTAAGCTGTTTAAATGTAGTTTACTAATATTTTATTCTTTCATGGCTTGTAATTACCCTATTAAGTCCACCATGTAATTTCTAGTCAGTCTCCTTTCACACTTGGAACTCTTCCTTTTCAGTGCTGCATCCACTAACCTGCTGACTTCTTAACCTACTCCAACACACAGCCAAACACTCTGAAAAATTCAACACCCCATTTAACACCCACTTCCTCTTTACCTCAGGCAAAATAAAGAACTCTATGAGAGAAAGACATGCAGAATGGCAAAACAAATTAAACAATAACCTAGAGACCTCATCAATGTTTCATGGCTTTCCTGTCATTTAGTTTCCTAGGACTTCAGTAATGACAATATATAGATCAAACTGCTGTCAGCCCATTAGGACCAATGGCTTTCACATACAGCCTAAAGCCATTAAAGGTGATGTATACGCTTTCAATCCAATACACTTTTTGTCAGATTCAGTGAATTTCTCCTCACAGTTCACTAGATTTCCTTTTTATGCGCGCACTGGGGAAAAAAACTTTGCTGTTGATACACAGCCCTGCCTCTGTAAATGGGACATAAACAAAGTAATTTGGACTAAATATTGTTATTATTTTTTATTGATATTTAATATAGAACTATAATTATTTTACAGAATCAGAAGGTCAGTATGATTCTGTCCTATGACCACAAAAGCCAGTAAAATGCAAGTTTAGCAATGTTAGGGTTAGGGCATCAGGGATTGAGGGAGCTCTAATGAGAGGGGTGTGTTTTTTGGTGTTTAAACAGCCACTCTCTAGTACTGTATACATCACCTTTAATTTCACACACACACATACACACCAGCGCACCGCCCGCGTCCCCACACACAAAAGTGTGCAATTTTTTTTAAAATCACGATATGAAATATTTATTAACCAGATTTTATCATCTTAAAGGTTAAAAAAAAACTAAACCAGTTAAACATTGTCAAGTGAACTGTACAGAGAAAAGTATTATAGATTTGAAGACTCACATGCCACCTCCAGTGAAGCATTGCGGCTGACCGCTTCTCCCAGGTAGTTCCTGGCCACGCACACATAGCTGCCATCATCCGGCTTGCTGCGCCTTCCATGTACAATACGCAGAAAGAAGAGTGAGCCGCTAGGAAGGAGCATTCGGTGCGAACGTGGGTTGTCCCTGTCTGTCTCCACACGCTCGCCGTCCTTGTACCACTCCACGGTGGGGGACGGCCGCCCTTCTGCCTTACAGTTCAGAGTAGCCGGCTCACCCTTCGACACGATCAGGTCTGAGGGGTGCTCCACAATACGAGGTGGGGCGTCCTCCTGACGAACGCGGGATGCTAGAAGTGAAAAGAAGAATAACAGTTTGTCAATTTTTAACTAAACCTAAAGACCTAACAAAAGCAGAAAATATGTACGGCAAAGTGATCAATGAACTAAAGTAGGAACTTTGAACTTGTGTCCGCCATTCTTACCACCTAACCGGTAATACAACCAGAGGATTACTTTTTCCCATGAATTTTAAGTTTCTTTTCAAATCCTCTCCAGGATAGTTTAGAGATGTGTATGTCATCTACAAATTAGCCACAGTATATGTATCAGCATTGACAGCTGGAGCTTTTTGTGTGTTGCCTAGTTTTCTATAACTTATAACTTAACAAATATATGTCTAAATACATCAACAGAAACAGCATTAAAAAAAATCATACTATTAATGGAGAAAGGGTAGATGAAAATGGAGAAATAGTAACTATTTGGCAAAGCAATGAAGCATCAGTATATTTAGATTAACTGTAAATTGAGACACCAGTGCTCTTTGAGGCACAATGAAAATACAATCAAGACAGTTCTGAGTGAAAAGTCAATGAGCAGACAAACATAGTCGTATGGTCTGAGCAAATGACCAGGCAGCAGGCATGTCATGTCACCAAGACAGAGGAAGCTCGATATTCCCATAACTATACAGAAGTGAAGGACTCATTGAGTTCAATCAGCTTTTTCATTAAGAAGCTCACTCAAGTGCTCTGCTCTCTCTCCTGATGAAGAGAGTTTGTGTGGGTGCATGAGGACTAAGTCACATGCATGTGTGCATAGATTTCTGGGACCTAAAATGAAAAATATTTACATATAATTGAATTTGTGCAACAAACATTTTCACACATTTACGCTATTATAATGAAACTGCTAAATATTGTTACTAAAAAACAAAGTGTTGTAGATAAAACCATTCAGTTGATCCAGTGTTATCTAAATCACATGATTTGTTTTCTTAAAAAGACAAATATTTTCATGGGGTTTTTACATATTTTGTTTCCTGTGTTCTCTGAAGGACAGGCGTGAAACAAATAGCATCTTAAATCAGTATTTGCATTGCCATGTGAATTATTTGACGGTAAGGAAAATAGAAATCTGTTTCTGCAATGAAAATAATGTATTTGAACAATGATAAACTTTTATTTATTCAGTGCTCAGTGTAAAATCTGCATGGCATGTGTGCTAAGCTCTTGCATGAAGTGTCTGTCTTTCCAAATAGAGATATCTGTGTATGGCAGACATGACAATAAAGATGGTTTGTTTAATGTCATGCAGAATAAAGCAGCAAATACAAACAGCCTGTAAAATCACAACCCTTTTGCAAAAGACAAATGCATCAACACAGAGGTTTTGAATTGCATAATTTCTTCAGTTGTAGATGACAAGTAACGTACACATGAACTGACAAATAAAAATGCAATTTTGTTTACTAGGTCTCCTATATACCCTTAAGGAAAACTGTGTAGAATATTCCCAATGTTGCTATGACATTAAAATTGAGTGTTGTGTCAAACATCTAGCAAAACTAAATAAAAAAATAATTTAAAAAAAAAATCACCAAAAAAAAGAATCTGAAAATAAACTGGTATGGCCTGATATTCTAAGGACCATAGTATCTGATTCTTATCTGATGAGAAAAAAAAAACTGACCACGGTGTCTCCACACTCGTTTCCATCAAGACAAAAGCTCAAAAGGATGCAGATGAATCGCTACCAGTTACAGACTTTGGCGACATTGACATGGTGTTAAGAGCAGTCGTCATTGCGGTTTGCGTGCATGTAGTTCTGCCCTGTGCCAGGATGCCCTCCCACTGCTCGTTGAATGTCTGCAATTGTGGCTGTTGGGTCAGTCAGGTACAGCAATAAGGTCTGTTCTTGCACATGTCACATGTGCAGCTGAGCATAAAAAACTAAATCATTCAAATGTCTAACAATGTCAAATCCGTCCACCAAGTTTCATTCCTGTCGGATGTTTCTGTTTGAGTGCAGCTATTTGTGCAAATACATTTGATGATGAGTGTAGTGTGAAATGAATTAACTGCTTGTACTTAATGACTGTTTTAGCTGGAAATTAAATAAACGAAGGGTTTTCATTTTTAACAGCATTGCTCTATAAGGGCTACTGGGAAATTCTTGTAATAACTTACAATAACTTCATCTCTGACCTTTCACTAGGTTTATATATTACACAATACTCATAGACATACACACACACACACACACTAGCATTGCTGCTGTACTGATCCATTCTCCTTCACATCAAACATAAGAATAAACAGAACACACAGCAGCAAACATGAGCAAATAATATGCACCACTGAACGAGTAGCATTCATGTCATCGCACCAAGATATAGGAAGCACATAAGTACCATAATCAGATGCATTAGCTAGTAATTCAGATGGTTGCTCAGCCAAACAGACACTCTCAGGGACCATTTTCTTGTTACAGTATGGTTCAGTCAAAAGGCTGCAAAATGCAAATGAGGACATTAAGAGATCACAGAAATTTCATAGCGACATAATCGTTAAAACCACCATCCCACTCATCACACTGCGTGGCAGTGGAGTGCATTAAAGATTTAACACCACAGCCTCTAAATATGAAATTCCATCTCAAGTTCAGTTTCAAAACCCTGCTGTCTAGACTGTCTGCCTGATTCCCAAGCTTGTCTGACCACAGCAACTCTCACCATAAAGCACAGCCCGAATAATCTGCCAAAGTTAGAAGACTCAACCCACCGAAGACCCAGTTCACTCAAATGCAGCGGCTTACGCATAAGCACGCTCAACTGCTCCCTCAGTTTGCCATTGCTTCATTAATCCCTTCAGTGCTCCTGTACATATGACTGCCCAGATTTCACACGCCTTCATCCACAGAAAACATGAAAACACTACTGACTCCTCTCAACCCACTCTTCAATGTACAGATACCATTTAATACTGTACAATTAGAGCCCTCAAATACAAAAGCAAAGAAAAACTAACACTATCATTTTGTACATTTAGTACTGTTTATGTCTCACTTGTAACAAAATGTTGTTGAAAATGTAGAATTTAGCATAAAAGGAAATATATAATTTATTATTAAACTTAATAAAAGTTACAGCTGCCATGTTTTACATAATTAAAAAAAACATCCTTTGAGTCGGCAGGTAGATAAGGTGCGCAGATAGATAACATAAGGTGTCTCAATAAATGGGGCTCCTTTTATATTTATTTTGATTTGCACCTAAATCACATTGTTTGATTCACTGTAACATAACAACTGTGAATAATATTTTTGATCCGTGTTACATTGGTATCGACACCAATACTGGCACCTAAATACAGTATCAGTATCAGAAATGGGAAAACTGATGACTAAGCAAATTCTGACACTCATGTAGACAGAACTTAACATGTTGGCGGTGTGGGAGTTACAAGCAGCAGTAAAAATGCTCATGGCAAATTCTGTAGCAGCAGTAAGGGAAGCTGAATGGCTGAGCCAGGTTTCTTTCAGTATTCACTCATCTACTGCTGTGCAGTCAGTTAGAAGTACACACCGCAGTTTTATCCATGTACTGTCCAGGATTGTTTTCATTTTGCACATTAAAAATATTTTACATTTAGCCAAGTTATTAAACATGATTAAAACAGCCCATCATATACACACGCAGCCAACTAAACTGTAAATATATTGTTTATTTCTGCATATAATGTATATAATCCAACATATAAATGCCTTTCATTAAAGATCAGTATGGATTATTTGTCTTTCAGAACATAGATTTTACCAAAATAGCCATTAAAAAAATATAATTGTATAAATATTGTATTGTATAAATATCAGGAATTGTATATGAGTTAGGTTAAATCCTCTGTATCTGCCTGTTTTAATGGATCAGGTATTGGTATTGGTACTGAAAAGGAATGTGGAATCGGTGCTTCTCTCTTAAATGCAAACAATACCCTTACTGAAATGGTGTATCGAAACTAAAGTAATAAATCCCTGCTTTTTAAGCTTAATACAGACAGAGGCTCAATTAGCCTCGTGGCCTTGACGTCCTTGATCTTCTAGGCAGAAAAAGTCCAGACACTGGCCGCTCACAGAACGGTTTGAACAAATATTCAATATTCAAGGTGGATATGCAATCAGAAGATTGCTTATCTACTCAGTCTGTCTTGCCAGGCCTCAAAGAAGAAGATATGGGGGTGCTGGTAGCCTTCTGCAACTCTTTCACTCTATCTACACCTATTTGCCCATTTTCCATGCTTTCAAGGCAGACAACAGTCCAGAATCAGGAATCAGAGACAAGATACACATAGACTGTTCTTAACCAGTGATTAAAAATTAAAGAGATTATCTCAGCCATTATTATATCTGTACATAAACAAGTTACTGAAGGGAAAAGGGCAGTGAAAGCTGGGCTATACTCCCTGACAGGCTAAGACCCGTACACAAAACACTTCACCCACCCAGATAACTCCAAATGTGCTGCAGCTCTAAAGGATTACCTGACTGTGTGTATGATAGAATTACGTTTAGTTTTTTCTACAGAGACAACATAACACTGCAACAGCACAGCTCATAATCACGACTGAGTAATACTCTGCATCTCTTACTCCCGAACCAATAGGACTGTTGCAGCACATTAATAATGTGTACAAGTGATGAATTACAAGGCAGATTAGGTACAGTTAGAACAGGGCAGCATCATTAAAATTTTACAATATTTTCCAAATATAATACTGTATCAGATGGTATTAGTGATGATGGTTGCATCCAATTCAGTTCCCACTCAAAATCACATTCCCCTTCCTTTTTACTAAGCAGAAGTTAGCACCAAACAACACTGCATCTAGGGCACTTTGACGTTTAACGGTTTTACTAATTTAAGGCATTGGTTAAGACTTTTTGACCCATTTCACTTTACACTGTGTGAATACGCACCCCTGCTGCCATGATTTGTATAGATGAACATGGATTTAAGGAGGAACTTAATCAGATAGAACAGTGCCAAACAATGGTAAAGTCTTTCTAGCCTTTTCCAGTTCCACCTTACATGTGGAGTCACCAAAAAGTAACTGCTGGACTATTTAAGGAGTAACAAGACATTTCAAACAAGAAGCTGACTTTTTGACCTGCAAACCTATATCTTTATAACGCTATTACACAGAGGCTCTTCTTAAAATACTCAAGACACTAGAACACCGGTACATGACTACACTTTTTGCACCAACACAGCTGTAGTGGCCCAAGCTCTACAGAGAAGCTTGAAGTCGAGAAATTTTCAAGCACAGCAGAAATTATTGCATTAATTTGCAATGTGTCGACATCAAGGGCAGTGGATTTCTACTTTAACAGCACATTATCTCACAGAGGACTGCCAACTGCTGACTCCTGTTCTCGAAACTAGAGCAGTATACAAGTCACACCACAACATTGCAGAGCTTCTGTAAAATGAACCGCAAGAATGAGAGACTGCCTACACAAAAAGAGGTGTGCGCTTTTTGCAGTTGAAGAAAGGTAATAAATTGCAATACGTCACTATAGATGTTATCATAACACTCAGCATATCACATGCATCAATTTATGTATTTGAAATCACAATAATATCATATTGTGACTTGAGTATCATGATAACAATGTACAGTTGGGGACTTCCACCGCAATTATTATAATGCAATACAAAATGGGAATTTTCACACCTAAAAGTCCAGACCAAGGTCCAAACCAAGATTTATGTTTGTTACATTGTATGCATTGGAACCACTTTTTGGTTTCACACTGAGACTTGCACTTGAGAAAGTACTAAAGAACTGTGCATGACACCCACGTCTTACTGTCATCACCTAAGTGGGATGCCACTCGATATAGCTGATAGTGATTAGCTTGAAGAGGGGCATGTCATCTGACATGGGCGTGTTGTCAATATGGTGGCGCACCACCTTTTCTGATGGCACTGTGCACCTTTAAAGAAGCAGAGTGTCGAAATACAGTGTGGCTGCAGACTGTGCAAACCCAAAATTAACATGTTTGTAGTTTACAGCGTTACCATTTACCACTATAGCAGTATTCTCTCCTAAATGACATAATAGAGCTCTCATATTTGCGCTTGAGGGTTCTCACCTGTTCTCTACCTTTCATTTTGAAACGAGGGCCCTAACTTCCTGTAATTGAGTCGCAAGTCTGAACCATTCAAAGACAGTTTTCACACTGCAAACAAATCAAACCACAGTCCAGTTTCATCAGCACAGAGACCACTGATTGTTAGGACTACCTGATGTTTTTCAGTTCAGTCCTTAGACCCCAAATTAAACAAGTTAGACACTCAATATTTTCCAAATATAACATCAGATGTTATTTCATTTAGCATGAATAAAGTTACAAACACATGTTTCCTGAGTACATGGTGTTTCCATGTTTTCCTTCCATACTGCTAGAACTGTTCTCCAGACCGCCAACCCTTATTTCAAAAATAGAAATCACTAAACCGAAAAGCAAGATCACAATGTGTTGATATTACAGACGATATATCACTCAATACCTAAGCTTCAGTAAACTGAACATCTGCAGGTATGGATCTTACAGACTGCAGCCCATTAAATAAGCTACCCACAGAGCCTCACACCAGAAATTACTACAGATTACTACCTGTAGCTCCACATCTATAAAAAGGAAAGTCGCACAGCAGTTTCCATATTTCTTTAACCGCGAGTGTGCTCGCTGGATAAAACGTGACACGCGTGATATCGATTGGACAAGGCGAAAAGCTCAACAGCCGTCACGGATATTCACTGTAGGGTAATTAACACGGCCGAGCAAGCAAATTAATTAGCCTGGGCAAGTTCAGCGCACAAAAAGCCATGTATGAGAACACGTTTCAAAAGAGCTGGCAATATAATTAGGCTAAAGTTCGGATTTTCCGTTCCACCTTAAATGGGCGTGTAACTGCTGCACCATTTAAGGTGGAACGAGAAAATCGAAGCTAACTTCAGTCGTGCAGACACGGTTTAAATCCACATTAGTTCAGCTGTAGAGGTGTTTATTTCGCATGTATGCTACTAGCTTGCCTAGCCTAATTTTTAAAACCACCAACCGTCGGTTAATTAGCTAGCTAGCTAAGTTAGCATAACGACAACGATAGGACCTCCAACTTACCAAAGCTTACCAATAGATTAAATAAACAATCAAAATATTGACTGACAGAACAAATAAAACAAAAACAGACAAAAGGCACTTATAAGAACTTACCGTCTGCGTGAACGCTGAGACACCCACACAAAACGATGAACTGCAGAAGCTTCATGGTGACATATCAACGCTCATCACTGCGCGCGCGAACTCTCGTGCAGCCCAGTCCCACAACTTGAGGGATGAAACAGACAGCGCCAGATACCATACACACAATAAACACTGACTCTCAGTCGACTCGCTCTCTTTCACACGAAAGCTGGGGCGCACACCGTCCACGCGCTTCTCAGAGTCGGAGGAAGGAGGAAGAGGAGTTCCTTCTGTTTTGTTGTCATTCTTGGGAGAGCGAGCACACGCCGCGCGCGGGTGGATCACTTCACTTCTCCCCACGAGCGGTCCATGGCGTCCACACTGAGTGCATCCACTCTGAGAGCACCCGCCGAGGTTCTTTCTGAGACCGAACCCTAATGTATCCCCACTGAAGCCGGTGAATGAAAAAGGGCTGAAGAGGAGAGCCGCTGCGCTGAGGCAGAGTGCTGAAATGCGTCCGGACTGGCTTTAGGAGACAGCGGCGTGCCGTTAGCGCAGCAGCTGCGCAGCTGCAGTGGCTCCGCCATGAGGCAGCAGAGAGCCAGTGGAGTGGATCCTCCTCTCCTCCTCCAGTCCACACCCGGAGAGCATCCTTAAAACGCGAGTGTGTCTGACAGCCAACTAGCCCAGCCTGCCATGTCTGATTAAAACAAGGCGGGAGTGAAACTATTCGAGCTATAAGTTGATTAATGGCAGCCTAAAGGATTCGTAGACAGAAAAGGGTGTCTTTTATCTAATTTCATATTCATTTCTATAACACATACACACACATATATGTATGTATGTATGTGTGTGTGTGTGTGTGTGTGTGTGTGTGTGTGTGTGTGCGCGCGCGCGCGCGCGTCTATGTGGCATATACACACTACATATGTACAGTATAGAAGCTGTACCCTTTTCAAACCCTGTGCAAGGTTTTGGCGCCCCCTGTTGACACAAGAAAATGGTTGCACAGTTTATGAACACGTTTTAAAGGGACCATATAAAGCCTTTTATATGTTTTACTTTTTCTCCTTGAGGTCTTCTTACAACATTTGTGCGGTTTTATGTATCAAACATGGACACAGTCATAAAACTTTTTTTGCTTTACAATATTATTTAGTTGAACTAATTTTATTTTTATTAAAATAGTCAAAATTTATGTCATAATTAATATTTTGTGTTGTCCACTGGTGATGTCCACTTTCAGGAAAATAAAAACAAAACCCATGAAAATAATTACAAAAAAACTTCAAACAAGCTCATCTAAATGTTGTATTTATATTGTTTTTGTTTCCTTTTTTGTCAGATGAAAATAGACAACAGATGTTCTAATCTGTTCTTTGACCTGAATATTTTATGCACAGCAGCAGTTTGCATATCAAGAGTGTATAAACTGGAGCGTGTATGGACGGGAAAGTGTATGGACTGAAAAGTGTATGGACTGGAGAGTGTATGGAAGGGAAAGTGTATAGACTGGAGAGTGTATGGACTGGAGAATGTATGGACTGGAGAATGTATGGAAGGGAAAGTGTATAGACTGGAGAGTGTATGGACTGGAGAATGTATGGACTGAAAAGTGTATGGACTGGAGAATGTATGGAAGGGAAAGTGTATAGACTGGAGAATGTATGGACTGGAGAATGTATGGAAGGGAAAGTGTATAGACTGGAGAGTGTATGGACTGGAGAATGTATGGAAGGGAAAGTGTATAGACTGGAGAGTGTATGGATGGGAAAGTGTATGAACTGGAAAGGGTTTAGAACTGTAAATGTTTAACAGTCTTTACATGATACTTCAGACTCAAGGGAAGAAACCCACCAATTTGGCTTTATCTACAGCGTTGGTGACAGGAACCACAAGAACCAGGAATCTAAAATGCATATATTTTTTAAAAAAAGGGCCTGGGTGTGATTCCCGGCTGAGGTGTCCAGTGTCCTTTCTGTGTGGAGTTTGCATGCTCCCCCTGTGTCTGCATGGGTTCCCACCCACTGTACAAAGATATGAAGTCAGGTGAATTGGAGATGCTAAATTGCCAAGTGTAAGTGGGTGTGGGAATGTGTATCCCTGCCCAGGGTGTTTCCTGCTTTCCTCCCAATGAATGCTGGAATAGACTCCAGCACCCCCTGTGATCCAGAGGGATAGCGCGGTTTAGGATAAAGGTGATTTGTGTGTAATGTGTAAATCTGGGATATGGGTTTTCTATGAGTCCTGTACACGGCCTGCTTATACCTGTGCACTATGTAAACGCCTTTTAGATGAAAACTTCACAACTGTAATAAAATGTTTTAGGAATCAGACAGGCAACGTAAGTAGAACCATTTAATATAATAGCTTGCTGGGAAATTGCATTTAAAGACGCATTAAGCTCTTCAGATATTTAGCTCCCATCATCACCAGTATGAACAACTCTGATTCACCACGTTTCTCTGAATGACTCGTTGAGATGTAAATGAAGTAGTTTAGAGTAGTTTGAGGAAATGGAATGCAATGGAAATCCCGAGTTTTATTTCTTTCCTGTGGTGGTGATGGGAGCCTAATATGTGTCTCCTGAGTTTCTATATGTCTTGTTGATGATGGTGAAAACATTCATTTTGTGTATTTTTGTGGACTTGTTTGCTTTACAATGCCCTGTATGTGCTTCTCCACCAGAAATGAATGAAACAAATAAGCTTGAAAATAAAAGTTTATTTTAAACTTACATTAAGCAATATAGGCAGCCTTTACATAATTATTTCATGTACTGACTTCCTGTCAGGATAGAGGTATTAAACTCTCCAGACATCTGGTTCCCATCACCAACACTGTGAACAATTCTGTCTGTGTAGAACGGACCATTTGACATGAAACCACGCTGAATGACTTTGTTTAAATTTTAAAGATGTAATTATGGAGGAAGTATGAAAAATCTGTTAAATTTTCCTTTAATGATTTAAATATGCAGAAATGTCAAAATTAAAAAATCTCCTAATTAGAATCAGAAAGGCTTTTACATAACTTTACTCAGGTTCAGGACTATTAGCCTATTGACATCTCCTGAATAAAACAGTAACTTCCTCATGTCATATTCCATTAGCTGTGGGCTAATGTAGTACATCATTTGCATTTTGTAAAATGGATAATGTTATTATGGGAAATGTTAAGCTCTAATGAGAACAGTCAAAAAGGCATTACATAATCCTGTAGGCCACCTATTTTTCAAAATGTCGGCTTCATTCAGAATCACTTTGGTCTGGGCAAACGAGTAGACGAGAACTGATCAGTGTTGGTGATGGGAACCAGACGTCCAAACAGAGGCTTCTGAAAGCTCTCTCGCAGAAAGTTATTACACAGAACGGTTACAAATATAGCGCTAATGCCTGAGAACATCATTATACTAATGTTTTAAGATGAGTTTTTGGCCTAAAACATATTTTCAGTGCATCCGTGATGAAGAGTTACATGCAGGGACCTTTTCAGATTGAACACTATGTTACATACAGAGCTTGTTATGGTTTGTGTAGGTTGGTCATTTTGGAGAGTAAATAAGTCTGTATTCCCATCCATTGTGAAGTCTAGTCCTGAATTCCTGTCAACACTAACCACAGCAGTGCATTCAGGAATGACTGTTTAGATCTAAATGACTGAATTATGCAGAACGTTTATCAAAACATTGGAATTTCCTTTGATTCATCAAGTAAAGTGGAACTGCAACATTGCAAAAGAACTTCTCACTACAGTTAGACTCCCTGCTTGCAGATGATACTGTATTTATGATGATATGCAGTTTTTCCACAATACTACATAAAGCTACCGTGACGCTGCCTCAGCAGCTTGTGTGAGGGTTCAGTTACAGTGCAGGAAGTAACACAGGCAGACACAAAATTGCACTTGTGACATGTGTCCTGTGACCTGGTTTCTGCAGAGAGAGGGAGGATTCTAATTGCGATTCTGACAAATAACGTATATCACAGTCACTTAAATCTCACACCTCAAACCTTGTTTAAATATATTTTTTGGGTTTTACAATGAAAGTACACTGTGTTTCAAGTACACATTAATGAACATGATGTATAATGCAAAGTACATGAAATAAAAATGTGTATAAAGAATAATGTAATATATTTAAATAAATGTTTGTTATGCTGAAGAAACAGTAATGTCAGTCAGTCCATTCTACCATTTACCTAGGGCCATGTCTCTCCTGTGGTGTGCAGAGAGTGGGGTAGGTAAGATGTGTCCCATGTTTTTCATGTCTTAGTAGAGCCATTCATCCTACATTTTAGTTTGACAAAGCTGAGGGACCTCCTTTATCCACAAGGGGTACGAGGGAGATATTGAGGATTCCCACAAAGGTAAGTCACAAAGGTAAATCTGTCTCCAGAACAGAGTGGGGTCCTAAAGGTAGACTAATCTCAGAGAAAGCTGTCAGAGGGCTGGGTTCAGTTTACCTTCCCAGTTATATCTGAAAGTGATTTAAATATTGTTGCCCAGTAAAACTGAAGAGAGGGGCAGGGCCAGAACATGCGAGTGTGACGTGCTGGTGTTCAGGAGATTCACAAGGTCAACATCGTTAGAAGTAACTGAGGACCCTCAGCTTTGGGAAGAGGGCATGATGCATGATTATACACTGGATAAGTCTGTGCTGAGCACATATGGAGAATTTATGCACCTTTAACAAACAGCAGCAGGAGTAACATCCTCTCCTAGTTCTGTTTGCCAAGCAGTCTTTACAACATCTACTGATGAACCATGGGTCCAGTGGTGTGTCCTCTGAAGGGAAAGGGAACTAAGGGAACCTAAAGAAATCATGTTCAGAGTACGTGAATACTAGTAGCAGAAAGTAAGTGACCCCCTGTTTCCTGTTAAACACACAGGCCCTGCTGATGCTGTGCAGATGCATGATCTATGGGGGAGATCATACTTTACTCGTGCCACACATTAGGAGTGTTCAGTCCAGCTACAGTGCTGCTGTCAAAGCAAATCATTCCGCACTACTACATAAAGCTGCTGCTACGCCGGCTCAGCAGCTTGTGTGAGAGCTCAGTTACAATGCAGCGAGTGACACTGGTAGGAACTGCACTTGTGACATCTGTCCCGTGACCCGGATCAGTGTGTGCTGATGGCTGTCAGCCTCAGTGGTTTCTGCAGAGAGAGGGAGGTCAGAAACAGGAGACGGGTGTAATAGAGCAAAACCAGAACATACGTGAATACACACTACTGCACTGGATTACTCCAAGAGACAAGATGCTTGTGCTGCTAGAGATGGCGCTCTCTCTTTCTCTCTTACATTTCTTGCTTGTTTGACTTTTTGATCGTTCATATGATCATAAACACATCTACAGGTAGAATGAGCAGAGAGCTTCTCTGAATCTGTACCATTTTGGTTCCTACACTGTCTTGTGTGTCCCCTGAGCTACAAGTAGTGTAAATGTCCTCCCAAATGTATGAATTCTGTATTTAATCATGAAGACTACAAACTCAGAGAGGTATGATGTGAAATGTTTGATTCTAGAGCTTGAAGTCTGCTCTTTGCAATAGGTTTGAGATGAACACCATTAATTAGACAGTAAACTATGCAATAAATCACATTAACAATCAGTTTACATTCTGTATGTTTTTACATTCTTAACAGTTGTGAGTTCAGACATCTCTGTTTTGGGTAGTCTGTCCCCGGCTGGAGGTGTCCACAGAAAGACCTGCAGCAGAGCTGACAAGTGGATGTCTCACCACTTCCACCACTTCCACCACTTGATCACATAGCCTAGAATAACCCAGGGATTAAACCCAAGTGTGGTTACAGTTCTCGTACTACCAGGTGATAGGAAAGGTTTCTGATTTGTATAGGCCCTTGATAGGCAACACGTAGCTCATTTCCTTCCCCTCTGTGGCTTCACTGCTAAATTAGGCAAAAATAAAATAATTCATCTCTGCAAACAAAAAAACTGCAGTTTTAATGTTTTTAAAATATCCCAAACACTGAAATGAATATACACACACAAACATAAACAACATTATAAATAAGGGAATCACATGTACACCCCTTATCAAAAGAGTAGTTGCACCCAGAAAGAATCAACAAAAATAAAATTTCAGAAGGAAGTGTCTGACTGCAGCGCTATTGGGAAGAAAGATAAAAGGTTACTGTAGTGTTCTTGTGCAGGGTGTCCTAACGCTGACTAAACATAAGTTAAACCTTAGCCAATGAAGACTGAGTCGTAGTAAGGTTGACCATTTACTGTCACACTTCCTCATTAACATGCAGGTGAAAACAACAATACAGAATATTCAGTGTCACTATACAAAGTTGGAAATATTGCTGTAAACATTGCTGTTCTGTATTACAGGTACAAGTAGCCATAGCTGCTAATATTGCTAACGCTTGTAAATAAACAGCTTTTTAACAACATCCTTCTACCACATGAACCTAATGTTTTTAATGCGAGATTAATTTACGGCATTACCTCTATAATGCTTCACAAAAGGTGCAAGTAGGCCTTCAGAGCATAATCTGCGCGTCTGCCTCGCTTTGCCTTTTTCCGCCGAAACCCGCAAAAACCGGAAGTACCGTCATCACATTGTCAAAATAAAAGCCAGTCAGGTAACTTCTTTCTTTAATTAACAATAAACAACAATACATACGTTCAAGTAAAATGAGAAAGACAAAAAGAAAAACATTTAAGTGTATGCCATAAGGGCAACACAGTTACCAGGAACAACAAATTAGTCTGATAAAGGTAATATTTATTGAGCTTCACGTACAGAATTAGTGTCTCACAGTCACAACATCGGGCTACAGTGTTTGCTAACACAACATGCCAGAAGTCTCGGCACGGAGTTGGAGAGGCTACTAATGGTGTCCTATGATAATCCATCCCATGCAGCCTGAATATTCTCACAGTTCTTTGGTGACGATGTGGTGTTAAGGACAGTCGTCGCATGTAGTCCTGCGTCATGCAGCTGTCTGCCAATAGTGCTGGCACTAACAGGTTGGGGATGCTCATGGAGGGCATCACTGCTTGCTGAATGCAGTATCTCTTAAGACTGTCTGTTTTTTTGTTTTTTTTTTTGTTTTTTTTAAAAGAGTGTCTCCTTTAGATGCCTCAAAAACCTTTCCTGTAGATTTAACTGTTAAGGTGGTTAAAAGAATCACCACTGAAATCACTGCTAGATAATATCGAAGGAAGAAAAAATAATAATAAAAATAAATAAATACATTTAAAAAAAGCAGTCAGAACAATGAACAGATAAGTCCAAATCAACTGATTAGATCAGGTACAGCCCCGTTTTTTTACTATTCACAAGGAATAATAATGATCAGATAATCAGATATAATCAAATATTTAGAGTAATAAATGAACGTTGTGCCCTTTTAACAGAATTCATCATCTTATTTCTAAAAGCTACGAGTGAGAAGTACTGACTTAATACTGGTTTACTTCATGCTTTATTACTGACAGGGTCAGAGAGTTCATTCAACAATGACCACTCAAAATCCACAGCTGCAGATCTCAAACACTAAAACACAACAAGCCCAGTAAACTCTCTCAGCTACAGTTCAGTTACTGAACAGCACACCATTCATTCATCACCCTGCCTGATGCATACAGCACAGACCAGCACGCATTTCATACTGGTCTTAACTGGATTGACCTTTAACCCACCATCCAAAACCCACACAACCCATACAGTAACACGAGAAGACCACCAGAACATTACAGACTGCTTAACTGCACTTCTTACACATGTCCTGGTGATTCAATGCATCACTTCTGTATAAGGACCAGTATTAGTACAGCTATACTGCATTATGTGGACTGTGTGTATGATACATGTATACTTAATAAGGATACTTGAATCTACATTGGGCTGCTATTGCGCAGTTCTGTCATTTATTTGTACAAATCTTCTGCTCCTATAGCTTTCAGACATGAAAAAAAAGTATGATTAAATGTATGATTAAAAAAATAATAAAAAATCATACATTTTGATTTCTGGATTTTTTTTAGATTATGTCTCTCATAGTGGACATGCACCTAAGATGAAAATTTCAGACCCCTTTATGATTTCTAAGTGGGAGAACTTGCAAAGTTGCAGGGTGTTCAAATACTTGTTTGTATTTGAACACTGTATATAGCATATATTATATATTCTTAATTCATATAACTACTTAGTGTTTATATGGTAATTGTTAGCACTTAAAGTCCAGGAGCTGGAGCAGAGTAAGATGTTCCTCTGTGCATATGACAAACGCTTGAATTCTGAATAACACACTTATGTCGGTTTTGGAGGTGACCAGTCACCCTGCTCTGTGCTGTATTTGCAGCAGGTCAGTTTGACTCTCACCATATAACCTTAATGTACTGGTGATGTGCTGGATGAGGATTAACGCTGAGAGTACATGGACATGATCTGTGTTAAATAAGGTCCTCCGCTGTGACGTCGAGAACAGAACGTCTCTTAAAACATCTTCAGAAACAGACAGTCGTAGCGATCAGCTGTGTTTTCTGAGCTCTCCACTTCCACTACTGTTTTACCACTTTTGCTCGACGATGGACCTCCCTAAGTCCATCATCAAGATCCAGTGGCGGCCCCTGCTGTTTGCGGCTGGGGCCGCGGCCACCACCTTCGGAGCGTACTATCTGCTCTCGAGGTTTAGAGCTCAGCAATGGAGACTGACGACACTCGACTGCCCGGTCCAGACCGCTGAACTATCAAGACACATGGCATTTAAGGGAGAGTTGCTAGAAGGAAGCCTCTGCCCATTTAAAATTTGCCAGAGAGCACTTGGACAAACCAGAGGCTTTCTGGAAGTCCATTCTCTGGAAGGACGAGTCCAAAATTGGATTATTTGGCCACAACCACAGGCGCCACGTTTGAAGAAAAGTCAACACTGCATATAAAGAGAAGAACCTCTTCCCAACAGTGAAGCATGGTGGTGGAAATGTGGAAGTCTGGGCTTGCTTTTCTGCCTCTGGACCTGGACGACTCCATATTATCCAGGGAACCATCAGTGCCCAGGACTATCAACAAATTCTTGACCAGAATCTCCTGCCATCAGTCAGGGAGATGAAGCTGGGACGGAAATGGATTATGCAACAAGACAACGACCCAAAGCATTCCCGCAAAACTACCAAGGAATGAAAGAAGATTTGCACTCTGGATTGGCCCAGTCAAAGTCCGGACCTCAATCCCATAGAAATGCTGTGGCAAGATCTGAAGCGGGCAGTACATGCCTGTATGTTTATTCTCCAGAGGATTTGTGTCAGGCGGTATTACGTGCTACTGAGGCGGGTAGCAGTCATGTGGTCATGGTGGATCCTCACCAATGACTTCCTTATAGCATCTGCTAAGGTAGGACAGTTCTTCCTATTGGAGTCATTTTGGAGTCATTTTCATTACCACTATATCATACCACATTTTGAGTCATTTTCATTACCACTATATCATACCACAACTTCTCTTACAGACACCCGTCTGGTACGCATCAGCATCGAGGGTCACCCTGGCCGAGGTAAGACATCTCAGTCATGCCCATGTTCACTCAAACTTGGCCTTGTGATGGAGCTGGACATTGTAAAACTAAAATGCAAGGTTAAGCATTTCTGTTCTTTCTTTTTCAGCACATAGATGGTCACCTGACTCGTGTGGCGTCTTGCATGTTCACCGAGCACTCTGCGTACTCAACATCCGGTGGAGTTCAGGTACTCTAAGCATGTTCTAGTAGGTACTAATGTGTTTATTCTTGTATATGAAACCTGAACAGCCATTTTAATATAATACTGCTCACCGCAAGATGACATACAGTACATTCAGTATGTGATTGTAACCCTCCCATAGCTTTAGCACAATCTTTGAATACTGTGAAGGCAGGGTTGTGGACGAGAGTTCTAGGAGTAGTGACTTCTTTAACTAGCTTCAAATGAAGACACTTTGAACCCACAAAATCTCTTGAAAATATTACTGCCTGTATTTTGTCATTAACAAGATCTTAGCCTTAAATAAAACACAGGAAAGTAAATCTCTTGAAAAAGTTTACCTTGTCTAGTAATTAACCCCTTAATGCCTATAATGTCTACCCTATGTTTGAGTTTTTCCTAATTAGCTGATTCAATTAACAGCTTAGTTTCACCTAAGTTATGAGTATGCTAATATTTAAAATTTACTTTTAAATTTCTTGTATTTTAAGTGAATAAAATTCTGTTTTCAAGGTTCTCCCTTTTAAATATTCAAATGAGTTAACTTATGGTATAGTTTTAAACCCCGCCAAAAAAAGTTTTACATAAATGAATGAACCACAGGTTTCACAAAAAAAAATAATTAAAAAAAAAAACAAAAAAAAAAAACACACACAATAGAACAATACAATCGTCCTTACTACAACAAACAATTCACTTCCAAAATGTACAGCCCAATACTTTTCTTTTTCAGAGTTCTTTACAGCTTTGAGCTGCAGGCGAATAAAACTGTCCGTAAAATGGCGGGTGGAGAGGAAAAATACAAAAAAAAAAAAAGTTCGTCCTACTGTGTCAGTATGACTCAACTAGTGATCTGTCACCAACTCAACGGAATCCACAGCTGGTGCTCTCGAAAGACTCATGGGTGGATCTCCATCTTGACTCTCACTCAGCGTTGCAATTTCCGTGAAGCCAAGAGAAAAGTGGGGGATGCTAAAAAACTTGACCTGCATTAAACAGCGTCACATTAGAAAAATAATCTCCAAACGTCCATGTTAAAACCATTTACAGCAGTTACAGCAATACTTCGCCCTTTGGTATTTATCTAATAAAACATACGATGACTCGGCGTAGCTTCTCCATACTAACAGCAACATGGCGGGTTCATTACATCAAATCCTCACTGGCTTCAACTACTTCGCGCCAAGCAAGTAATACCACAAAAAATAAAAAAATAAAAAAAACTCAACAAATACAGCACAAACATTCTTTTAAACAGACCAATATGAACTTCACCATCATTTTAACTCTAACTAAGCACAGTAGCTTAGTTAGCAATAGTTCGTTTTTTATCACTAGAGCTTTTTAAACTCACCAAATCTTCTGTTACAACTTTTGCAGCACCACTCGTGACCGGATGGCAGACTGAAGTTGTAAATTTAAGCAACGGTTTTAGCAAAGTTTGTCTGCTAATACAATCTTACTTTAATAAATTTTTCTTTGTCTCTCTCTCCCACTGTAGCTCGCGGTCTCTATCAGCTTCGCCTACTCTGCTACGTGACTCAAGGTGTGGCTATGCTAATTCGGTGAGGATAGCTCATTGGTTTAGCGGTTGCCTCGACCTCTTAAAGAAACGGTAACTATATTTATAAGTATAGGCCAAAGTGACCACTGGGTTACATGATGCTTAACAGGTGACGGAGCTCTCCCGCACTTAAAATAAATAAATAATAATAGTTTACACTTCTATAGCACCTTTTACAAACCCAAGGACGCTTTACAAGCACAAAAATAAACCAACAAAAACAAACAAACCAAAAAAAAATCATGAAGAATGAAAATGTTTAAAGAAAAGATAAGTTTAAGTGAGTTTTGAAGATGTAAAGAGAGGGTGAAGTGCGTATAGATGAAGGTAGGGAGTTACAGAGTGTGGGGGCAGCAACACTAAATGACCTGCCACCCATAGAGGAAAGCCTGAACCTTCGAACAGCCAGGAGACCAGAATCAGAAGACCTTAGCTTACGTGATGGAACGTAAGGATGAAGGAGGGCTGACAGATAGGTGGGTGCTAGTCCGTGTAGGGCTTTAAAGCTCAGAAGAAGGATCTTATAGTGGATACGCTCTGTAACTGGTAGCCAGGGTAGCTGAAGAAGGATGTGGGTGATGTGCACGGACTAAGACTCTGGCTGCGTAGTTTTGAATATACTGTAGAGGGCGAAGGGTTTTGGAGGGTAGACCATGGAACAGAGCATTGCAGTAATCTAGCCTAGATGAAATAAATGCATGAACCAGAGTCTCAGCATCTTTCTTAGTAAGCAGTGGGCGGAGCCTAGCAATATTGCGAAGATTAAAAAATGCAGACTTTGTCAGAGATGAATATGGGAAACAAAACTGAGGCAAGGGTCAAACAGGACACCAAGGTTTCGCACAGTAGTGGACGAGGTGACTGGTGTGTCATTAACAACAAGCACACAGTCAGAGTATAAAGAGACAGCTGTCTTAGTACTAATAATTATAAATTCAGTTTTTTTTTTACTATTAAGCTTCAGAAAATTAGCATTCAACCAGTTTGTTAACTCCTGAATGCAGTGCAACTGTGAGGAAGGTGGAAAAGATCCAGTGAGTTTGAGGATAAGGTAAATCTGAATATCATCAGCATAAAAATGAAAATTGAGGCCATGAGAACGAATAATATTACCAAGGGGTAAAATATATAATAAACAGCAGAGGACCAAGGACAGAACCCTGAGGGACTCCCTGAGTAACCAGAGCAGTGTTTGATCTGTGCTTCCCTAAGGTCACAAACTGCAAAGAGGGCACCTCCTGAGCCACAGGGTCAGCACTGCCTCCAGCTGCCTGAAACACCAAAAAATTCAACTTCTGTTACAGCCATGTGACCCAGGACGTTAGAATCAGACCTAAAAACAGTACTCTGTTTAATTTTACCTCAGACTGAGGAGAGGGAAACAGGCTGGGTTCAGGCTGAGGAGAGGGAGATGGGCTGGGCTCAGGCTGAGGCAGTGATCACCTCCGAACCTGAGTTGGCACAGTAGGCCCACTCATCATGACCAATGACGAGGGTCTGATAAGTGCGGGAGACCTCCGTCACCTGTAAAGCATCACATACTGAATGTATGTCATCTTACGGTGAGCAGTATTATATTAAAAAGGCTTTTCAGGTTTCATATACAAGAACAAACACATTAGTACCAACTAGAACATGCTTAGAGTACCTGAACTCCACCGGATGTTGAGTAAGCGGCGTGCTCGGTGAACATGCCAGATGCCACACGAGTTAGGTGACCGTCTATGTGCTGAAAAAGAAAGAACAGAAATGCTTAACCCTGCACCTTAGTTTTACAATGTCCAGCTCCATGACAAGGCCAAGTTTGAGTGAAGACGGACATGACTGAGATGTCTTACCTCGGCCAGGGTGACCCTTGCTGCTGATCCGTACCAGACGGGGGTCTGTAAGAGAAGTTGTGGTCATCATATGACTGATCAGAAGAATAATTCCTATGAATTAACACGGTATGATATAGTGGTAATGAAAATGACTCCAACAGGAAGAACTGTCCTACCTTAGCAGATGCTTTAAGGAAGTCATTGGTGAGGATCCACCATGACCACATGACTGCTCCCCACCTCAGTAGCATGTAATGCCGCCTGACACAAATCCTCTGGAGAATAAACATACAGGCACCTTAAAGCTACAGACATAATTCAAATACCAAACAGGTGCTCATAAACACAATGAGACGTGCATACCTGCTTGCCTCGATGGTACCAGTTAGTATAGGAGAACCGAAGAGTCCAGAACGAACACTGCAGTCCTCCATGAAGCTGCAAGATCAGCCGCTCCAGAAAGAGTCTGGGACACTGAAGTGGTAAAACAATACAACAAATGTTATTACAAACTGACAAGTTAATTAAACTGTCAATCTTTAACATTAACAACGAGCTATAGCATTATAGGGTTTACATAATGCTAAAATAACACAAGATGAAAATCTGAATAAAGACAAAGGCTTTCTAAAAACTCACAGAGACAAATTTACCATCACAGCACCTGAATCTTACATATATTATGATTCATAATCTTTAGAGAGCCATCAAACTAAACCCACAGCAGATTTACACTGTATTGCTTACACTGTATAAGGCCATTGGGCCCAGGTAGTCAGAAGTGATGGTCAGTTGTCCGTCCTCCTCTGTGCTGAGCTGCACACACTCCCTTGTATGTGTTCCATTTTCTTACATTTGCTCCCACAGTTGATTTATTCACATCAACCTGCTTGCCTATTGTAGATTCACTCTTCCCAGCCTGGTGCAGGTCTACAGTTTTCTTCCTGGTGTCTGTCAACAGCTCTTTGGGCTTGGCCATGGTTGCGTTTGGAGACTGACTGTTTGAGGCTGTGGACAGGTGTCTTTTATACAGATAACGAGGTCAAACAGGTGCTATATATAACAGTAACGAGTGCAGGACAGAAGAGCTGCTTAAAGAAGTTACAGGTCTGTGAGAGCCAGAACTCCTGCTTGTTTGTTATTGACCAAATACTTATTTTCCACCACAATTTACAAATAAATTCTTCAAAAATCCTACAATGTGATTTTCATGGATTTCTTTTTTCTTTTTCATTTCATTTCTCTCTCATAGTTGAACTGTACCTATGATGAAAATTACAGAGCTCTCTCATCTAAGTAGGAAAACTTGCACAATCAGTGGTTGAATAAATAGACAAGATGCTTGTGCTGCTAGAGACGGCGCTCTCTCTCTCTCTTACATTTCTTGCTTGTTTCTCTTTTTGATGGTTCACCATAAACACATCTACAGGTAGAATGAGCAGAGAGCTTCTCCGAAACTGTACCATTTTAGTTCCTACACGGTCTTGTGTCCCCTGAGCTACAAGTAGTGTAAATGTCCTCCCAAATGTATGAATTCTGTATTTAATCATTAAGAACACAAACTCATTCAGAGAGGTTTGATGTGAAATGTTTGATTCTAGAGCTTGAAGTCTGCACTTTGCAATAGGTTTGAGATGAACACCATTAATTAGACAGTAAACTATGCAATAACCAATCAGTTTACATTCTGTAGTTTTTAGCTTTACATTCTTAATGTAAGAGGCTGAAAATCTTTCGGAGTTGATTCTGAACAGCACTACTTGAATTCGCCAGTAGGGGGTGTAGAGGGCAGGAGGTGGAGCAACCGACTCTCTTCCTCTTGGTTCATTAAATGCACGTTGAGGAGAGAGAGTTCGTGGTGTGAAACCTCTGTCTATATTTCTTACATTTTCGGTGAGAAATATTTGTTTATGAGTCAGTTTAATTGGTTTAACTGTGTTATAGTTCATGTTAAAGCAGATAAATGTCGAAAAAACTAATGTTTTATAGAGCATTTCTTCTGGGTTTGGCACGTTTTGAACATATCCTAGCTATGTAAGGGCTTCATGGTGCTGTAGCTGTCTAGTAGCCGTCTTGGCTAATATATAGATACCCTGTTCATGTAATATCAGCCTTGGTACTGGAAGGTCACAATTTATCTGTTGATATTAGCCTTAAGAAAAGACCATCAGATCGCTAGCAATGTAAAGTGAGAGAGAGTTCGTGGTGTGAAACCTCTGTCCATATTTCTATTTTGGTAGCCTGTCCCCAGGTGGAGTTGTCCCCAGAAAGACCTGCAGCAGACCTGACAAGCGGATGTCTCACCACTTCTACCACTTGGTCACATAGTTTAGACAATACTATTGTGTAAAACTCCAGCAGAAGCTAACAATTGTCTTCACCATCACCAAAACGTCTGTTCAAGACACGTCCTAACCCAGGGATTAAACTTAAGTGTGGGGTTACAGTTCTCAAACTACCAGATAATAGGAAAGGTTTCTGATTTGTATAGGCCTTTGATCTGCAACACGTAGCTCATTTCCTGCCCCCTGTGGCTTCACTGCAGAATTAGGCAAAAATAAAATAATTCTTCTTTGCAGAAAAAAACTGCAGTTTTAATGAAGAACGTCCCAAATACTAAAATGAATTTACACACACAAACATAAACAACATAAAAAGAGTAGTTGCACCCAGAAAGAATCAACAGAAATGAAATTTCAGAAGGAAGTGTCTGACTGCAGCGCTATTGGGAAGTAAGATAGAAGTTACCAGGAACAATAAATGATGATACATTTAGTCTGATAAGGGTAATATTTATTGAGCTACACATACAGAAGTCGTGTCTTTCAGTACGACATCAGGCTACAGTGTTTGCTAACACAACATGCCAGAGGTCTCGGCATGGAGTTGGAGAGGATACTAATGGTGTCCTGTGGTAATCCATCCCATGCAGCCTGAAAATTCTCACACAGTTCTTTGGTGATGCTGATGTGGTGTTAAGGACAGTCATCGCAACTGCCTGTGCATGTAGTCCTGGATCATGCAGGGGTCTGCCAGTGGTGCTGACACTAACAGGATGGCTCATGGAGGGAATCACTGCTTGCTGAATTGAGTGTCTCTCATGATTTTTAGATGCCTCAAAAACTTTTCCCATAGGTTTAACTGTTAATGTGGTTAAAAATCACCACGGAAAACACTGCTAGATAATATAAAAAAAGATACGACAGTCAGAACAATGAACAGGCAAGTCCAAATCAACTGATTAAATCAGGTACAGCCCAGTTTTTTTTACTTTCCACGAGAAATAATAATGATCAAATCAGATAATCAGATTACATAATCAAATATGTCCAGCAATAAATGAACGTTGTGCCCTTTAAACAGAATTCATCAGCTTATTTCTGAGAGCTACGAGTGAGAAGTACTGACTTAATACTGGTTTACTTCATGCTTTATTACTGACAGGGTCAGAGAGTTCATTCAACAATGAGCACTCAAAATCCACAGCTGCAGATCTCAAACACTAAAACACAACAAGCCCAGTAAACTCTCTCAGTTACAGTTCAGTTACTGAACAGCACACCATTCATTCATCACCCTGCCTGATACATACAGCACAGACCAGCATGCATTTCATACTGGTCTTAACTGGTTAGACCCTTAACCCAACATCCAAAACCCACACATAGCCCATACACAGAACATTGAACATTTTTTGCACATGTCCCGGTGATTTATTGTATCACTTCTGTATAAGGACCAGTATTAGTACAGTTATACTGCATTATGTAGACTGTGTGTATGATACATGTATGCTTAATAAGGATACTTGACTCTGTATTGGGCTGCTATTGCACAGTTCTGTCATTTATTTGCACAAATTTTCTGCTCTTGTAGCTTTCAGACCTATATAGCATATATTATAGTTTCTTAATTTATATAAATGCATATCTATTTTTTTTATTTATTTATCATATTGGTGTTTATATGGTAGTTGTTAGTACCTAAAGTCCAGGAGCTGGAGCAGAATAAGATGTTCCTCTGTGCATATGACAATAAACGCTTGAATTCTGAATAACGCAGAATAACGTGGTTTTGGAGGTGACCAGTCACCCTGCTCTGTGCTGTATTTGCAGCAGGTCAGTTTGACTCTCACCATATAACCTTAATGTACTGGTGATGTGCTGGATGAGGATTAACGCTGAGAGTACATGGACATGATCTGTGTTAAATAAGGTCCTCCGCTGTGACGTCGAGAACAGAACGTCTCTTAGAACATCTTCAGAAACAAACAGACAGTCGTAGAGATCAGCTGTGTTTTCTGTGCTCTCTAGTTCAACCACTGTTTTCAACACTTTTGCTCGACGATGGACCTCCCTAAGTCCATCATCAAGATCCAGTGGCGGCCCCTGCTGTTTGCGGCTGGGGTCGCGGCCACCACCTTCGGAGCGTACTATCTGCTCTCGAGGCTTAGAGATCAGCAGCGGAGACAGACAACGCTCGACAGCCCGGTCCAGACCGCTGAGGGTCAGTTTGCGTTTTTCAAATATTTAAAAATAAACACACACATTAATACACACATATAGTGTTTATAACTGAATAAATATCACTACTTACATGCTAACACCTGCAGCTAACTTATCTAGCTAATGTTTACACATCCTGTTGAGGCTAAGTTCACGTTACCGGACTGAAGTGACACAAGTAGGATTTTCCCCATAACAAATTTAGCGCATTTCAAATTTTTAAAAATAAACACAAACATTAATACTCACATATAGTGTTTATAACTGAGTAAATATCACTATTTACATGCTAACACCTGCAGCTAACTTAGCTAGCTAATGTTTACACATCCTGTTGAGGCTAAGTTCACGTTACCGGACTGAAGTGACACAAGTAGGATTTTCCCTTAACCGTTTAGCGCATTTCAAATTTATAAAAATAAACACAAACATTAATACACACATATAGTGTTTATAACCGAGTAAATATCACTACTTACATGCTAATACTTGTAGCTAACTTAGCTAGCTAATGTTTACACATCATATTGAGGCTAAATTCACGTTACCGGACTGAAGTAACACAAATAGGATTTTCCCAATACAAATTTAGCGCATTTCAAATATTTAAAAATAAACACACACATACTAATACACATATAGTGTTTATAACTGAGTAAATATGGCAGACTAGTTCAATGCTAACATCTGCTGTTAACTTAAGATAGCTAGTTAAAGCTTTACTTTGAAATATAAACATAAATAATATATATATATATATATATATATATATATATATATATATAAATACATATAGTGTTTAGAACTAAGTAAATATAACTATGTTTATACTACTACTATGCTACTATACTACTATACTATATTACACTACTGTTATGTTTATACTAGAATTTAATTGGCTTGGTGTAACAGAGCGCTTGTGGACGATTAAATCTGGATTATATATATGTATATATATATATATAATCAATTTTTAATGATAGACACACACACACACAGAGCATATTTGTGCAGATTATCTGTGGCCTGTGATGTGAACGTAGTCCTGGAGCAGTGGTCAGGGACATGCTGCAGGGGATCTGGACATTCAGAAGATAGAAAGTAGTGAATGTTTTAATTTCAGGACTGTGTGTAATATTTTTTCAGACCCGGTTCAGAGTCTCCATGCGGCTTTTTGTCTGGTGGAACCGAGCGTTCTGTGTGACCTGTACTCTGGTTTCACCGGACAGCAAGACCAGCCTGAGGTAAATATCCAGCTACACTCATATGAACTAGACTAACGCTGCAGAAACTAACGTTAATGTTCAGTGTAATGTCTCAGAAGCTAAAATCTACCTTATTCTCCCTTTAATGCAGCTCAGCACAGAGGAGGACGGACAACTGACCGTCACTTCTGACCACCTGGGCCCAGTGGCTTTATACAGTGTAAGTAGTACAGTGTAAATCTGCTGTGGGTTTAGTTTGATGGCTCTCTAAAGATTATGAATCATAATATATGTAAGATTCAGGTGCTGTGATGGTAAATTTGTCTCTGTGAGCTTTTAGAAAGCGTTTGTCTTTACTCAGATTTTCATCTTGTGTTATTTTAGCATTATGTAAACCCTATAATGCTATAGCTCGTTGTTAATGTTAAAGATTGACAGTTTAATTAACTTGTCAGTTAGTAATAACATTTGTTGTATTGTTTTACCACTTAAGTGTCCCAGACTCTTTCTGGAGCGGCTGATCTTGCAGCTTCATGGAGGACTGCAGTGTTCGTTCTGGACTCTTCGGTTCTCCTATACTAACTGGTACCATCGAGGCAAGCAGGTATGCACGTCTCATTGTGTTTATGAGCACCTGTTTGGTATTTGAATTATGTCTGTAGCTTTAAGGTGCCTGTATGTTTATTCTCCAGAGGATTTGTGTCAGACGGCATTTCGTGCTACTGAGGCGGGGGGCAGTCATGTGGTCATGGTGGATCCTCACCAATGACTTCCTTAAAGCATCTGCTAAGGTAGGACAGTTCTTCCTGTTGGAGTCATTTTCATTACCACTATATCATACCGTGTTAATTCATAGGAATTATTCTTCTGATCAGTCATATGATGACCACAACTTCTCTTACAGACCCCCGTCTGGTACGGATCAGCAGCAAGGGTCACCCTGGCCGAGGTATGACATCTCAGTCATGTCCGTCTTCACTCAAACTTGGCCTTGTCATGGAGCTGGACATTGTAAATCTAAAGTGCAGGGTTAAGCATTTCTGTTCTTTCTTTTTCAGCACATAGACGGTCACCTAACTCGTGTGGCATCTGGCATGTTCACCGAGCACGCCGCTTACTCAACATCCTGTGGAGTTCAGGTACTCTAAGCATGTTCTAGTTGGTACTAATGTGTTTGTTCTTGTATATGAAACCTGAAAAGCCATTTTAATATAATACTGCTCACCGTAAGATGACATACATTCAGTATGTGATGCTTTACAGGTGACGGAGGTCTCCCGCACTTATCAGACCCTCGTCATTGGTCATGATGAGTGGGCCTACTGTGCCAACTCAGGTTCAGAGGTGATCACTGCCGAGCCAGAGCCTCAGCCTGAGCCCGGCCCATCTCCCTCTCCTCAGCCTGAGCCCAGCCCGTTTCCCTCTCCTCAGCCTGAGGTGAACTTAAACAGAGTACTGTTTTTAGGCCTGATTCTAACTTCCTGGGTCACGTATGGCTGTAACAGAAGTTGAATTTTTGGTGTTTCAGGCAGCTGGACGCAGTGCTGACCCTGTGGCTCAGGAGGTGCCTTCTTTGCAGTAAGTATCATGCCAGTTTTGACTATTTAGACTAAATTGCAATCTTAATGTTTATGTTTATTTTGGTTTATGAAACCTCGTTGGTAAATATCCACACGCAAAACGTTCTCCTGTTCCACAGTGCCTACTCAGAAATTAATGAGATAGACAACTTTCCCTTTAAAATGACCGCCCTCCGTGAGGCTTTCACTGTAAGTGACACCACATAAACCTAGTTTTCAGTTTTATTGTCACTGTCTAAGTAGAGATGTGTGTCCAGTCCTTCCCTTTCTAACCCCTCTGTCTTTATTTCTGTAGCTCATACTCAGCGATGCGGGGTGTTGCGAGTATATCTGTGGATCTGCCAGGGATATCTTGGGCGACCTGGCCAGCCTAAACGACCGGGTAACAATATGACCATCACATGAATCACATGAACCTGTAAATGATGGAATGTAAATGATCATGTGGTTTTAAACATCCGTTTTCTTCCTGCAGGATCTGACATCCTTCCAGCAGGTATACGACCAGCTGCTGGAGATCGCTCAGAGTACTTTCTGTCGTGAAGACATTGAGATGGAGCTGGGGGAGATTGGAGTGAGTTTGACTAAATGGGGATTATTATCATTTTTGCCACCAGTTATGAAAATGGACTTTGACACTAATGTTTTCTCATTCTCTCAGATCCAGCATTTCAACTTCATGGACGTGGTCTATGAGTTTGTGCTTTTGAGGATTCAGGCTGGAGAGGAGCTTCGGATCCGTCCAGTAAGAGATCTTTCTGAGGTTTTTTCTTCAGTGGACTACATGTGTTGGTTACTAGAGATGAATAGATAAAAATTCAGATTCTTTCAGAATGACAAATTACAGAATGCTGATTTAGCACCAGCAATGCTTCATGCTTTGTGATTTCAGGGACTATCCAATTCAGTAACTGGTTCTACATTAGAATTAATATATAGGTGCCTAGAACAGCTAAGCAGGAGCACTCACATCGTTTTCATTTCATTTTCAGAGGCCAATGGGATTTCTTGATCACCTGGTGACCATGATGTCCTTTTTCTCTGCGACCACCCAGCAGACTCGACCCAGGGCTGATCAGTACCTCCTCCAGGTCCAGGTAGCTCTCAGGATTCAGCACAACGCATCACAGCTCCGTTCCAGCAATTTAAAGCAGAGATTATATGAATTTTATTTTTGAGGGGTTTTTATTTGCCTCATTTGATAATACTTTCTACCTTACAGAAAGCGATGCTGATGTTTCTGGGAGACATCTTCACTTTGGAGGAGAATGTGTATGAAGATACTGAGTCTTTGGCCTCTGATGTGTGGGAGATTCTTGAGAAGCACCGCGAGGATCTCCTAGAGTCGCTTGAGGACATCTAAATATCCTTTATCTCTTTAAATCCTTCACTCTTTCATTTCCTTTCCTATCTCTAACTACAACTCTCCCTACTTTCCTACGCTTTAAAACATTTTAGTCAGTTTTAAAAATGTACTTAATGTGGTAACAGTAGTTTATGTAGTTTTATTCAAATCAAATCACTTTTCAAGTCAAATATACACTCTAATTAAAACAAACTAAAGCAACACAACACAAACACTTCTACAAATCAGCTTCTACACAATTCCATGTTTTACAACATTCCATCGCTTCTTTTTTTACTGACTTTAATAACAATTTATTATATAGCTGTGTTTACTTTTAACATTAGATTTAGAATTACTTGATTTTCTGTATTACTTTTTCACTGGTATCTGCACTGAGTTACTGGTTTATTAGTTACACTTCCATTATACTGGTGCTCATTGGCCTTTATATGAGGTGTGTTCTGTGTATACACTGCCATTGCTTTTATTATGCAGCAAGAGACCATACTTGTAAACATATAGTGTCTATATGTAAGTTTGGCATACCTGCTAAAATGAAATCTAGTTAAATGTAAGCATACTTAATAAACTGGCAGCTCGGTGCATATCATTAGGATTGATGTTTTGGTTTAGTGCTTTTTGTATATGTATATGTTTGCATAGTCGGTAAGTTTCATTTTTAATTAGCTTTTGTTTTTAGGTTTCATTTTCAATAACAAATTCTGTAAATAGTCACATGATATTTTATATTATACATCTTTATTTAGTTTTTAATTCCGCTATTTTTTAATCACTTTTATTCTGTGTTTTAAACTTTTGATCTGTGTTTTAATCTTTTAATCTGTGTTTTGATATTTTAATATGTGTTTTATTCTTTTAATGTGTGTTTTAATCTTTTTTAATCTGTGTTTTAATCTTTTATTCTGTGTTTTAAACTTTAAATCTGTGTTTTAATCTTTTAATCTGTGTTTTAATATTTTAACACGTGTTTTAATCTTTTAATCTGTGTTTTAATCTTTTAATCTGTGTTTTAATCTTTTAATCTGTGTTTTAATATTTTAACACGTGTTTTAATCTTTTAATCTGTGTTTTAATCTTTTAATATGTGTTTTAATCTTTTAATATGTGTTTTAATCTTTTTTAATCTGTGTTTTAATCTTTTATTCTGTGTTTTAAACTTTAAATCTGTGTTTTAATCTTTTAATCTGTGTTTTAATATTTTAACACGTGTTTTAATCTTTTAATCTGTGTTTTAATCTTTTAATCTGTGTTTTAATCTTTTAATATGTGTCTGCAGGGTTCCCAGTGGACCCAAAGACTTCTTTTTGGTGGTAGACATGCTGTAAGTATTAGAGCTCAGTTTATAAATCTACTGTCTCCCTCCTTGTTATAGATATTATGTAACTACCTATATATATATATATATATATAAAACAGTAAGTTCAGAGACTGGTACTTAATGATATTATGAAGAGTGTAAAATGTTTTAGCTGAAAACTCTGTCTGATGCAGGGCTGTCCATGGAACGGTGTGATCTTCGGTTTGTCGTTGTTGTTTGCTGAGAAGGTCAGAACATCTTTTCCATATGTATTCTGGTGTAAATGCTACAGCACAGGTGTAGGATGTCTATGCGTCATCTCTCTGTTCCTGTGTTTAGGTTCCTGTGTTCCTGTGACATGCCATATGATTACGCCATCTATTAAACACCAGTCAGTCCGGTTGTGTACCATCTTCACTAGACTGACTGGTCACCACCAAAAAAAGTAATCTAACCTGTAAATTCTCCATATTTGACTATTTCCAGTAGTAAAGTTTCTTTGTGTAGATGAGAAATACAGTCCATCTAATTTTTCCATGTCTGTCTTTCCTCCGTATATCTGTATGTGTCTGTGTGGTGGAGTCCCACCACACAGACATGTACAGATGACCCCGACAGGAAACAGGAAGCTGTCAGTACTGACACTGAGTGACAAGGTAACACATCACATCGTTTTGTTTTTTATTGCCTGAATTTCCACATATTCAGTCATTCAGTATATCCACTCTCTCTGTCTCTGTTGGCAGGTTTCCCAGTGGATCTAAAGATTTCTTTGTGGTGGTAGACATGCTGTAAGTATTAGACTACAGTCTATAGATCTACTGTTAATAGTGTTTACGTTTCAGATATTACCATGTCCAGTTCAGCCTCATCCCCCATGCCTCACCTCTGTCTTTCTGTGGTTCTGTTTTTCCACTTGTCTCTTCTCTTTGCCTTTGTTTTTCTCTGCCATGTGCTTCTGTTTCTATTGGTTTATAGCTCCTCCCTGTTTCCCCCCTCTTGTCCCACCCCTCACTTGGCACTGTTTTGTGTTTCCTCCCCTTCCCAGGTGTTCCTCGTCAGCCCTTGTGTATTTACACCCCTAGTTGTTTACTGTGTGTTGTCTTGGTGTTTTGTCTCTGTGCCACTTTTTACTGTTACTTTGTTTATAGTTTTGTTTCTTTATGCTCTGTAGTCTTGTGTCTCTTGTTTCTAGTATCTCTGTTGTGTTTTTCTTTTAACTATTTACTTCTTTGTCCTGGATTTCACTAACTAGTACGACTTGCTTGGTCTCCCTCGTTACAGATATTGTGTAACTACCAAATTATTCTGGCTCTATATTAACATGTTTACGTTTAATGACTGGTACTTGATGTTATTAAGATATTATGGAGAAAAAAGTGAAAGCTCTAATGCTGGGACTGTCCACTTGTTTGCTGGGAAGGTCAGAACATTTTCTTCATATGTATTTTGGTGTAAATGCTACAGCATGTGTGTAGCATGTCTGTGCATCATCTCATCTCTCTGTTCCTGTGTTTAGGTTCCTGTGTTCCTGTGACATGCCATATGATGACACCTATTAGCAGACACCAGTCAGTCCAGCAGTGTAACATCTCCGCTGGACTGACTGGTCACCACCACAACCTTATCGTAAGTAATCTGTCCTATACATTTTCCATATTTGACTATTTCCAGTAGTAAAGCATCTTTGTGTAGATGAGAAACACAGTCCATCTAATTTTTCATGTCTGTCTTTCCTCCGTATATCTGTATGTGTCTGTGTGGTGGAGTCCCACCACACAGACGTGTACAGATCACTCCGACAGGAAACAGGAAACTGTCAGTACTGACACTGAGTGACAAGGTAACACATCACATCGTTTTGTTCTTTATTGAATGAATTCATTCATTTATTCATTCATTCATAAGCAAGTATCAGCACTTTCACAGCAGACTGTATTTTTATTTTTTTATCCTCTTCCTCAGAAACAATCTCAAGAACAGCAAAAAGAGTGATCTTTCCAATGTCGAATTTGGAATAAAGGTAAGTTGCTTTAACGAAGCAGTTGTATTTGAACACCATTATTAGAAGCAAAAATCTATATATAGAAGAAGCTCTCCTTATTTTTCTTCTTTTTAATCTTTCACAGATCCAGATTCAGAGCCAGCACATGAAATCTGCCTGAAACACCCCATCATACATCACACATGGAATATAAGCAGTGATATAATGATATTGAATGGGAAGGTCGTTAAAGTACCATATAAATAGTGTGTATGAAGATATTAGTGTATATTATTTTGCAGTGTGAATATGAATAAAGTTTAATATCAGACTTTGTCATTACTGTGTTTGTTTTGGAGCACCATCATAAAATGTTGAACTGAAACCAATTAAACAGAGCATTATTGATCCAGATAAATGTTTGTTGGGTTTTTTGTCTTTTCAGCCCTTTTGAAAACAGTGTAATATCTTGATCATTGAAACAGTTTGATGTGATGTTTTCGTTCTATGCCATTGCCTAGTTTAGCTTTATTGACCTAGCAAGCCAGTTTTGATTACACAAATTCAATCATTTATCATTAAAGAATAGATGTAGCTAGCAGGAATTATCCAACAGGAATGAAACTGGGTAGCTATGACACAATCCGACATGGAAATGATTCAAGTTTTACACACAGCCACGCATGTGATGTAAGCAAAGGCGGGCCTTATCGCTGTAACTCACTGACAGACATGATGGAAGACATTCAACGAGGAGTGATGCCCTCCGTAAGTCATGCTGTGTTTGCTGGTCATTACGTCAACTGCCTTTACCACATCACCATCACCCAAGACTGCAATGGTGACATGCCAGACTTTAGAGAGGGTCAAGATTACAGCCAGTCATCTTCAGTGACTAGTCCCGCTTTAGCCTTTGAGACGACCAACGGATCCGTGTGTGGAGGGACCATGGTCAGAATCAAAGGTAAATAGTTTTTGTCACGCATCCCACGTCCAAAAGGCCTGGTGTCACTCAACCTCCACCCCCACCGCACAATCTGCGGGAACTGTGTGAGAATATTCAAGATGCATGTGATGGATTATCACAGGACACCATTAGCAACCTGTACAACTCCATGCTGTGATGTCTGGCATGTTGATTAGCAAACATGGTGCCTGGACACCATACTGAGAGACACTACTTCTGTATGTGTACCTCAGTAAATATTGTCCATATCCGTCTAAAATTATCATCCTTTATTGTTCCTGCTAACCTTTATCTTTCTTCCCAACAGCACTGTAATCTGACACTTCCTTCTCATTGCAACTATTGTTTTGATGATGAGTGTACATACATTTTATAAAGCCATGATTTTAATAACGCTTTCTTTTTACTTATACATACAGTGGGGCAAAAAAGTATTTAGTCAACCACTGATTGTTGTAAGTTCTCCTACTTAGAAAGATGAGAGAGGTCTGTAATTTTTATTATAGGTACATTATAGGTATAAAAAAACTCCAGGAAATCACATTGTAGGACTTTTAAAGAATTTATTTGTAAATTGTGGTGGAAAATAAGTATTTGGTCAATAACAAACAAGCAGGAGTTCTGGCTCTCACAGACCTGTAACTTCTTTAAGAAGTTATATATAGCACCTGTTTGACCTCGTTATCTGTATAAAAGACACCTGTCCACAGCCTCAAACAGTCAGTCTCCAAACTCAACCATGGCCAAGACCAAAGAGCCGTCAAAAGACACTAGGAGGAAAACTGTAGACCTGCACCGGGCTGGGAAGAGTGGATCTACAATAGGCAGCAGGTTGGTGTGAATAAATTAACTGTGGGAGCAGAAATGCCAGAACTGCACGGAGGGACCTGATGAATGACCTGCAGAGAGCTGGGACCAAAGTAACAAAGGCTACCATCAGTAACACACTTCGCCGAGAGGGACTCACATCCTGCAGTGCCACGTGTGTCCCCCTGCTTAAGCCAGTACATGTCCAGGCCCGTCTGAAGCTTGCCAGAGAGCATATGGATGATTCAGAAGAGGATTGGGAGAATATCATGTGGTCAGATGAAACCAAAATAGAACTTTTTGGTAAAAACTCAACTTGTTGTGTTCGGAGGAAGAAGAATGCCGAGTTGCATCCCAAGAACACCATACCTACTGTGAAGCATAGGGGTGGAAACATCATGCTTTGTGGCTGTTTTCTGTAAAGAGGACTGGACGGCTGATGCGTGTATAGGGAAGAATGAATCGTATGTATTTTTTTTTTATCGTGAGATTTTAAGATGAAACCTCCTTCCATCAGTGAGAGTATTGAAGGTGGAACCTGGCTTGGTCTTCCAGCATGACAATGGCCCCAAACACACCGCTCGGGTAACGAAGGAGTGGCTCTGTAAAAAGCATTTCAAGGTCCTGAATTGGCCTAGCCAGTCTCCAGACCCAAACCCCATAGAAAATTTGTTGAGGGAGTTGAAAGTCCGTGTTGCCCAGCGACAGCCCCAAACCATCACTGCTCTAGAGGAGATCTGTATGGAGGAATGGGCCGAAATACCAGCTACAGTGTGTGCAAACCTTTTGAAGACTTACAGGAAACGTTTGGCCTCTGTCATTACCAACAAAAGTCATGTTACAAATTATGGAGTTGAACTTTTGTTATTAACCAAATACTTATTTTCAACCATAATGTACAAATAAATTCTTCAAAAATCCTACAATGTGATTTTCATGGATTTTTTTTTTCTTTTTTATTTCATTTCTCTCTCATAGTTGAACTGTACCTATGATGAAAATTACAGAGCTCTCTCATCTTTCTAAGTAAGAGAACTTGCACAATCAGTGGTTGACTAAATAGACAAGATGCTTGTGCTGCTAGAGACGGTGCTCTCTCTCTCACTTACATTTCTTGCTTGTTTGTCTTTTTGATGGTTCACCATAAACACATCTACAGGTAGAATGAGCAGAGAGCTTCTCCGAATCTGTACCATTTTAGTTCCTACACAGTCTTGTGTGACCCTGAGCTGCAAGTAGTGTAAATGTCCTCCCAAATTCTGTATTTATTCATTAAGATCACAAACTCATTCAGAGAGGTTTGATGTGAAATGTTTGATTCTAGAGCTTGAAGTCTGCACTTTGCAATAAGTTTGAGATGAACACCATTAATTAGACAGTAAACTATGCAATAATCAATCGGTTTACATTCTGTAGTTTTTAGTTTTACACTCTTAACAGTTTGGAGTTCAGATGGCTGATTTTTGGTAGCCTGTCCCCAGATGGAGTTGTCCCAAGAAAGACCTGCTGACAAGCAGATGTCTCACCACTTCTACCACGTGGTCACATAGTTTAGACAATACTATTGTGTAAAACTCCAGCAGAAGCTAACAATTGTCTTCACCATCACCAAAACGTCTGTTCTAGACACGTCCTGACCCAGGGATTAACCCCAAGTGTGAGGTTATAGGTCTCAAACTACCAGGTAATAGGAAAGGTTTCTGATTTGTAATGTAAATATGGTTAGGCAAAAGACTTCGAGACAGACGTGTGCAGAATTGAAAAACTAGGAACGGTTTATTTACAACCAGGCAATCTCAGCAAGCACCAGAAAACAGCGAAAAAAATGGGAGAAGCTAAATCAGAGTCAGGGACAGGCGGAGGTCAGAACCAGGTAATACAAGCAGCGAGGGCAAACAGGTTTAAAGGGATAAAACCCTTTGACAGAAAGCAGAGATTCAATGATAAATGATTGAATTTGTGTAATCAAAACTGGCTTGCTAGGTCAATAAAGCTAAACTAGGCAATGGCATAGAACGAAAACATCACATCAAACTGTTTCAATGATCAAGATATTACACTGTTTTCAAAAGGGCTGAAAAGACAAAAAACCCAACAAACATTTATCTGGATCAATAATGCTCTGTTTAATTGGTTTCAGTTCAACATTTTATGATGGTGCTCCAAAACAAACACAGTAATGACAAAGTCTGATATTAAACTTTATTCATATTCACACGGCAAAATAATATACACTAATATCTTCATATACACTATTTATATGGTACTTTATCGACCTTCCCATTTAATATCATTATATCACTGCTTATATTCCATGTGTGATGTATGATGGGGTGTTTCAGGCAGATTTCATGTGCTGGCTCTGAATCTGGATCTGTGAAAGATTAAAAAGAAGAAAAATAAGGAGAGCTTCTTCTATATATAGATTTTTGCTTCTAATAATGGTGTTCAAATACAACTGCTTCGTTAAAGCAACTTACCTTTATTCCAAATTCGACATTGGAAAGATCACTCTTTTTGCTGTTCTTGAGATTGTTCCTGAGGAAGAGGATAAAAAAATAAAAATACAGTCTGCTGTGAAAGTGCTGATACTTGCTTATGAATGAATGAATAAATGAATGAATTATTTCAATAAAGAACAAAACGATGTGATGTGTTACCTTGTCACTCAGTGTCAGTACTGACAGTTTCCTGTTTCCTGTCAGAGTGATCTGTACACGTCTGTGTGGTGGGACTCCACCACACAGACACATACAGATATACGGAGGAAAGACAGACATGAAAAATTAGATGGACTGTGTTTCTCATCTACACAAAGAAGCTTTACTACTGGAAATAGTCAAATATGGAAAATGTATAGGACAGATTACTTACGATAAGGTTGTGGTGGTGACCAGTCAGTCCAGCGGAGATGTTACACTGCTGGACTGACTGGTGTCTGCTAATAGGTGTCATCATATGGCATGTCACAGGAACACAGGAACCTAAACACAGGAACAGAGAGATGAGATGATGCACAGACATGCTACACACATGCTGTAGCATTTACACCAAAATACATATGAAGAAAATGTTCTGACCTTCCCAGCAAACAAGTGGACAGTCCCAGCATTAGAGCTTTCACTTTTTTCTCCATAATATCTTAGTAATATCAAGTACCAGTTATTAAACGTAAACATGTAAATATAGAGCCAGAATAATTTGGTAGTTACACAATATCTGTAACGAGGGAGACCAAGCAAGTCGTACTAGTTAGTGAAATCCAGGACAAAGAAGTAAATAGTTAAAAGAAAAACACAACAGAGATACTAGAAACAAGAGACACAAGACTACAGAGCATAAAGAAACAAAACTATAAACAAAGTAACAGTAAAAACTGGCACAGAGACAAAACACCAAGACAACACACAGTAAACAACTAGGGGTGTAAATACACAAGAGCGGGCAAGGAACGCCTGGGAAGGTGAGGAGCCACAAAATAGTGCCAAGTGAGGGGTGGGGCAAGAGGGCAGAAACAGGGAGGAGCTATAAACCAATATAAACAGAAGCACATGACCAAGAAAAACAAAGGCACAGAGAAGCGACACGTGGAAAAACAGAAAGACAGAGGTAAGGCATGGGGGACGAGGGTGGACTGGACATGGTAATATCTGAAACGTAAACACTATTAACAGTAGATCTATAGACTGTAGTCTAATACTTACAGCATGTCTACCACCACAAATGAATCTTTAGATCCACTGGGAAACCTGCCAACAGAGACAGAGAGAGTGGATATACTGAATGACTGAATATGTGGAAATTCAGGCAATAAAAAACAAAACGATGTGATGTGTTACCTTGTCACTCAGTGTCAGTACTGACAGCTTCCTGTTTCCTGTCGGAGTGATCTGTACACGTCTGTGTGGTGGGACTCCACCACACAGACACATACAGATATACGGAGGAAAGACAGACATGGAAAATTAGATGGACTGTATTTCTCATCTACACAAAGATGCTTTACTACTGGAAATAGTCAAATATGGAAAATGTATAGGACAGATTACTTACGATAAGGTTGTGGTGGTGACCAGTCAGTCCAGCGGAGATGTTACACTGCTGGACTGACTGGTGTCTGCTAATAGGTGTCATCATATGGCATGTCACAGGAACACAGGAACCTAAACACAGGAACAGAGAGATGAGATGATGCACAGACATGCTACACACATGCTGTAGCATTTACACCAAAATACATATGAAGAAAATGTTCTGACCTTCCCAGCAAAAAAGTGGACTGTCCCAGCATTAGAGCTTTCACTTTTTTTGTCCATAATATCTTAGTAATATCATATACCAGTCATTAAACATGGAAATATAGAGCCAGAATAATTTGGTAGTTACACAATATCTGTAACGAGGGAGACCAAGCAAGTCGTACTAGTTAGTGAAATCCAGGACAAAGAAGTAAATAGTTAAAAGAAAAACACAACAGAGATACTAGAAACAAGAGACACAAGACTACAGAGCATAAAGAAACAAAACTATAAACAAAGTAACAGTAAAAACTGGCACAGAGACAAAACACCAAGACAACACACAGTAAACAACTAGGGGTGTAAATACACAAGGGCTGACGAGGAACACCTGGGAAGGGGAGGAAACACAAAACAGTGCCAAGTGAGGGGTGGGACAAGAGGGGGGAAACAGGGAGGAGCTATAAACCAATAGAAACAGAAGCACATGGCAGAGAAAAACAAAGGCAAAGAGAAGAGACAAGTGGAAAAACAGAACCACAGAAAGACAGAGGTGAGGCATGGGGGATGAGGCTGAACTGGACATGGTAATATCTGAAACGTAAACACTATTAACAGTAGATCTATAGACTGTAGTCTAATACTTACAGCATGTCTACCACCACAAAGAAATCTTTAGATCCACTGGGAAACCTGCCAACAGAGACAGAGAGAGTGGATATACTGAATGACTGAATATGTGGAAATTCAGGCAATAAAAAACAAAACGATGTGATGTGTTACCTTGTCACTCAGTGTCAGTACTGACAGCTTCCTGTTTCCTGTCGGGGTGATCTGTACATGTCTGTGTGGTGGGACTCCACCACACAGACACATACAGATATACGGAGGAAAGACAGACATGGAAAAATTAGATGGACTGTATTTCTCATCTACACAAAGAAACTTTACTACTGGAAATAGTCAAATATGGAGAATTTACAGGTTAGATTACTTTTTTTGGTGGTGACCAGTCAGTCTAGTGAAGATGGTACACAACCGGACTGACTGGTGTTTAATAGATGGCGTAATCATATGGCATGTCACAGGAACACAGGAACCTAAACACAGGAACAGAGAGATGACGCATAGACATCCTACACCTGTGCTGTAGCATTTACACCAGAATACATATGGAAAAGATGTTCTGACCTTCTCAGCAAACAACAACGACAAACCGAAGATCACACCGTTCCATGGACAGCCCTGCATTAGACAGAGTTTTCAGCTAAAACATTTTACACTCTTCATAATATCATTAAGTACCAGTCTCTGAACTTACTGTTATATATATATATATATATATATATAGGTAGTTACATAATATCTATAACAAGGAGGGAGACAGTAGATTTATAAACTGAGCTCTAATACTTACAGCATGTCTACCACCAAAAAGAAGTCTTTGGGTCCACTGGGAACCCTGCAGACACATATTAAAAGATTAAAACACAGATTAAAAGATTAAAACACGTGTTAAAATATTAAAACACAGATTAAAAGATTAAAACACAGATTTAAAGTTTAAAACACAGAATAAAAGATTAAAACACAGATTAAAAAAGATTAAAACACATATTAAAAGATTAAAACACATATTAAAATATCAAAACACAGATTAAAAGATTAAAACACAGATTAAAAGATTAAAACACATATTAAAATATCAAAACACAGATTAAAAGATTAAAACACAGATCAAAAGTTTAAAACACAGAATAAAAGTGATTAAAAAATAGCGGAATTAAAAACTAAATAAAGATGTATAATATAAAATATCATGTGACTATTTACAGAATTTGTTATTGAAAATGAAACCTAAAAACAAAAGCTAATTAAAAATGAAACTTACCGACTATGCAAACATATACATATACAAAAAGCACTAAACCAAAACATCAATCCTAATGATATGCACCGAGCTGCCAGTTTATTAAGTATGCTTACATTTAACTAGATTTCATTTTAGCAGGTATGCCAAACTTACATATAGACACTATATGTTTACAAGTATGGTCTCTTGCTGCATAATAAAAGCAATGGCAATGTATACACAGAACACACCTCATATAAAGGCCAATGAGCACCAGTATAATGGAAGTGTAACTAATAAACCAGTAACTCAGTGCAGATACCAGTGAAAAAGTAATACAGAAAATCAAGTAATTCTAAATCTAATGTTTAAAGTAAACACAGCTATATAATAAATTGTTATTAAAGTCAGTAAAAAAAGAAGCGATGGAATGTTGTAAAACATGGAATTGTGTAGAAGCTGATTTGTAGAAGTGTTTGTGTTGTGTTGCTTTAGTTTGTTTTAATTAGAGTGTATATTTGACTTGAAAAGTGATTTGATTTGAATAAAACTACATAAACTACTGTTACCACATTAAGTACATTTTTAAAACTGACTAAAATGTTTTAAAGCGTAGGAAAGTAGGGAGAGTTGTAGTTAGAGATAGGAAAGGAAATGAAAGAGTGAAGGATTTAAAGAGATAAAGGATATTTAGATGTCCTCAAGCGACTCTAGGAGATCCTCGCAGTGCTTCTCAAGAATCTCCCACACATCAGAGGCCAAAGACTCAGTATCTTCATACACATTCTCCTCCAAAGTGAAGATGTCTCCCAGAAACATCAGCATCGCTTTCTGTAAGGTAGAAAGTATTATCAAATGAGGCAAATAAAAACCCCTCAAAAATAAAATTCATATAATCTCTGCTTTAAATTGCTGGAACGGAGCTGTGATGCGTTGTGCTGAATCCTGAGAGCTACCTGGACCTGGAGGAGGTACTGATCAGCCCTGGGTCGGCTCTGCTGGGTGGTCGCAGAGAAAAAGGACATCATGGTCACCAGGTGATCAAGAAATCCCATTGGCCTCTGAAAATGAAATGAAAACGATGTGAGTGCTCCTGCTTAGCTGTTCTAGGCACCTATATATTAATTCTAATGTAGAACCAGTTACTGAATTGGATAGTCCCTAAAATCACAAAGCATTCCCTAAATCAGCATTCTGTAATTTGTCATCCTGAAAGAATCTGAATTTTTATCTATTCATCTCTAGTAACCAACACATGTAGTCTACTGAAGAAAAAACCTCAGAAAGATCTCTTACTGGACGAATCCGAAGCTCCTCTCCAGCCTGAATCCTCAAAAGCACAAACTCATAGACCACGTCCATGAAGTTGAAATGCTGGATCTGAGAGAATGAGAAAACATTAGTGTCAAAGTCCATTTTCATAACTGGTGGCAAAAATGATAATAATCCTCATTTAGTCAAACTCACTCCAATCTCCCCCAGCTCCATCTCAATGTCTTCACGACAGAAAGTACTCTGAGCGATCTCCAGCAGCTGGTCGTATACCTGCTGGAAGGATGTCAGATCCTGCAGGAAGAAAACGGATGTTTAAAACCACATGATCATTTACATTCCATCATTTACAGGTTCATGTGATTCATGTGATGGTCATATTGTTACCCGGTCGTTTAGGCTGGCCAGGTCGCCCAAGATATCCCTGGCAGATCCACAGATATACTCGCAACACCCCGCATCGCTGAGTATGAGCTACAGAAATAAAGACAGAGGGGTTAGAAAGGGAAGGACTGGACACACATCTCTACTTAGACAGTGACAATAAAACTGAAAACTAGGTTTATGTGGTGTCACTTACAGTGAAAGCCTCACGGAGGGCGGTCATTTTAAAGGGAAAGTTGTCTATCTCATTAATCTCTGAGTAGGCACTGTGGAACAGGAGAACGTTTTGCGTGTGGATATTTACCAACGAGGTTTCATAAACCAAAATAAACATAAACATTAAGATTGCAATTTAGTCTAAATAGTCAAAACTGGCATGATACTTACTGCAAAGAAGGCACCTCCTGAGCCACAGGGTCAGCACTGCCTCCAGCTGCCTGAAACACCAAAAATTCCACTTCTGTTACAGCCATACGTGACCCAGGAAGTTAGAATCAGACCTAAAAACAGTACTCTGTTTAAGTTCACCTCAGGCTGAGGAGAGGGAAACGGGCTGGGCTCAGGCTGAGGAGAGGGAGATGGGCCAGGCTCAGGCTGAGGCTCTGGCTCGGCAGTGATCACCTCTGAACCTGAGTTGGCACAGTAGGCCCACTCATCATGACCAATGACGAGGGTCTGATAAGTGCGGGAGACCTCCGTCACCTGTAAAGCATCACATACTGAATGTATGTCATCTTACGGTGAGCAGTATTATATTAAAATGGCTTTTCAGGTTTCATATACAAGAACAAACACATTAGTACCAACTAGAACATGCTTAGAGTACCTGAACTCCACCGGATGTTGAGTAAGCGGCGTGCTCGGTGAACATGCCAGATGCCACACGAGTTAGGTGACCGTCTATGTGCTGAAAAAGAAAGAACAGAAATGCTTAACCCTGCACTTTAGATTTACAATGTCCAGCTCCATGACAAGGCCAAGTTTGAGTGAAGACGGACATGACTGAGATGTCTTACCTCGGCCAGGGTGACCCTTGCTGCTGATCCGTACCAGACGGGGGTCTGTAAGAGAAGTTGTGGTCATCATATGACTGATCAGAAGAATAATTCCTATGAATTAACACGGTATGATATAGTGGTAATGAAAATGACTCCAACAGGAAAAACTGTCTCACCTTAGCAGATGCTTTAAGGAAGTCATTAGTGAGGATCCACCATGACCACATGACTGCCCCCCGCCTCAGTAGCACGTAATGCCGCCTGACACAAATCCTCTGGAGAATAAACATACAGGCACCTTAAAGCTACAGACATAATTCAAATACCAAACAGGTGCTCATAAACACAATGAGACGTGCATACCTGCTTGCCTCGATGGTACCAGTTAGTATAGGAGAACCGCAGAGTCCAGAACGAACACTGCAGTCCTCCATGAAGCTGCAAGATCAGCCGCTCCAGAAAGAGTCTGGGACACTTAAGTGGTAAAACAATACAACAAATGTTATTACTAACTGACAAGTTAATTAAACTGTCAATCTTTAACATTAACAACGAGCTATAGCATTATAGGGTTTACATAATGCTAAAATAACACAAGATGAAAATCTGAATAAAGACAAACGCTTTCTAAAAGCTCACAGAGACAAATTTACCATCACAGCACCTGAATCTTACATATGTTATGATTCATAATCTTTAGAGAGCCATCAAACTAAACCCACAGCAGATTTACACTGTATTGCTTACACTGTATAAGGCCACTGGGCCCAGGTGGTCAGAAGTGACGGTCAGTTGTCCGTCCTCCTCTGTGCTGAGCTGCAGTAAAGGGAGAATAAGGTAGATTTTAGCTTCTGAGACATTACACTGAACATTAACGTTAGTTTCTGCAGCGTTAGTCTAGTTCATATGAGCGTAGCTGGATATTTACCTCAGGCTGGTCTTGCTGTCCGGTGAAACCAGAGTACAGGTCACACAGAACGCTCGGTTCCACCAGACAAAAAGCCGCATGGAGACTCTGAACCGGGTCTGAAAAAATATTACACACAGTCCTGAAATTAAAACATTCACTACTTTCTATCTTCTGAATGTCCAGATCCCCTGCAGCATGTCCCTGACCACTGCTCCAGGACTACGTTCACATCACAGGCCACAGATAATCTGCACAAATATGCTCTGTGTGTGTGTGTGTCTATCATTAAAAATTGAATATTTTTATATATATATATATATATATATATATATATATATATATATATATATATATATATATATGTATATATATATATATATATACATATATATAATCCAGATTTAATCGTCCACAAGCGCTCTGTTACACCAAGCCAATTAAATTCTAGTATAAACATAACAGTAGTGTAATATAGTATAGTAGTATAGTAGCATAGTAGTAGTATAAACATAGTTATATTTACTTAGTTCTAAACACTATATGTATTTATATATATATTATTTATGTTTATATTTCAAAGTAAAGCTTTAACTAGCTATCTTAAGTTAACAGCAGATGTTAGCATTGAACTAGTCTGCCATATTTACTCGGTTCTAAACACTATATGTGTATAAGTATGTGTATTAGTGTGTGTGTTTATTTTTAAATATTTGAAATGCACTAAATTTGTATTGGGAAAATCCTATTTGTGTTACTTCAGTCCGGTAACGTGAATTTAGCCTCAATATGATGTGTAAACATAAGCTAGCTAAGCTAGCTACAAGTATTAGCATGTAAGTAGTGATATTTACTCGGTTATAAACACTATATGTGTGTATTAATGTTTGTGTTTATTTTTAAAATTTTGAAATGCGCTAAATTTGTTTTGGGGAAAATCCTACTTGTGTCACTTCAGTCCGGTAACGTGAACTTAGCCTCAACAGGATGTGTAAACATTAGCTAGATAGCATGTTAGCTCAGTTATAAACAGGTGGTGTATTAGCATGTAAGTAGTGATATTTATTCAGTTATAAAACTAACACTATATGTGGTGTAGCAGGAAAGTAGTTAAACGTTAATGTGTGTGTTTATTTTTAAATATTTGAAAAACGCAAAACTGACCCTCAGCGGTCTGGGCCCGCGACCCCAAGACCGCCGAACAGCAGGGGGCCGCCCAATGGCTCTTGATGATGGACTTTATGGGATAGGTTCCCCATCGTCGCGCAAAAGTGTACGAAAACAGTGGCTGTGAGCTGACGCCTGAGAGCCACAGACAAACACACAGCGGAGCTCGACGACGGTCGGGGTGGGGGGGAAGAGGGTTCGCGAAGAGACGGGCGGCGCGAGACGGAACAGCGCCCGAAGGACCCGGAGGGAACAAAGAGAAGGGCCGAGGGGACGGCAGCGTAAGCCCATCAGACATCACCAGAGACGAAAGGTGCCGTAGTAGGGGCCCGACTCGGGCAAACGGACCGGACCTGCAAATACTCAGCTACAGAGCAGGGGGATCCATCGGGTCACCCGCCAACAACCACGGGAGTGCGGCGTTTGTGCAGAGGAAGGCAAGCAGTGTCAGTTGTAAGAGGCAAAGAGGAACAGCTGACGCTGCTCCAGCTCGGGGGACGGGAACGGACGCAACAACGTATCACAGAGAAAACACCAAGATGATAAATGAAAAAACAAAAAGAAAAGAGATAGGCAGCGGATATGAACATGAAAGAAAATAGGACTATAGTGGCTATATAGGTCATGGATAAGCAAGAAACCCGAAGCAGAAAAGTGTTCGTGCACACTAACATGATCAGAAAAACGGTGAAAATAGCAGCCCAAGTACAGAGAAAGAATACAGTATGGAAGCAATAAAGGTATCAGACAAACAAGTCGGACCAAACGCAGTATAGCTGACCAGAATAAATGGGGCAGCGTATACAGAAGTGATACAATGACACGCACCGGCGAAAGTGCACAAAAACATGAACGCTCTGGTAAGGGTGCCTGGTGGTGCCCGCGCTCGGTGTTACGTGTCAAGGGGCTATGGTGGTGGGTATTTGGCATGGTGGGCACGGCCGGGTGGAAAATGTCCAAACCAAGTAAAGAACCAGTATGAAAGGGGGGACGGGTCCAGGTTGGCCTGTACGGGATCA
>JAMWET010002839.1:15000-27595 GCA_024036415.1 Prochilodus magdalenae | reverse complement strand
TTCGACTCCCCCCCCCCGCTTGCGATTATAAAAAGACCCAACCCACTTCCAACCGCACCCCCCACTCGTCCCAACAGACACAGAGGATGCGCACTAGTACTTTCCTTTTTACTCTCTTTCACTGTGGGGGAGGAGGCAGGTTTAGAGCTGCTGGGACCGTGCCTCAAATTCAAAGCCCAGGTGATAAACAGCGAGAGCTGAGAGTAATGATTTAGGCCCGACAATAACTCAGCCCAGGATTTCCAGCCTCCACATCCGCTAGGCAACAGTGACACCGTGCTAGCAGCCAGCGCCACTGCAGCCTCTGGAGGTGGGGGGGGGACTTGGGTTGAGTAGTGTGCAAGTTTGGAAAATGTTTCTCAACCTTGGTCCGGGGAGGACCCTGGCCCTGCACATTGTAGTGGACAGTCCTGCTTGACACACACCCTTTGTTAAAAAGGGTGGTCCGTTAATGGGAAGCTGATGGGGTGAATCAGATGTGCTGGGATAGCAGCAGAGCCGTCAGTCCATGTTGGTATTATTATTTATCAGTGCTAATATTATACTTTGACCATTTGTTTTCTTCATCCCTAAGAATAAAAAACAGGCTGTTTTTGTACCTGTCTTTAAATGGAACTCGTGTTTCTGATTGGCTGAGCTAACAGCCCCGATATTGTGTGACAGATTTAGGCGAGGAAGTGAAGCTTCCCATGAGTCACATCCTGTTTAGTACCAGCAATATTGGCAGACGGCTGACACGATGGTCAGGGACTGCATGGCACAACTAGACCGTTACGCACGTACTGTCATTAACACCACGTCAACAATTGACTGTAGATGGTGTCGTGGCTCAGGACCGTGTCATGATAGTTCAAGTAATGGCAGCGCGGCCAATCTTCAGCTGATCGTAGGTCTCCGCTTTCGTCTTGGGATATAACGACCGAGACGACATCCGTGTGTGGATGGCAACCGTGGGTGTCAGGCACCTTGAAGATGAGACGTTTTTGTTGTCAGACAAACGTCCGCAGGGAAGTACCATGGGTGGGATCGGACTGACCACCTCCACCATCCCTACCGGCCACCATCAGTCATCTGTCTGATCGTGAACTGTGTGAGCATGGTAAAAAATTCCTCAGCGTATAGCATGGATGGTATAATGGACGGACATCAATCAGGACTACGGCAATTAAAGGAAACCTACACCAGCTGCCATGTACCGAGACGTCTGGCATGTTGGGTTAGCAAACATGGCGGACGACGCCATACTGAGAGATAGACTTCTGTATGTGTAGCTCAATAAATATTGATCATATCAGTCTAAATGTATCAGTTATTGATCCTGGTCACCTTCATCTTCCTTCCCAACACCACTGCAATCCCACACCTCCTTCTGGGTGCTGCTATTCTTTTGACAATGGCTGCACATTTTGAGACAGCTCCCCTCATTGTTGGCGAAAAACATGTTGTTATATGTGCATTATTTTAGACAGATTTAATCAATAACCTCAAATATGTTTAGAAACTGTAAATCTACCTTTTCAGGTTCAGGTATTTCAAAGAACAATACTATTCTATTCTATATAATACTATTCTATACAATACTATTCTATTCTATACAATACTCTTCTATTCTATACGATACTATTCTATTCTATTCTACTCTATTCTATTCTATTCTATACAATACTCTTCTATTCTATACGATACTATTCTATTCTACTCTACTCTATTCTATTCTATTCTATACAATACTCTTCTTTTCTATACAATACTCTTCTATTCTATACAATACTATTCTATTCTATACAATATTATTCTATTCTATACAATAATATTTTATACAATACTATTTTATTCTATTCTATACAATACTATTCTATTCTATACAATATTATTCTATTCTATACAATAATATTTTATACAATACTATTTTATTCTATTCTATACAATACTATTATATTCTATACAATACTATTCTATTCTATCCTATCCTATCCTATCCTATCCTATTCTATTCTATTCTATTCTATTCTATTTTATACAATACTATTCTATTCTATTCTATTCTATTCTATCCTATCCTGTCCTGTCCTGTCCTGTCCTGTCCTGTCCTGTCCTGTCCTGTCCTGTCCTGTCCTGTCCTGTCCTATCCTATCCTATCCTAGCCTATCCTATTCTAAAAATCATGTTTTTCTTTTGGAAATGCAACTAACTATATGTACACCCTATTGGTATGTGCCAATCAAACCATGTATAAATACTCCAGTGTCTTCTACCCTGGTAAAGGAATTATTTAGGTGGGGGTGGTGGGGGGTGGCGACAGTAAGTGTCTCTACAAAGAACCATTTGACACTAAAGAGCTCTGAGTTTTGTTTATGCTGTCAAACAATTTTACAGTAGTCATGCATAAATGAGTGAAAAATTGGTGGATTTCCTCGCATACGATTACACCAGCGCCGCAAAACCACATCCATCACGTGTAGCAGGCCCATGGTTTTCATGGATACTCCACATGTTCACTTTCATAGAACAATTTCTTATGCTATGATTAGTCTTGCTTACAGCTGTATGATGATCACAGAGGCAGCCCAATTTATTCACTGGGGAAGTCCTATCAGGTGTTGTGTTTTCGTCTCTAAAAGGTAAATGCAAACTTCCAGCGGCACAGCTGCCTGCACAGGGTGCCTATATATAGGAGCAGATCTTGCAGTGTCATATGAACAACTTACCATGGAAAAAGTGTCACAGTATCCCCAGCATTTATGTACCTTGATTCACTTTTCCACTGCTTCACATTATTCCTCTGGGAGAGGTACAATGCTTTCCACAGCTAGCAACAAGCTTTCAACACCAAAACACCAAAGCACATGATGCAGTTAAGCATATGCACTAGCACAGTTCTATAAACCCACAATCCACTATATGGTACATTTGGAACCTTTCATTATCATCATGGGTCCGCTTCTGATCACAGAACCAGATATTATTTCAGTGGTTGGACCATAATCACCACTGCAGTGACACAATGTGAGTGGTGCTGGTATGGAGGGTATGGGGCACGTTGGCTTTGCTGGCTTGGGTGAGGTCCTCCAACCACAATAGCAGCTCCTTGGGCAGAAACAGACCAGTAATGGGGGTCTAATGAACCAACACCAATTGTGCATCAAGTACACCAGTGGACCTACAGGGTAGGTGTTTGAAAGGTGTTTTGAACTCGAGCCCTTCAAGCTTCAAGTAGAGCTCGACTCGACCCGCCATCCCTGAAAACACATGGAAGACAAGCGTCCAGACCCTTCTCACCCTGGCTCCCAGATGGTAGAATGAACTCCCACTGGCTGCCCGAACAGCGGGGTCTCTCATGGTCTTCAAGCGCAGACTGAAGACCCATCTCTTCGTAACGCACTTAAGTGAGTAAGCTCTATTAGATGTGTAAGTGATGTGTATGTACTTGTGTTGCACTTATAACGACATTTCTTCTCTATAGGTATGAGCTCTGGGCTGGGGTTGCCAGGTATTTCAATACTATTCTATTCTATTCTATTCAATACTATTCTATTCTATTCTATACAATTCTATACAATTCTGTTCTGTTCTGTTCTGTTCTGTTCTGTTCTATTCTATTCTATTCTATACAATACTATTCTATTCTATTCTATTCTATTCTATTCTATTCTATTCTGTACAATACTATTCTATTCTATTCTATTCTATTCAATACTATTCTATTCTATTCTATTCTATACAATTCTATTATGGTCTATTCTATTCTATTCTATTCTATTCTATACAATTCTATTCTGTTCTATTCTATTCTATTCTATTCTATATAATACTATTCTATTCTATTCTATTCTATTCTAATCTATTCTAAACCTTTCATTATCATCATGGGTCAGCTTCTAATCACAGAACCAGACATTATTTCAGTGGTTGGACCATAATCACCACTGCAGTGACACAATGTGAGTGGTGCTGGTATGGAGGGTATGCGGCACGTTGGCTTTGCTGGCTTGGGTGAGGTCCTCCAACCACAATATCCCCCTCCAAAGCAGCTCCTTGGGCAGAAAGCACTAGTAGAGGTGTAAGTTATGTGTATGTACTTGTGTTGCACTTATAACGACCTTTCTTCTCTATAGGTATGGGCTCTGGGCTGGGGTTGCCAGGTAGCTCTGGATTAAAGGGTCTGCTAAATACCTTAAATGTAAATGTAAATGAAAGAGGCCAGTGAGAGCACAAGCACATCTTTAAGCTAACGCTAACCACTGATTCACAACTAAAGACTCTCCTGCAGCACTTCTAAGACGCCATGCATTTGGCTGCAATGCATGGCCACACCTCCCACCTGGCACCGCAACCCAGTAGCAGGTCACAACATAGCCCAATGTTCAAGAAGAGTCTTCCTGGGGCCCAGCGTCAACCTCACCCCACCTCTCTGCAGCAGATGTTTCAGAATGTCCACTGTCCTTGTACACGAACATGCGCTCCTCAGTCAAGTGCTCCCCCGACAGTCCCCTCTGGGTGATGCAACCGTTCCCTCAGGCTGCTGCATGGAGAGACTGAGCACATTGTCCTCTTCCGTGTTTATGGTGGAACTCCTGCAATCCCTCTCAACTGCCCAGGAACAGGAAAAAGGGAAATCTTTATTCAGCACAAAACAGATGCCTTTTTCTAGGCATCCAGACAAGCTTGTTGCAGCCATTTATCGTGTGTTTAGATTTAAATACATATTGTAAATGTTGTATTAATAATTTGCAACAGAATTTGAGTTATATTTCTAATATATGAATATTTGTATTGCATTTGAGAGATATAAGACTGGGTTTTGTTTGGGATGCAATCTGATTGGCTCCTGAGCTTAGTATAAAAACCGTGGGCACGCATAGAAGGGCAGAAGCCTCGAGCCAAGGAGCATCACAGTCTTTTGACCGTCACGTTATTTAATTTTAAGTCAAGAATTCTTTTGTTTTGTATTATTTGAAGTAAACTAGCAAGAAAAGTTTGGATTCAAGATTTTTTATTTATTTACACGTGTCGCGTGTAAAAGAACTTCGAGGTTCGAGGCTAGTGAGTTAGCAGGCTGCACTCACAAAGCTGATGGATTGCATCTAGAATTCCAACTACCTTATTAACTTCAGCATTATCCTGCTGGCCTCCTCATCTGGAGTCATTCTGTCATTCTCGTTAGAATAGTTCTTTACATATTTTGCACAGTTAAATTATTTATATTGCTGCGTACTTGGCTGACACCAGTCATATTATCAATTGCACTGTCTATATGGCTACATCAGTCATCTTCTCAATATGCACAGCAAATGGTGTACCACTACCTCCATTACACAGACACTAAACGGCTCTATTTCCATACTTTATATTGTATCTTTGTCTCTATCTGTATCACTCTATCTTGTGCTTCTTTTGTGACTTCTGTGAACTCTCTCTCGCTCTCTCGCTCTCTCTCGCTCTCTCTCTCTATCTATCTATCTATCTATCTATCTATCTATCTATCTATCTCTCTCTCTCTCTCTGTCTCTCTCTATCTATCTATCTATCTCTCTCTCTCTCTCTCTCTCTCTCTCTCTCTCTCTCTCTCTCTCTGTTTCTCTCTCTCTCTGTCTCTCTCTCCCTCTCTCTCTATCTATCTATCTCTCTCTCTCTCTATCTATCTCTCTCGCTCTCTATCTATCTATCTATCTATCTATCTATCTATCTATCTATCTATCTATCTCTCTCTCTCTCTCTCTCTCTCTCTATCTATCTATCTTTCTCTGTCTCTCTCTCTCTCTCTCTCTCTCTCTATCTATCTAGTAAGCATGATTTATGTAGTTAGATGCTCCACATTCTAGTGATCATACTATCTGGCTCCTGCATTCCCCAGTTTTGGTTTATGTTATTATATGTATTTATTTAAAATATAAAAACATTTATATTAACATATCAGTGCAAACGAGCACAACCATATTAACACATCCATTTAAAAAAGTCACCCTAGAGCGGCTGAAGTACCTCCCACCTTCAACATACGTCATCAGAAGAGGATTCCTTATGGTCTACAAGCTGTACAATCTGCTCCAGAGAGAACTGCAGCTCTGCTGTAGGATGCAGTTATTAACGTATTGATGTTTTACCTATAACCAGCCATATGGTTATGTTTTTTGTCTTTTTAAACCAGAGAGGGAGAGCCTTGTATTAGAGAAGAAGAAATGAGTGATGTGTCGTTCGTGAATGAGACGGTTCTTTGAACCGGCTCTTTTAAGTGAGTCCTGGGAGTCGATTCTTATTCAAGATTATTATTATTACATCTTATTAAAGAGTTTTCTTCTTGTTGTGTCTTTGTTTGTTTGTTTTTGCAAATTAATACATCACGCGGGTAATTTTATGGCGCTGCTGTGGAAAATCATTCCGGTTTAAAGACCCACCCTGGATGTCTTTGGAACTGTCCAACTCTGAGCCTCTTATTATCCTCAACAGCTTCTGCTTGTATATACAGTAATAAGTCTCTGGTTGTGGTTTTGGAGCATTTGGTGTAATTCTAGTCGTGTTTCTCACTTTGTTTTTACTTTACTGCATTTTAGCTGTATTTGGATCACCGGCCTGATTTTGTGATTCAATGGAACATGCTACAAACACCCGGTTCGATGTTTTAACTAGCAAACATAGTGAAATGTACGGTAGTTTATTAATTAGAGAGTTTATTCATTAGAGAAGCTTCGAGTTATAATAACTGATAGATACAATCGGAGACGTGATTAAGTTTGGAATCCAAAACAAGACAAGAAACAGCCCCTCGGAATGAAGTGTCGTTTGGGAGCCGATTCTTATTTTCGAACCGAGCCAATTGGTCCGATTCTCTGAAAAGAGCCGAAATGCCAGTCACAACAATATGAACGGAGGACTAAAGCGGCCCCTTCCGGCTGCTCGTGGTACTGCAGCCGAGTTGCCGCCTGAATCAAGGTTGGTTGAACTTCGGCATGTTCCATTTCGTCTGTTACTTTCCTGAGTGCTCCCTCAGTCGGGCAGATGTTTACAGCTGTGTCCCCGGCATGGAAGTGATCTTTGTACGAGCTGGATGATTTCTCGGAGTCTTGACCTTTTGTCGTGCTTCGTTTCCGGGTCGGACATCCCAGCACAGTAGTGCGGTAAGAGCCTGTATTCAATGCTGTCCCACACAGAGAGGGAAGTCTGCTATGCTCTGAGATTTATGTTTCAAATAAGATTCATACTCCTTTACCGGGCTGGATGAGCATTAGCAGATAGCATAACCGCCCATCGGCTCCATCAGGTTGATGGTGACTCGCTACTACAGTGAAAGTTTCAGGTGGTGCTAAAGAATTCCTGCGGCTCCTGTTACCGAGTCGGACACAAAGCCAAACTTGGCTGGCGCAACATGTACTGAAGCAGCATCTACAACATATAGGTCAGCCAACTTCTGTACACACGCCGGAGAAAGCCTGTATCCTGAATTCCCACATGGTGCTGTGTAGGATTCCTTTAGTCAGGCTCAGATATGGAATCCGTCCACGTAGCCCCCTTTTCCCCCTTCAGGCTAAACTGACTAGGTGAGACACGGAGCTAGAGGATTGTGTGTCTGGCCAAAGAAACATCAAGCAGACAAAAGCAAAGCTTCATTTTTCACCTTGTGTAAAGAGGTATACCCCCACTCTTCCTGTGCTTGACCAAAACTGACCACCCGTAACATTAAGACCACCTTCCTGTATCTACACTCACTGTCCATCTTATCCGCTCCACTGGCCATATAGGACACTCTGTGGTTCAGGCGGTAGTCCATCTGTTTCTCTGTATACTGTATTACCTTGTTCTGCAATGGTCTGGACCCCCACAGGACCACCACAGGGTATGTATTATGTGGGTGCTGGAGCATTCTCGGCGCTGCAGTGACACTGACGTGGTGGTGGAGGTGTGTTAGTGTGTGTGGTGCTGGTGTGAGTGGATCAGACACAGCAGTTCTGCTGGACACCTCAGTGTCACTGCTGGACAGAGAATCGTCCACCGACCAAAACTATCCAGCCAACAGCTTCCTGTGGGCAGCGTCCTGTGGGAAGCGTCCTGTGGGAAGCGTCCCGTGGGCAGCGTTCCGTGGGCAGCGTCCTGTGGGAAGCGTCCTGTGGGCAGCGTCCCGTGGGCAGCGTCCCGTGGGAAGCGTCCCGTGGGCAGCGTCCCGTGGGCAGCGTCCTGTGGGCAGCGTCCTGTGGGCAGCGTCCTGTGACCACTGATGAAGGATTAGAGGATTCCCCAACACTGCACTGTGCAGCAGCAGATGAGCTATCGTCTCTCACTGTACATCTGCAGGGTAGGAGTGTCTAATAGAGTGGACAGTGAGTGGACACAGTGTTTAAACACTCATTTCAAGAGGAACAGACATTGACTAGGACCCTGTAAGGGCCCTTTAAACACGAAATATGATGGAAGTGAAAAACTAAAAAGCATATAATCATAAATATACATTATTAATACGTATCACTGAAAGTGTCAGGTATTTCAATATACAATCCTAAAAGGTCACATGTAGTTGAGTTAAGGTAACGTGTTAGTAGCCTCCTCTGCTAACGGCATTCTGTTCAGGTTGCCATGGACTCTTTCGGGCGGCAGGAGTTTCTGCAGTTTCTGGCGGAGGGCTGCATTTTACCCACAGCGCAACAGGGCCTGGAGCAGGTGTGGCAACTACTGCTGGTCTGTCTGCTGTGCCGGATCGTCTGCAGGCTGGGTGAGGTTCGGTCATCGGACCTTGTTGTTAGTTGGTCCAGTTTGTTTTCTATCTCCTCTTATATTGAAGGAATTAGTTGAGTTCAATTCCGATTCATTAGAAAACAATTCATTGCCTCATGAACACTCAGATTTCACCACAATGTAAATCTTAACAGCTATTTTGGTTTAGAATTAAAAAAAAAAAGAATAATAATAATTAAAAAAATAAATAAATAATTTTTTTATTTTTTTTTTTTAATTTTTAAAATTTGCATTAAAAAAAGAACATATTTTTTTAACATTGTTAAGATCAGTTTTATATATATATATATATATATATATATATATATATATATATATATATATATATATATATATATATATATATATATATATACACACTGACTATATGAGTGGTACTTAAATGGGGCTGTTTATGTTGGATTGCAATATATACAGTAAACATAAAGACAAAACGTAAACACAAATTAAAAAAAATAATAATAATTTTTTTAATTTTTTAAAATTTGCATTAAAAAAATAACATATTTATTTAACGTTGTTATGATCAGTTATTATAATCAGCATATTCTGATCCTCAAAACTTGGATGTAGTTGGTGGTCTTAAAGACTCTACAGGCTCTTACACTTAACAGCTCCAACTGATGAGAGTCTGAACCGGTCCGTATCCTTACGTCTGTGAGTTTATCTCAGTAAATATATTGATCATATGAGTCTAAATGTATCATATAGCATAGCACTGCAACCCCACATTTCCATTTGGGTGCAGCTGTTCTTTTGATGGGAGTGTTGTTTAATTTTTTAAACTAATTTATAGAAACTGGGCACCAGCATTTGAATTAGGTGTTTTCCCTTAGAAGGTCAACAAACAGTTTGACTGGGATGGGCTAGTGTTCAAACTTGGCATGCAGCTGTGCGTGGTGATGTGATGACAACAGCCTGAAGACTTAGTTTGTCTGTGCTTAGTTTGATAGGGTGAGCTCACTGGCTATCCTTTTAATCGACAGGTATTCCGGCTCACGTGAAGCAGCTGAGTTCATTAGCAGGAGGGCTGTATGTGCTCTATGTGTTCTTTGAGCTGCACATGGTTTGGGTGATCATACTCGGCCTTCTCTGCTTCCTCATCCTCTTCCTCTGCCGAAAGTCCAGCAGCCGAGGGGTCTTCCTTTCTCTCGCTATCCTCATCTACATGCTCATGGGGTGAGTACCCTGACAGACAGTAGACCTGCTCTCTCAGTCTGACAGCCTTAGGTTTTATTTAGAAAGATATTGGGGGCGTCGTTTCCTTTGTGAATTCGTGATGATTCATCACAAAGCATTGAAATCTTCCTCTGCTCATAATCAGTTCATTTCTGAGTGACGGGCAAGTGTTTTTTTTTGTTCTTCATAGAGAGCTGCATATAATAGATCCAGAGACCTGGCACAAGATGAGGGGTAAGTAATACTGGATTGTTAAATAGGCAGATATACTGCATGGCCAAAAGTTTGTGGACACTGAATATTATTGGGCAGTTAATAAGGAGTTGGTCCCAACTTTGCTGCTGTAACGGACACTTCTCTGGAAAGGCTTCACCCCATAAATGGGGCTGCTGGGTTTTCCTTATGTTTAACCCCAGGAGCATTGTTGATTAACACGCCCTGTGGTACCCGGGAGGAGGTAGGATGCTCAAGGAGGGAGAGACGGTCGCAGCCTACATTTAAATCAGCTTAATTAAAAACATTCTGCATTCATAGAAACTCAAAGCAGCCCACTTGCTCTTAAACCAGACTTACTTTGACATAAGACATTTGGCAGACGCTTTTATCCAGAGCTTAATGTTTCCTGGCTAGTACAGAAAGGTTAGAGTCTAAAGCTCACCTTGAGCTCAGATGCTGCTCGAACAAGGGCCGGTTCTGATACCCAGAAAGAAGAGTACAGTAGAAGTCCACTACCTAGAAATACCAACACGGTACTCATACCTCGAGAGAAGAAACGTTAATCTCAGTGTAAGTGCCAAAGCATTATAATATATACTTCTATTAGAGTTTATTCATTTAAGTGCTGTACCAAGAGATGGTCTTCAGTCTGTGTTTGAAGACCGTGAGAGAGTCTGCTGTTCTGACAGCCAGTGGAAGTTCATTCCATCATCTGGGAGCCAGGCCAGAAGAGTCTTGTCCTCAGTGTATTTTGAGAGATGTGGGGTCAAGCCAAGCTGTACTTGAAGCTCGAAGAGCTCGAGGTACAGTTTGACTCTTAACCATTGCCACAAGTTCGGTAGGGCCTGGTCCATCCTTGGCTTTGTAGGCAGCAGCAGAGTTTTAAATATGATGCGGGCGCTACGGGAAGCCAGTGAAGGGCAACATTCTCTGTTGCTGCTGCTCTCTGACTTCCCTCTCTATCTTCCCTCTTCACTCCCTCTTATGGGGCACGAGATGACAAAGCCGAACCAGGATCAGTCAAGTTCAGACAGACACGTTTGCTCACACTTGCTCAGCCTCAGAGGAAATGTGATAATGGACTCTATCATAATGAGCTTCTTCTGTTTTTCCTCTGCATGTATAGACTAGTGTTCTGTAATGCCCTTTGGTTTTTTGGACTTTAGCCCTCTCTGTTGTGTGCCCAGGCTCTCAAATGGTGGTGGCCATGAAGGCCATCTCTCTGGCCTTTGACCTTGATCGAGGGGCTGTGTCCTCCTTTCCTACAGTGTTGGAGTTTCTGGGCTACATCTGCTTTGCAGGATCGGTCATCTTTGGTCCGTGGATTAGCTTCAGTAGCTACAGGGATGCACTGGATGGCCGCAAAATGGTAATTTCCAAGTTATTTATGAAGATGCTCTGTTACTTAGAAATAGTTTCTGTCAAAGTGTCAGAAGTTAGTTAGTTAGATAGATAGTTAGATAGATAGTTAGTTAGTTAGTTAGTTAAGCCCCTTATCCCTCTTGGGGCACAAGAGGTGCTGGAGCCTTTCCTAGTGCTTACTAGGTGGAAGGCAGGACACACCCTGCACAGGCTGTCAGTACCGTACCTATCAGAAAACACAGTAGGAAACGCATGTATTGAAGCGCACAACACAAAGTATAGTCTCATATCTATCAATAATTAACTCGTGAATGTACTGATCACTTTTATGCAATCTTTTGCCACCTTAAATTCTATCTGTCCTCCTTTAAAACCAACCAGTTACAGCTACTTCCAACAAGAGCTGTTCCTAATGGAGTCGCTGACTTGATGTTACGCTTGTTATCTACTATTTGTTATCTAAATAAACCCCTGCCGGACTCCATGTACACTTGGAGAGAGAGAGAGAGAGAGAGAGAGAGAGAGAGAGAGAGAGAGAGAGAGAGAGAATGGCAGGCAGAGTAAGAGAGAGAGACAAAGAAAGTGAATAAGAGAGAGTATGAGAGAGGAAGAGACAGACATGGAGAAAGAGAAAGCAAGAGAGGGATAAAAAGAGAGGGAGAGAATGGCAAATGGAAGAGAGAGAAGGAGAAGAAGACCAAACTCCACTCCTGCTTTAAGACCTTTAAAGAACTTTCATAGCTGTGGAATTAAATCCCTGCAGAGCACACGGGGTCATAGGTCATAAAGGCTGGACACCCAAAATCCCGCGTCACTGTCTGTTATATCTGACTTCTGCTGTCCTGATGCTGAGGTCTCAAATATACACATGTTGGCTCTTAGACTTTTCCATCCAGCACCACATTCCAAAATATGTGCACCTTCATGCTGATGCATCGCAATGCATTTTTAGTGGTGTTGTAAACACAGAGGGGTGAGTCCACTTCACAGGCCGCGTGTCCAGATATTTACAGGACCGTAAACTGATGATGTGTTTTGCAGAGCGTTGCGTGGTTTGGGAAGATTGCCTCCAGTTTTGTGAAGAGTCAGGTTTGCCTCGTCATTTCCACCTGCA
>JAMWET010002839.1:0-12500 GCA_024036415.1 Prochilodus magdalenae | reverse complement strand
AAACCTACCCACCAAGTTTCAGTCCTGTCAGTCGATTCCTTCTGGTCTTTTGATGATGAGGGTATCTTCAGCACATGGGTGCAGACCTACAGCAGGGTATCAATACTGTGATGAAGCGTATAGATGCATGAATGTTGCAGGAAATGTGCTAATTTGTATCCTGTTGTTGTATCTGTGTGTAGGGATGTAGCAGTTGCAAAGCCGCTCAGTATTGAATTGCCCAGATCAATGGTGGAAGTGGTCACCTCCTGGAATCTGCCAATGTCTCGCTGGCTGAACAAATGTAAGCATTAAAAGCCGACTTGAACTGGAATCAAGTATTTTCCTATGGTGCTGTCACATACGAGTCTCTGAGCTAGCTGAGACTTGTTTTGCTTGTTCATGGGTGGGGCCGAGGGTGGGGGGACGGGTGCGGGGTTCGGGGTTAAACATTACATTGTTGGCAATGTGATCAAAAATCAGACCATGCTGTTGAGGTGGGTAAAAGTCGCTAAGAGAAAAGAAAGACTAAGAGAAGAAAAGAATTTTGTCTTTCATTTGAGATGATTTGATGAATCTTCAGTCTTTCTTTATACCGTAGACTGTGTTTGTTACTGTGCCTTTAGTATTGACCTCTGTTCTGATTGGCTTCCCTATATGGTGTAACCCTCAGCATGAAAGGGTAAGCTACGCTGATTAATGTTGAATATCCAGTAATATGTAAACACTAGGGCTGCCCTCTAGAAGTCGATGAGTCGAATCGTCAGTCAGAGACCCTTTAAGTCGACTGAGACCCTTCGAGTCGACTGACAACAGTGACCTTTTTTTCTTCTTCGTAAAACAGACTAAACTTAAGGATGTAAAAAGACATTTTAATAATTATTAAAGGGGAATAATAAATATATATTAAAGTTCTAGCTGGGCTGTGACGCAGGCTTGCTAAATTATTAAATCCACGTGACGACGTGCGCTGGCGGTTCACCGCTGAAGGAAGCTAAAGCTGTGAAGCTGAGAAACACGGGGGAATGACTGTTTTAGAGAAAGTCTGGAGGAGCTTTAGAAGAAGAGAATCTGAACAAATGAAACCGAGTTCTGCTTGTCATTCAGTCAGACATCCAGCACTGCTTCAAACGAGGGAGCTGACTTTCGTTTTAGACGTAACGGCTGTTTGCGGTGAAGGGGAAACGGAGCGAAGACGTTTGTTTTATTATAATTACATTATTTTAGAACCTAAATTACAGATATGTTTATTTATTTGTCTCCAGCTACGATTATTTTTATTTAAGGATAAGTACAGTCCCTTAATACGCCTGCCGATAAACGAGAGATAATTATTTATTATAATAATTAAACGGTTTCAGCTCTACCGTTCTTCTTTTCATCTAATAATAATTTAAATATGGACTAATTTGGTTTTATATAGCAGCTCATTATTTATGAGAGATGAAAGGCGAAGGGTCCTCCTACTGAAGAACCTGTTGGAAGTGAAACTAAAAAGTCTATAAGCGCTAATGTTCAGTATACAGACAGACAGACAGACACACACACACACACACACACACATACACACACACACACACACACACAGACAGACACACTCACACACACTTTATTGATCCCAGAGGGAAATTTAAGAAGTACCAAGTAGTAGTAGAAGTAGAAGTAGTAGTAGTATATACCATAACACTGGTTTTGTCCATTACACAAATGACGCTGTTTATATATCACACTTTTATTTCAGAAAGTGAAGAAATATTCATTTATCTACGATATGGGCTCTTTAATATGACCAGGCACATAAACTAACAAGGTACAAAAGGTTTATTTGGATACCGGTTTGCCTGAGATTGATATATAAATTTATCTTTCAAGACAGTAACATAGTAATATATAATATATCAATAGCAGGCAAATATATTAATAATAATATACAGATAGAGAGATGGAAAGTGCAAGGTGATGGTGAGAGTTTATTTGGATACCAGTTTGCCTGCTGTTGATATGTTACTGGGTATTTATTTTAACTCTGGTTAATTTAAATGTGCAGCAGTTCGATACTCAGCTCATGCCCGTACTGTTAAACCCAGTGATGCTGATGTTTTGATTTGTTCTCTTCCTCCCACAGATGTCTTTAAGAGTGCTCTCAAACTCGGGACATTTCCTGCAATCTTGGTGACGTACACAGCCAGCGCTCTACTTCATGTGAGTATGGTGTCGGTGCTGTACAGCTCTGGAAAGTTTCTCTGGTTGTCCAGGTTCTGGGTTTGTGTTGAACCAGAATCCCTCAGTTCTGTTTGATTCTCTACTCTACTGGAAGCATGTCTCCCAAACTCCAGATCAGATATTGTATTAGATCTGTTTATTTAGAAAATCACTAATGACCTCCAAAAGCCTGTTTTTAGAACCATGCTCGCTGGGCGTTTCACCCCAGCCACCGCTCGCCAGTCTCTCTGTAGGTCACCTGAGGTCATCTTATGGTGGGTAAGGGACATTGGAATGAGGTGGCGCTCATCACGGTCAGTAGAGAGTGGGTTTGGCCCTCTGCCAGTCTGTAGCTGTGTTGTCCTGTGTGTTTGCTGCTCAACCTTGTTCTTATGAACCAGACACTCACTGTATCTGCCAGTAAAGCTAGAACCCAACCTTCGGTTCCTCACTAAGAACCTGCTGTACATGTGGAGATGCTGATTTAAGAAGAAACTGATGTGCTCTCTCATTTATTTCCAGAGCTGTACATTAACCACTAAACAGTCATTTCATGCCAGGACGGATGTTACACAAGCCTAGATGCTTCAAGGCTGTGTTTCAATAGAGGACCAAACTGGACGGTAGTTGTGCAAAAAAGGAATCCTGAGTCGTGACTTCTATTGTCTGATCAGCATCGCTAAACATCATGGCTGGTCATCTAGAGACCCCTAGTGTTGTCCTTTAGGCCTTGCAGGTGCCAGAGTGGTTTGGGAACCTGGGAATTCCAGCAGTTCTCTAACAGTGCTAACATCTCTCAAACATAAACATCCTTTGCTGCTCTGCAGGGTCTCAGCTTTCACCTGGGGGCAGTGCTGTTGTCTCTTGGTTTCATCACATATGTGGAGCACGGTAAAACACTCAGTTACTCACACAAAGACCATGACATTTGACTGGTTGTGAATAAGTAAACATTCCCAGCACATGTAGCTGTGAAATAGTCTATTATAATAACCTGAACTTTAGAATTGTGAATTAAGACATGCACAAGTGTGACCTTTCTTAACCATCAATACAGAATGTCTTCAAGTAAGGGCTGTATTTAGTTGTTTACTGGTTTGTAGTCCTGAAAAAAAACAGCATTGGACCCTTGAAACATTGTGCTACACAGCCTCGAATGTCTCAGCCTGACTGCTTCCTGTGTCCCTCCCCCAGTTCTTAGAAAAAGACTGGCGACCATCTTCAGTGCCTGCATCCTGTCCAAACGCTGTCCAAGTGACTGCCAGCATCAGAATAAAAAGGTAGGCCGAAGTTTTAGCTACGCTGTTGTAATGGCTCCCTTTAAACTGAGCTCACTCGACCAACCCCTGCTGTCTCAAGCGCTGACACGGCAGCAGCTAAGATGTTTGAGCATCTCTGTGCCAGCAACTTGAACTTTTTGAGAAAGGTCTTGTGTAGTGCTAGCATCTCCAAACGCAGCTCAAACTGGCCTTAACACCTGGTTACTTGGTGGACATCAGAGCTAAGTGTGGCTGATTTGTTTATACAGTTCCAGGGCCTGAATGAGGTGATGGAGCTTTCCACACTTCTAATGGACAGTAGTCTGCTCAGTGTCCCTGTTGGCCTGTTTGGTAAGGAGTAGAAGAAGTCCTCTTGCACTTGAAGACTTTTTGTCATTGGTTCAGTTTTTCATTCACTGTGCAAATAACATATGAAATTCTGAAATATGGTTCAGTTTGGATGTGGTTTTTAGAAAAAGGAAATAGGATTTTTAAAAAAAAAAAATATATATATATATACATACACACACACACACACACACACACACACACACACACACACACACACACACACACACACACACACACATATATATATATATATATATATATTTTAGTAAATACAAAATACACAGCATATACACAAAATACAGAATATACAAACACAGGAGGGGTCTGTAGATATTCTCTGATGTATACATTTATTAGACAGAATGTCCAATAAAGCATAGTTTGAGAGAGAGTGGAGATATCTACAGTGGGGTGCGAAAGTTTGGGCAGCGTTGTTAATTTTCCTGATTTACCTTTATAAAGCATTGATTGTTTGGATAAAACAATTCTGTTAAATATATCATATAGGGGACAAACACAGTGATATTTGAGAAGTGAAATGAAGTTTATATGAATTACAGAAAGTGTGCAATAATTGTCTAAACAAAATTAGGCAGGTGCATAAATTTGGGCACCAAAAAAAAAACCTTTAGTAGATCCTCCATTCGCAGAAACAACAGCCTCTAAACTCTTCCTATAGCTTCTAATGAGAGTCTGGATTGTGGCTGAAGGTATTTTAGACCATTCTTCTTTACAGAACATTCATTCAGTTCATTCAGGTTTGATGGTTTCCGAGCATGGACAGCTCTGTTTAAGTGACACCACAGATTTTCAGTAATATTCAGGTCTGGGGACTGAGATGGCCATTCCAGAACATTGTACTTGTTCCTCTGCATGAATGCATTAGTAGATTTTGAGCAGTGTTTAGGGTCGTTGTCTTGTTGGAAGATCCAGCCCCGGCGCAGCTTCAGCTTTGTCACTGATTCCTGGACATTGGTCTCCAGAATCTGCTGATATTGATTGGAATCCATACCCTTTCTCATAATTGGAGTCACCTGTGTATGGAGGTCAAGGGTCACTGAACTTACCAAACCAAATTTGAGTTCCAATAATTAGTTCTAAAGGTTTTGAAATTAATAAAATGATAAAACAGTGCCCAAATTTAGCAACCTGCCTACTTTTGTTTAACCAATTATTGCACACTTTCTGTAAATCATATAAACTTCATTTCACTTCTCAAATATCACTGTGTTTGTCCCCTACAGTGGGGAAAATAAGTATTTAGTCAGTCACCAATTGTGCAAGTTGTCCCACTTAAAAAGATGAGAGAGGCCTGTAATTGACATCATAGGTAGACCTCAACTATGAGAGACAAAATGTGGAAAAAAATTGAGAAAGTCATTTTGTCTGATTTTTAAAGAATTTATTTGCAAATAATGGTGGGAAAATAAAGTCATTTGGTCAATAACAAACAAGCAAGATTTCTGGCTGTCACAGACCTGTAACTTCTTTTTTAAGAGGCTCCTCTTTCCCCCACTCATTACCTGTATTAATGGCACCTGTTTGAAGTCGTTAACAGTATAAAAGACACCTGCCTACAACCTCAAACACTCACACTCCAAACTCCACTATGGTGAAGACGAAAGAGCTGTCGGAGGACACCAGAAACCGAATTGTAGACCTGCACCAGGCTGGGAAGACTGAATCTGCAATAGGCAAGCAGCTTGATGTGAAGAAATCTACTGTGGGAGCAATAATCAGAAAATGGAAGACCTACAAGACCACTACTAATCTCCCTCGATCTGGGGCTCCACGCAAGATCTCAGCCCGTGGGGTCAAAATGATCACAAGAAACGGTAAGGAAAAAATCCCAGAACCACAAGGGGGGATCTAGTGAAATGACCTGCAGGAAGCTGGGACCAACGTTACAAAAAGGCTACCATCAGCAACACACACTACGACGCCAGGGACTCAGATCTTGCAGTGCCAGACGTGTCCCCCTGCTTTAAGCCAGTCCCCCTATCCAGGCACGTCTGAAGTTTGCTAGGAGAGCATTTGGATGTTCCAGAAGAGTATTGGAGAATGTCATATGGTCAGATTAAACCAAAGTAGAACTATTTGGTTAAAACACAACTCGTCGTGTTTGGAGGAAAGTGAATGCGGAGTTGCATCCAAAGAACACCATACCAAACTGTGAAGCATGGGGGGTGTGGCAACATCATTGCTTTGGGGCTGTTTCTCTGCAAAGGGACCAGGACGACTGGTCCGTGTACATGAAAGAATGAATGGGGGCCATGTATTGTGAGATTTTGGGTGCCAAACCTCCTTCCATCAGCAAGGGCAATGAAGATGAAAACGTGGCTGGGTCTTTTCAGCATGGACAATGATCCCAAGCACACACTGCCAGGGGCAACAAAGGAGTGGCTTCGTAAGAAAACATTTCAAAGTCCTGGAGTGGCCTAGCCAGTCTCCCGATCTCAACCCCATCGAAAACCTTTGGAGGGAGTTGAAAGTCCCGTGTTGCCCGCCGACAGCCCCAAAAACATCACTGCTCTAGAGGAGATCTGCATGGAGGAATGGGGGCCAACATACCAGCAACAGTGTGTGCCAACCCTTGTGAAGACTTACAGAAAACGTTTTGACCTCTGTCATTGCCAACCAAAGGATATACAACAAAGTATTGAGATGAACTTTTGTTATTGACCAAATACTTATTTTCCACCATTATTTGGCAAATAAATCTCTTTTAAAAATCAGACAAAATGACTTTCTCAATTTTTTTCCACATTTTGTCTCTCATAGTTGAGGTCTACCTATGATGTCAATTACAGGCCTCTCTCATCTTTTTAAGTGGGACAACTTGCACAATTGGTGACTGACTAAATACTTATTTTCCCCACTGTATATGATATATTTAACGGAATTTTTTTTATCCAAACAATCAATGCTTTATAAAGGTAAATCAGGAAAATTAACAACGCTGCCCAAACCTTCGCACCCCACTCTATCTATCTATCTGTCTATCTATCTATCTATCTATTTATCTATCATATATGTATGTCGTCCTTTTAAGTGATTTGGTGATATTGTCCATAGCTGTGATATATTAATAATAATATATAGATATATAGATAGAGAGATGGAAAGTGCAAAGCAATGGTGAGAGTTTTGAAGGTGAAGGTTGCAGATTGACATAATCGTGATGATGACTTAGGTGAGATGTCTACTGACAGTACACTGTTTAAAATGACTGCGTGTTTTGTCCTTTGTCCACACTGCATGTCTTTGTGTCTGAGTACATTCTGATTTTCCCCAGACTGTGTGGGTGTACGGAACCAACCTGTTCTTCGGCGCATTGTCCATCTTCCACCTGATATATCTGGGCTCTCTCTTTGACCTGGATGCCGAGGATGAGAAGGTTCTACTTTATTGTTCATCTTTAGCACTGACATTTAATATGAGAAAGCATTACGCTATGCTAGCGGTTCCTTGCCACGGTCCTGAGGTGCTAGAGCCCTGCGTAGTTCTCCTGCTCCCAGCACACAATGAGCTAATTAGTAATACTCCAGGACCAGAACCATAGCACTAGTAAATCCAGCACTGCTCCAGGACGCCATGAATAGAGCTGGTCCCCAGTCTGGGCATGTGTGCTTACTGCCCCCTAGTGTGTATGTTTACTAGAGTGTGTGTACGTGTGGGTGTTTCACTGCACGGATGGGCTAAATGCGGAGGTTGAATTCCACAGTGTTTAAGCAGACTTAGTCAATGGCCCTAAATTCTAATTGTAATTCTAAACATGTTGGCCTATTCTTAGTAAACCGAAGAAAACTGGCCGCTGCTAATCACTGATGCATGCTGTGTGAATAAGCTGTCCTCCCTCTTCTAAAACACTTCTGCTTTCTTCTCTTGTCTTCCAGGGTTACATGGCTAGTCACACCATTCAGAAGTGGTCTGAACTGAACTGGGCCAGCCATTGGGTGATGTTAGGGAGCTGGGTCTTCTATTGGCTCATTTAAAGACAATGCTGAAAACAAGGGTCAAGCTGAGGACCTGTTTTGCTGCCCGGATTTTAGCAGACTCTGTTTTTTCAGTGACCCCGAAATTGCAGAGATGCTTGAGCCACATTGGTCCTGCTTTCATGCTTTCATGCTTTATATTGACATTGTTACACAGATTTGTGATGATGATGATGATGAGGATGATGATGATTATGATAACCTCTACATACTCTATACTAGCGTTTCTGAATCCTGGTCCTGGAGCACCCTACCCTGCACACTGTAGTGCTTTCCCTGCTCCCAACACACCTAATTCAACTCACAGCCTCACTAACAAGCCCTTTCGGAGTTATAGGAAGTGTGTTAAAGCAGGGAGTCTACTAAAACATGCCAGCACAGGGTGCCTCAAGGCCCAGGGATGAGGAACACTGTTCTATACTGTAGATTTGAGACATCTAGATGAAATGGAGAAAAATGCCTTACTCGTTGTCGTTACAACTTTTTATACGGTACCAAATAGCTTACATTTGTGTAAAGTTATTTATTGTTTTGTAATAAAATGTTGTACCAAGTTCTCATGTGTTTGATTCTAGAAGGATTACTTCTTCATGTATACATATAAAAGTAATATCATAATGCTTAGAAGCTGATGCTTTTAATCAAAGATAAGTCTAAGATTATCTAAGATAGATAGATAGAAGTAGGTAGGTACTGGCTCACCAAATATTACTAATTATAATTATATAAAGTGTAAATAATACACTCTTCTATAGATTATTTATATATATATATATATATATATATATATATATATATATATATATATATATATATATATATATATATATATATACTGTAGACCCATAAAAATTATGATTTTTTAAAATATATTTTTTTTATATAAAATATAGAAAAATACATTTTTAAAAATCATTAGTTTGATATCAGCACATAAGGACAATGGCAATTTGCATATGTACATATATTGGTATTCAGGTAAAGTGGCTAGAGTGTCTAGATGTGCAGATGCACAGGATATGCTGAGTGTAATAGTGCAGATAAATAAACTAATGATTTAACATGAGATTCAGTCCTCACCTGTCCTCTTCCCTCTTCAGCCAGTTAACATGTATAACTGCTGCTGCAAATAAAATTTATAGAAGATAGATCTGACTCCTATTATCAGACCCCTCTGCGATAACTTAAATAACATTAATGTTTAATATATTTTAAATCCTAACAAGCACACTCAGGGGGTTTTATGGATAGGACTATCAGAAGAGAGAGTTCTTTGGGGTTGTAGATATCGTACCAATACATCCTCAGTTTTCACACCATGACTCAAAACGTCTCCATGAAGAGAAAAAACAGAGTTAGTTACTCCCCACAGCTTCTCCAAGCGGTTAGTAAGATGAAGATATAAGCCAAATCTCATGGTTATATAGGGTGTTCTATAATTATAAACAATTGACGTTCCATTTAGAATTCTCTCACAATTTTGGTACAGGTAATTAAGTGACATTCTTCTGAACAAAACTTTTTTTCACATTTATATCACCAAGCAAATGTTGAATTTTTGGCTTTTAGTCATTCAATTTGATGTGCATATTTAATTACATGATTTAATTACATCACATTTGCATATATACATGTATAATATTTCAGAATCAGAATCAGAAATACTTTATTAATCCCAGGGGGAAATGGAAATTGCCATTTTTTTTACAAGTACCGCAACCATTAGCAATAAACCCCCCCCCAATAATAATGTTACAACAATTTCTCCTTTCTACAGAATATAACTATATGCCTCCCACAGCCAAACTTCATTATTTACACCTCGCTGTATCGTACACTCATTGTCCCATTTCATAAGTCTCTACATTCACCATATAGGAAGCGCATTGTAGATCTACAATTACATCATCTTTTCACCCCTCTACCCTGTTCTTCACATGGTCAGAACCCCATGAGGACAACACCACAAAGCAGGAGATTTATTGTGGGTGCAGATATCATTCTCATGCACTGCAGTGCCAATCACTGCTGGAGTGTCTTAAACAACTTGGGTCCCACTCAAATGTCCACCTTATTAGACATCTCACTACCTACATCTCAATAAAGTACTTATGCTACAATTCCCTCCTGCAGATAAATACAAATACAACCATTCATCCATAAGCTGATTTATTTTATAAACTCACATCACAAGAATGTCCAAGACATTTCTGACAAAAACTTACATATAAGTTTACGAAATATTAATTTAATAATGCTATCTAGGGTCGTGCAGCGGAATCTCATTAAAAACTCGTGCGCTGAGCGTGAAAAATCGTAGATTACCTCCCCCTTCTTCTCACTACGTAATGTTTGACGTGACTGCTTATGGCGGCCGATGGTGACAGTGCGGAAAGCGCTTGCGGTAAAGTTTTTCTTCTTTATGTGGCGGCACAAAGTTGTGCACCGCACTCTAGACATGAGGGTGAAAAGGGGTTTACACGCGAAATACGTTTACAAAATAGACCCGGTTTTGTGGTGCCATTATTTAGCATCACTTATCCCACGTATTGAGATCGAATTTCCTGCCAATGTAGCGAAGGCCTGGGTGGGGGGCTCGTTCTCTTACCGTTTTTTTCGGCGTTATTAGCACGTTAGCTAAACGGGCTAGTTGGCGTTAATTAAATCACAGCCCATAGCGTGAGGACGCGCACGCCGTGGAGCGTTTCAGGGCCCATGAAAAATGATACAAATGATAATGTATCGTGAGTCGTTTCGTTCAGGTGTCATGTAATTGCCTTTAATTTCGACGAAATAATCGGAATGGACGCTGATAGTTTGCTATTCCAACGCGGCTGTCGGTGTGACGGTTAGCCCGCTAGCTAGCAGGCTAAAGCTAAGATAACGTTACCCAGACTCGCTGCATGTGTGACTTCCACTAGTTTCCCCTTTTCTTTGTTTCCTCGTACGCACACTTTATAAGCTTGCTTAGCTAAAACAAAGTATATTTAATCCCTCCCACTATCAACGCGCACCTGGCCACGGCACGTGTCCGCACTGTTTTCGTAGACGCCGCAACAAAAAAGCACGTTTAACGTCGCAGCTGCATTTTTGAATATACAGATAATTATAAATCGTGCGCTGTCAAGTGATGGACGGAGGAGCTGTAGTGTGGGCTAGATTCACCCTAAACTGATATGTGCAGGACCTAATTCTTGTGCGGAGTTAGGGAGAGACATGCGATGGAATGCTATCGGAGTACTACGAAAGCTGGTCGTTAGATTAAACATGTGATCCTGCTTCGTAGAGGTGAATAACAGACTGATCGTTCTTCTACTGCATTAAACAAAACAGTGAATCCGAAGCCTGGGAAGTTTGTGCAGGCCCAGTGGACCCTGTTTGGAGTTAGTATTGTGTTGCTGTGCAGCCCGGTTTTCTCTTAGCTCACGTCTTGTGGATTTTTTTTTAAGGACTGCCTTTTGTGCTGACATGCTTCTCACTCCTTGGTCAGCAGAGGAAATAAACATTGGCCTCGGTAGAAAATCGGACAATGTAGGAAGTGTAGAATATGATGAGCGGCACCGTTTCTCACGGCTCACGTATGTGAAAGGAGGTGAAACGTCTGCTTGTTTCCGAAACGCTAGTGCTGTGCGTGGTAAAGGGTGATGATGAATTGAAAGCACCGTCGAGGTCAGGTGTTGGAAGGTGCTGCAGCTGCTGCGGCGCCGCTGTTTGTAGCTTTCTCCGAGTCTCCACACGGAAACCTGTACGGCCGCGTGCTCTTCAGCTGTGGATGGACGCAGCTAAAACAGTGGGACCGAGACCGCCCACCTATGTTCGGCGTCACCCACAAGCTGAAGAGCACGCACTGTGCCGTTGCGGTGTGTAGAAAATCCGGGGTTAAAAAAGCATACATCGCGGAAATGTACACACCGCTTTGAGTTTTTACTGTATCCCCATAAAAATTGGGCTACATTCGCTAGTTGTGTAAGCCCCTTTTGCCCAAATCCGAGGTGTCACAATTGGCGTATGCAAGTCCATTTAGACCAGTTCATGTGTGCGACATCCTGAAACCACCGCGCCAGGCGCACATCCAGCCGCTTGCGTCACTGATTTGGGGATAACACGTGCGGTCTCGAAAAGCAGATTAATCAGCAGAACGGACTGGCGATGGAGATATAAGTATAGTCTTTTGGGGGGGGGGCCTTCACCGTTTTACTGGCCTCCTACACACGTAACGTTTGGCTCTGCTGCCACGTTAGCGTTTGAATGGATGGCGCTCATGGCGCAGTGAAGAAGTAAACCCTCATGAATTCCTAAACGTAACCTTCTTACTATGTGCAGGCTCCTAAATACCAAATCTAGGATCCCGCGTAGGTTAAAGTGACTTAAATCGGTTTAGACAAAGATCTGTTTTTGATGTGTCCACACTGGTTGGAAGAAATAAGATCAGGTAAATTAAATTGGGTGGGGTTAGACTGAAATTAGAATTACTATCTTCATTATGTTAATTGGTATCTTCAGTCGTTAGGCTAATGTAAATCATTACATAAAAACATTCAGATAAGTGAAGAGCGTAAGGAGTAGGAACGCTCCGGAATGAATAAGCTATTAAGGTAGATGGGGGGAGATGCGGTAATTGTAAACTGAGGTCTTCAAATGGGTTTTAAATCAGGTTCGTCTAAGTTATGGGTTATGCATAGGTGAGTTGGTTACAGTTAGTAGCCATGTTATA
>JAMWET010002838.1:20000-22750 GCA_024036415.1 Prochilodus magdalenae | reverse complement strand
AAAAGGAAGAGAAAGAGAAAAAAAGGAAGGTGATAAGGATAATCAAAAAGATCAAAAATCATTTGTTACATATTTGATGGATTATATTCTGTTAATATTATAATAATAATAATATAATAATACAACCATTGATCTATATTTACACCATAAATAAAGGTCTGACAGAAGAGAAATAAAGAGGGAAGAAAGAGTCATTTTGATAAAGATGAGTGTGTGGTGGTTTGATAGAGAGAGAGAGAGAGATAGATAGAGAGAGATGAGAGTTATATAGATATAATTAGAGAAGTGGAGAAGGGAGGAGAGAGAGAAAGACAGAGAGAGAGAGAGCGAGAGATAGAAGCAGAGAGGAGAGAGAGAGAAACAGAGTCAAGAGAGTATGAAAGACAGAGCAGCTCGAGCTAGATGATATAGATACGAATTATCTCAAAGATCATATATAGAGATAGATACGTAGCAGATAAACAAAGAGAAAGAAGAGGGAGAGAGAATAGAGAGATAGAAAGAGAGAGACTGACATGATCTAGAGAGAGGAGACAGACACATGAGTCTAGAGATAGACATAACATTAGATGTGATAGTAGTTGCGTAGTCAGAGAGCGCATCATACACTACAGATCTAGACCGAGATACGACATATGTTACGCCATGTCTCTCTCTCTCGCTCATCTCGACTATGCGACTATCGACGAGAGGGAGCTAGAGAGAGAGAAAGGAATGTCATCAGTTCGCAACAGTTTCAGATTCTATTCTACTCTTTCAGTTTGTGGGTCCGCCGTAGGAGCGCCTAGGTGGATGTAGGGGGGTTTGTGGGGAGGCTCGGGGGGGTAATCCTATGTTTTTATGAACACACAGAAGTGTGAAAAAAAAAAAAAATTAGCCCCCCCGTGGCCTGGCCGCGCCGCTGCCTCTGGGGTCATGTGATGGTTGTGCTGTCACTTCATGCTTACTCTGCGGACGGATAAGAGGAGAATGAAGAGAGAGTCAAGAGAGAGAGAGATAGAGCGAGTGAGCAGAGGAGATAGATAGATAGATAGGAGACAGAGAGAGAGAGAGAAAGAGAGAGAGAGATAGCGAGAGCGGGAGAGAGGAGAGAGATAGATAGCTCGAGACTCTAGGACGCGGCAGAGAGTAGAGAGAGAGAGAGAGAGAGAGAAGGAGAAAGTGAGAGAGAGGGGTGGGGGTTGTTTTAGGGTGGTAGAGGGTGAACAGAGGCTTTAAGCCACAAGCAAAACAGTCCACCACAGACAAGAGACTCTGACAAAACAGAAAGAGAGATGAGAGCTAGAGAGCTTCGGAGAACAGACAATCCTCCCCAACACTCACCTGCCTTCAAACCGCCAACAGCGAAGAGAGGTGCTAGACATTCCAGAGATCAAACACAGACTGCTGACTAACTCTGCGGCGTCCCATCACTGGAGCACGCCACACTGTCCTCTACACACTACTGTGACCCTATTCACTATGTGCTAGTACAGGGTTCTTTATAGGGCCCCAGTGCAGTGCCAAAAGAGAACCCTAGCAGACGACAAAAAGACCCCTAATGGGTCATGTGGGTCAGGATGTCACTTACTGTGTTATGAGCAAAACGGTTTACCCTAGCTAGTGATCCAGATCTTCCAATGTAGTGGAATAGTGATTAGGGGACTATATCCTGTTCCCTATAGTATTGTTCTATATAGTGCTCCAATGTAGGGGAATAGTGATTAGGGGACTATATCTGTTTCCCTAATAGGAGTGTTCTTATATAGTGCTCCAATGTAGGGAATAGTGATTAGGGGGGACTATATCTGTTTCCCTATAGTAGTGGTTTTATATGTAGGGAAGGTAGGTGAATAAGTGAATTAGGGGACCTTATTGTTTCCACTATAGTAGTGTTTTATATGTAGGGACTGTAGGGAAATAGTGATGTAGGGGACTACATCTGTTCCCTATAGTAGTGGTTTTATATGTAGGGAATAGTAGGGAAATAGGATTAGGGGGACTACATCTGGTTCTCCTATAGTAGTGTTTTATATGTAGGGAATGGTATGGGCAATAGTGATTATGGGGACTATATCTGTTCCCTGTAACAGTGTTCTTTATTTATAGTCCAACTTAGGGAGTGGTGATTAGGGGACCACTCCAGTTCTCTATGTTAGTGTTCTATACAGTGGTCTAATGTGGGGTATAGTGAATAGTCCAATGTAGGGAATAATGATGAGGGCCCATTTCAGTTCCCTATGTAGACTGTAGTCTTCCAGTGTAGGGAACAATAATTAAGGAACCATTTCTGTTCCCTATTACAGTCGTCTCTATACTGTAGTACTCTAATTAAGGGAACAGTCATGATAACTAGGGGCCCAGTTTTCTTTGTTAGCGTTCTATATATTGCCCCAAAGTCGGGAATCGTGAACTGTTTCTGTTCCCTATAAAGGTCTTCTATATTGGTCTATACGTGTTCTTTCAGTAATAGTGATTAGGGGACTGTTTCGGTTCCCTTTGATAGTACTCTATGTAGTGCACCAATGCAGGAAGTGCTAAGGGGACCATTTCTGTTCCCTATAAGGGTGTTTTCTATTGTGCTTGATTGTAGGGAATCATGATTAGAGTACCATTTCTGTTCCCTATGATAGTGTTCTCTCTATATAGTGCTCCAATGTAGGGAATAGTATTTAGGGGACTATATCTGTTCCCTATACTAGTGTTCTGTATAGTGCTCAAGTGTAGGGAATAGTGATTAGGGGGCTATACCTGTTCCCTACAGTAGTGTT
>JAMWET010002838.1:7500-12500 GCA_024036415.1 Prochilodus magdalenae | reverse complement strand
TAGTGTTTCTGTTTTAAACATGGAGCTTTAGTCACAAAACTGCTGGTTGTTGGTGTTATAGGTACAAAATCTGGCCAGTACAGTTTTAAAAACGAACACGTGTACACACACACACACACACACACACACACACACACACACACACACACACACACACACACACACACACACACACACACAGTCCCCGGTTGGAGACTCTATTAAAGAGCGAGGATTCTCTATTATATGTGGAGTGTGACGGCAGGGTCTTGGAGGTTGGGGTTCAAACCTCCTGCCCCCGACCCCCTCAGGCTTGACCTCTGACCTTTCCTTTTGAACAGAGACACACTCTTGCTCTCTGTTTTTACCGCTCTCTTCTTTTAGCTCCGAGAGCAAGCAAACAAAGTCGCACTCCTGTCTGTTCTCATACACCGAGAAAGAGAGAGAGAGAGAGAGAGAGAGAGAGAAAGAGAGAGAGAGAGAAAGAGAGAAAGAGAGAGAGAGAGAGAGAGAGAGAGAGAGAGAGAGAGAGAGAGAGAGAGAGAGAGAGAGAGAGAGAGAGAGAGAGAGAGAGAAAGGGAGAAAGAGAGAAAGAGAGAAAGAGAGAAAGAGAGAGAGAGGAGGGAGAGAGAGAGAGAGGGAGAGAAAGAGGAAGAGAAAACAAAGTTGCACTCCTGTCTGTTCTCATACACCGAGAAAGAGAGAGAGAGAGAGAGAGGGAGAGAGAGAGAAAGGGAGAAAGAGAGAAAGAGAGAGAGAGAGAGAGAGAGAGAGAGAGAAAGGGAGAAAGGAGAAAGAGAGAAAGAGAGAGGGAGAGAGAGAGAGAGAGAGAGAGAGAGAGAGAGAGACTATATAACACATGCATAAGCCTCAAAGGACATCGTTATAAATCACTGCTTGAGTAGTTATGAATAGCTTACACCAGTAATCCCACGATGCAGTAGGCTGAAGTACATTACATTGCATTAACACATGGGTTTTGATTTTGTGTAGAACTGATCTAAACCTAAACCAGGTCTACATTTAAAGCTCATTTCCCTGGGAACCATAACAGCATGGAACATAAGTCCATTACATTAATGAGTACTATCCTTAAAGCTACATGAGAGCTACATAAGCCTGTCATAACCCTGCATGCACACTTATAGATGCTTATTCCCGTAGCCATCATCTGCTATCCAGGTTACATTTACCAATTTTGGGATTTAACACGTACTGGACAAAGCATTTCGAAACACTTATGTAGGGATATGTCAGTTGTCATGACCAGCTTATGTAGCTCTTATGTAGCCATATAAACTATACCACAGTAAAGTCCCTTATGTCACTGCAATGTCATGTAGTTCATAGAACATCTTGCGCTGCCTTGCTGTAACTAGCATACTAGCTGACCGGAAATGCTCAAATATGGCTTCGTGAGCATGTTGTTCAGGGCTTATGCATGTGTTATGTAGTCCCTCTGCGGGTAGCCTTCAAATAAAGGGTTTCCGCTTGTTGTGTACAGTAGTGGGACATTTGTAGTGTATTAAAAGCATATGTTCATGCTGTGAGGACGAAATGTCAAACAGAGTGCTTTTGTTGTGTAACCACAGCGTTCCAAGACCGTCATCTTCTTTTTTGGGAAAGTGTTCTTTCAGATGGTGGCGGGCTTGATGTATCAGGTGCTCGGTTATTCTTTAGGAGTGTCTTTGAAGGCTTCTGCATCCACAGTGTACACTACAGTCCCACGTACTATAAAGCTTCTCTACTTTTTTGTGGTGACACATAAACAGCCATGTAACTACAGATTACAGTCAAATAGCTTATACACTCATCATCCAAAGGACAGCTGCACCCAGAAGAGTGGTGTTGGGAAGGAAGATAAAGGTGACCAGGATCAATAACTGATGATAAGTTTAGACTGATATAATCAATATTTATTGAGCTACACATACAGAAGTCTGTCTCTCAGTATGGAGTCGGGCCGCCGTGTTTGCTAACCCAACACGCCAGACGTCTCGGTATGGAGCTGTAGAGGTTCCTAATGGTGTCCTGTGATAATCCATCCCATGCAGCTTGAACATCCTCACACAGTTCCTGCAGATGGTGCGGTAGGGGTGGAGGTGGAGGGACACCAGGCCTTCTGGACGTGTGACAACAAACCGTTCATCTCGGTGCTGACCACGGTGCCTCCACACACGGATTCGTTGGGCGTCTCCACCAAGACTAAAGCGGGACTCGTCACTGAAGATGACCCGCTGCCATTCTGAGTCACTCCATGACAGTCTGGTACGACACCACTGCAGTCTTTGGTGACGGTGACGTGGTGTTAAGGACAGTCGTGGTAACGGCCTGTGTGCATGTAGTCCTGCGTGGTGCAGCCGTCTGCCAGTGGTTCTGCAGGATGACTCATGGAGGATACCACTGCTCTCTGGATGTCCACAATGGTGGCTAACGGGTCAGTCAGGTACAGAGATAAGGCCCATCCGTGCTTATGTCACATGCACAGCTGTTATTACAGCATGTTATCACACAGGTGCATCTTGAACGCCGTGACAACAGTTTTTATATATCTCACGCAATTACACACATGTACCAAGGTGTTTTCCGAACAAGGTTTTCCTGACAAAACAGCTTGGCAGAACAAGGACGAAGGAGTTTGAAAGGATGCAGGGATACGTCTCCATAAACAGAGCTCAGAATTGTTCAGTCTGTGGTTTTCTCTGTGGTCCTTGACGGACATGAAAGCTGGACAATAAACAAGACAGGGAAAATATAGATGCTTTTGAACTTTGGAGTTGGCAAAGTCTTCCGAGAATATCTTGGCCAGCAAAGACCAAACCAAATGGAGCCTCACCTCTCACTCGAGACCCAGATAGCCAAACCGAAGATCCCTCACCCAGTGAGCACTTTATTAGGTACACCTCATTTTATCTACACTCACTGTGCAGTTTATCAGCTCTGCTGAGCATATAGGACACTCTGTCGTTCTACAGTTCCAGACTGTAGTCCATCTGTTTCTCTGTATCCTGTATTACCCTTTTCTTCAGTGGTCAGGACCCCCACAGGACCACCACAGAGCAGGTACTATGTTGGTGGTGGATCCTTCTCAGCACTGCAGTGACACTGACGTGGTGGTGGTGTGTTAGTGTGTGTGGTGCTGGTGTGAGAGGATCAGACACAGCAGTTCTGCTGGACATCTCAATGTCCCTACTGGATTGAGAATTCAGCCAACGGGCAGTGTCCTATTTGGGCAGCTCCTATGGGCAGTGCCCTATGATAACTGATGTAGGACTAGAGAATGACCAACACAGAATGACCAACTGCGTAGAACCAGATGAGCTATCGTCCCTGACTGTACATCTACATGTTAGAGGTGTCCATGGACACACCTTTGCCAAATAGATGAGTAGTCAAGTTGAGTCAAGCTGGTACCAGACCGGATGCTGTGCAGGTGTGGTGTAAGTATTCCCATACTGCAGGTAACTAGCTATTCAAACTGCTATGCATGTGTAATTACATAGTAATTAATATGCTATTACTCAAATGTTTTCCAAATTGAGTATGTGGAATATCAACAGTGTCATTGGACATGGAATCTTCAAACATCTGCATACAGCTGTTGGCTGAATCTGAACAATTAGTCTCAAACTGCACATCAGTGCCTCAGAGCACATCAGTGTTATACATAGGCAGCCTGTTTGTTCCTGTTTGTCCTGATGACAGCTATCGACTCAGTCCTTCTATTGTACGACCAGTCAAAGCAAAGCCTGGCTTTACGTGACCAACATTCAGTGTCGCCTTCCAGAGGAAACCGGGGTGGCGTTTGGCATGCAACAGAAGCAAGAGCATGCGGAACAGGTGTTTGAAGAGGGGGCATGGGAAGCGGAAAGAGAAAGTGCTTCCACGCAGGCTCCCCTCGGATAGGGGCAACAGCAGATTCATGTTCCAGCAGGGCTGTCAGGAAAAGAGAGGGCAGAATGTGGCACGGGCCCACCACGGGGGTGCTGTGCAGCTCGCACTGTTTGATCCCACTAGTGCTTGTCCTGGTGGCTCCTCATCATGACGGTCAACTGTAGGCTCTTTGTAGACGCCCACCTATTGAAGTCATGTTAAATGGAGTTCCATTGATGTTTCTGCATTTCGGCACAGTTACGTCACTAGGCTGTAAAGTCATTCAGAGTGGGTTCTGGAGAAACCTGACGAGTGAGAATTGTTCACAGTGGTGGTGGATTGAACCAGACGCCTAAAAGGTCTAATAGCTTCCTCATAGGGTCATAAATGAAATGGTTATGCATACAGGGGCTGATGTCTGAGATGTTTGTTTCACAGAAGTGTTGAATGTACTTTTTAAAAGCTGTTTATATTAGATAATATATATAATATATAATATAATATATAGATAGATAGTCTGATATGGTCAATATGTATTGAGCTACACATACAGAAGTAGTGTCTTTCGGTATGGTGTCGGGCCTCCAGTTATTCCGTGACTCCACACACAGATTCGTAGGTCATCTCCACCAAGACAAAAGCAGGACTCGTCACTGAAGATGACCCGCTGCCGTTCTGAATTGACAGCACCACTGCAGTGTTTGGTGAAGGTGACGTGGTGTTAAGGACAGTCGTGGTAACGGTCTGTATGCATGTAGTCCAGCGTGGTGCAGCCGTCTGCCGATGGTGCTGCAGTAACAGGACTTATGGAGGAGATCACCGCTCGCTAAATGTCCATTATAGTGGCTGTTGGGTCAGTCAGGTAGAGAGATAAGACCCGCCCTTGCTTATGTCACATGGTCAGCTGAGTGTGAAACTCGAATCATTAGCATGTCTCCCAATGTCAAATCTACACACCAAGTTTCATTCCTGTGGGTTGATTTCTTCTGGGTGCAGCTATTTGAACTGTTCTTTGCTGAGTCTAGATGGATAGATCTGTGTTGTAGACATGGTGGCCCCTGATTCCCATCACCACCACTTTACCGTCAATCATTTCAAATCAATCACTTTGAATATTAAATTATGCAGAGGTTTTGGAACGCCAGTCC
>JAMWET010002838.1:0-2500 GCA_024036415.1 Prochilodus magdalenae | reverse complement strand
TCAGTGGGGCCCCCCATTAAAGACCCCTAACCAGGAAACCGGATATGGCGTGAAATGCATTTGAGTTACGGCACACATACACATACTGAGACTACATTAAAAACATTCCTCTCCTTATCAGCACACGCACAGCCGCGAAGTACCGCGGAGTAACCGCGTGGATGTGTGAGAACTGTGAATATGTTTGCATGCTGTAATTGACCGTTTCCCTCCTGCCGCTCTTAGTCACTGCTTTGGTGCGAGTCCATATGATTCATCTATGCCACGTATGGATTTGATGGGAAATGATGTGTATTAAAACATAGAACCTATACACTCATCATCAGAAGAAAAAACAAGAGCTGCACAAACAGATGCACTCAGATGGAACCAGCCGACAGGACTGAAACTTGGTGGGGAGGTCTGACATTGTGAGACATGCCAATGATTCAAGCTACTCGGCCGCACATGTGTCGTAAGCAAGGCCGGGTCTTGTCGCTGTACCTGACTGACCCAACAGCCACCATTACGAACATTCAGCGAGCAGTGATGCCTCCGCAGGTCGTCCTGTAAGTGCTTCACCATGGGCGGATGGGCTGCAACAATGTAGGACTACATGCAACACAGGACCGTTACAACGACCACCCCGGTACCACAGGTTCCTGGCTTGAAGGCTGCCCCCCCCCCAGTACAGAGCCCTAGGCCCTTCCTGGGTGACTCCCTGCCAGTCGCCTTCCTAGACCTCCCATCTTCACCACACTATTTTCCGCTCCCCAGTGTCTTCGGTGGGGCTCACTCCTGTCTGCCCATTTTGGCCTGGTTCTTGATAATGAACCGGTGCCCCCACAAGGGTGTAATCCCTACCTCTGACACTAGGGAAGACACCACCACAGAGTAAGACGATATGGGAAACCTAGTGTCCTACAAACACCATACTCTTTTATTGAGCACATCAACAACGCTTTAGCATAACCACGTCCCTTGGGACAGCTGGGACATGGGATGTGTACATCGACCAGCCACTCCCATCTCTGGATTTATAATACCGAGACCCCTGATCCCATGCTAAATGCTCATAACCTTTCCAGACACTTGTGGGCCTTTACCCGACTTCGGCCGCCACAGAAAGCTAATCCCATCCAAAATCACAACAGCCGGCCGAAATATCCCGACTACTTCCCTGCCACCGTCGTTCTCACCGCAGCTTTGTTTTCGGAGTTTTCCCTCAACTTGACGGAGAAGGGACTGTTCGGAGGATGATTGGCGATTGCTGTGCCAATCAATCATTTGGCAGGTGGTCGATTGTTACCTCTCCCTTGGTCCCCCCCTTCTTTGAGTGAGCTTGGGGGCAGGGGAAGGCTGGGTTTTGGAGTGAAGGTCAAAAAAAAAAAAAAAAAAAAAAAAAAAAAAAAAGGTGAAAACAGCAATAACATGTGAGAAAGTGAAATGAAGGTCAGCCATGAGAACCAAACTCCTCCAACACTTTATCACCATCCCCAAGACGTCCTACGCACAACCGGAACGGCCGTCTGTGTGTGTGTGTTGGATGGAAAGAAAGAGAGTTCTTTTAATCTGGATTTAGAGGGCAGGCGGTGAGAAAGTGACCGTGTTGTGTAACAGTGAATAACGTGTGGGTGTGGGTGTGTGTGTGTGTGCTGAGAGAGGTTTTGTTTGCCCACTGAAAGATCCCCAGAGCCTTTGTGAGCTTCTTATCTAAAACGGTGGGATTGCCTTTCGCACCTGGAGACTGAGTTTGTGTGTGTGTGTGTGTGATAGAGCATCAGGTGCATGTCTGTGTTTGTTTTTGTACTTTTCAGGCCTAAAATGATTTGACTTTGCTGGAAAACCAGACAACATCAGGGCCAAAACCAAAGTCCAGCTGCTGTTATTGGATTTGGGATGTACAAGTTTCTGGATGTAGCCACATCAATGTCAATGTTCAGAAGCCAAGGAGAAGTTCTAACATGTCACATTAACCACCAGCATAATTACAAACTGGCTAATTAGCTGTGATAATAGCTGGGATTGGATTGGGCATGTACTGGACGAGTTCCTGGATGTAGCCACATCAATGTTCAGACACTCTTACATCTAAGAATTGATCAGGTGGTCCAGATTTGGTGGATGCCTTCTCTGGCACAGTTCCGAGGAGAATTCCCTGTAAACTGGGATTGTATCCACTGCTGGTAGACCCGTATGACCGTACGCTTCCATACACCTGCAGATTCAGCTACTTCCTTCACACTATGGTCTTTGGCCACACCCCACATGCTCAGTCCCTCCTTTAGCCACAACATAACATCTGCTCTGAGCGTTTTCCCACACATGGAAACGAGACATTCCCTCCACTGTAGCCCCTCTTCCCAACTCTATGGATCCCGTCACTCACACCCGCAGGTATTATAGCCCCATCCTCATGCAGCGCCATCTGCAGGAGCCTGGAAGTGTTTATTTTTTTGTACATGAGCTAATATATATATATATAATACAAACTTTGGCATGTTGTTAACTATGGGCATCA
>JAMWET010002837.1:0-18103 GCA_024036415.1 Prochilodus magdalenae | reverse complement strand
ACTAACAAGAAAACTGTAGAACAGAATATTAGCATACCGTAGTATACATTTAGACGCTAGAGTTATACCACTACACCTAATGAGAAACTGTAGAACAGACTCAGTCTATTACCACAGTACCTACATTTAGAGCTTAGGAGTTATTACAATCCACCTAATGAGGAAACTGTAGAACAGACTCAGTCCTATACCACAGTACCTACAATTTAAGAGCTTAGAGTTATACACTCAACCTAATGAGAAACTGTAGAACAGACTCATGTCTATACCACAGTACCTACATTTAGAGCTTAGAGTTATACACTCCACCTAATGAGAAACTGTAGAAACAGTACTCAGTCTATACCACAGTACCTACATTTAGAGCTTTAGAGTTATTACACTTACCACCTAATGAGGAACTGTAGAACAGACTCAGTCTATACACACAGTACTACATTTAGAGCTTAGAGTTATACACTCCACCTAATGAGAAACTGTAGAAAACAGACTCAGTCTATACCACAGTACCTACATTTAGAGCTTAGAGTTATACACTCGACCTAATGAGGCGTAACTGTAGAAACAGACTCAGTCTATACCACAGTACCTACATTTAGAGCTTAGAGTTATACACTCCACCTAATGAGAAACTGTAGAACAGACTCAGTCTATACCACAGTACCTACATTTAGAGCTTAGAGTTATACACTCCACCTAATGAGAAACTGTAGAACAGACTCAGTCTATACCACAGTACCTACATTTTAGAGCTTAGAAGTTATACACTCCCCACCTAATGAGAAACTGTAGAACAGACTCAGTCTATACCACAGTACCTACATTTAGAGCTTTAGAGTTATACACTCCACCTAATGAGAAACTGTAGAAAACAGACTCAGTTATACCACATTACCTACATTTTGAGCTTTGCTGTATACACTCCACCTAATGAGAAACTGTAGAACAGACTCAGTCTATACCAACAGTACCTACATTAGAGCTTTAGAGTTATACACTTCGACCTAATGAGAAACTTAGAACGAAATACACTGTAGAACAGACTAATGAGAAACATAGAAACAGGACTCTATACCACAGTACCTACATTTAGAGCTTAGAGTTTACACTCCACCTAATGAGAAAACTGTAGAAACAGACTCAGTCTATACCACAGTACCTACATTTAGAGCTTAGAGTTATACACTCCACCTAATGAGAAAACTGTTGAGAACAGACTCAGTCTATACCACAGTACATACATTTAGAGCTTAGTGTTATACACTCCACCAATGAGAACACTGTAGAACAGGACTCAGTCTATACCACAGTACCTACATTTAGAGCTGTAGAGTTATACACTCCAAACCTAATGAGAAACTGCTAAGAACAGACTTTAGTCCTATACCACAGTACCTACATTTAGAGCTTAGAGTTATACACTCCACCTAATGAGAAACTGTAGAACAGACTCAGTCTATACCACAGTACCTACATTTAGAGATTAGAGTTATACACTCCACCTAATGAGAAACTGTAGAACAGACTTAGTCTATACCACAGTACCTACATTTAGAGCTTAGAGTTATACACTCCACCTAATGAGAAACTGTAGAACAGGCTCAGTATATACTACCATAATACCAAACTGTCTACGTCACGTCTGGAGGTGCGAGTGAATAAGTGCTGGACCGAGACGTGAAACCATTGAAACAGCTTTCTGTGAAACACATTCATCTTTCTATAGAGAACATTCTTTGTATCATCGCTGGCGTCATTTTCTCTCTCTCCAACACTCACAGCACACACTTCTCCACCTCTGCTTTCACAATAGCCTCCTTTCTCTGTTCCTCCGCTGCTGAAATAGACCCAGAATCAAACCTGCGGTGAAGAAACCTGTTTAACTCTTTAACCGCCTCTGAAAGCCGTGGATAAAGTGAGGGGGCAGCGCGCGTCATGCCACGACACCCGGTACCCAGTCCTAATTTAGGAGAGGCCAGTCATTCTACAGAGTTCGGAGTGTGTAGAGCCATTCCTTGCTTTGCCACTTGTAAAATGAAATACCCATATACACGCACACTAGGGGGCAGTGTGCAGCGTCCGGAACAGGGTGTAGCCCATTCCACAGCACCTGGGGAAGAGTTGGGGCTTGGGTGTCTTGATTAGGGACACATCGGTAGTTACTGTTGGGCCACGGCGCCCGGGGAACAGTTGGGGGTTAGGTGGCATATCAGTTGTTACTGTTGGCCCACAGCGCCAGTGGAGCAGTTGGGGGTTAGGTGGCATATCGGTTGTTACTGTTGGCCCACAGCGCCAGTGGAGCAGTTGGGGGTTAGGTGGCATATCGGTTGTTACTGTTGGCCCACAGCGCTTGGAGAGCAGTTGGGGGTTAGGTGGCATATCGGTTAGTTAACTTGTTACGGCGCCACGCGCTCTGGGGAGCAGTTGGGGGTTAGGTGGCATATCGGTAGTTACTGTTGGCCCATACTGCCCGGAGCAGTTGGGGGTTAGGTGGCATATCGGTTGTTACTGTTGGCCCACAGTGCTTGGAGAGCAGTTGAGGGTTAGGTGGCATATCGGTTGTTACTGTTGGCCCACGGCGCCCGGGGAACAGTTGGGGGTTAGGTGGCATATCAGTTGTTACTGTTGGCCCACAGCGCCAGTGGAGCAGTTGGGGGTTAGGTGGCATATCAGTTGTTACTGTTGGCCCACGGCGCCCAGGGAGCAGTTGGGGGTTAGGTGGCATATCGGTTGTTACTGTTGGCCCACGGCGCCAGTGGAGCAGTTGGGGGTTAGGTGGCATATCGGTTGTTACTGTTGGCCCACAGCGCCAGTGGAGCAGTTGGGGGTTAGGTGGCATATCGGTTGTTACTGTTTGCCCACGGCACCAGGGGAGCAGTTGGGGATTAGGTGCCATGCTCAAGGGCATGATGTGATGCTCAGGTACCGCCTCCCTGCCTTTTGTATGGCTGCCACTGGTGCCCGTGGGTGGTTGGCACAATCATGGGCAGGATGTTTCCTGGTGTTGGTCATGTTGAAACAATCATGGACATCCCTAAAGAAGGCCTTGGGCCCTCCCTGCCTCACCACACCTGTTTCAAACGCTCAGCTTGTTATCAATCAGCTGCTGTCAATCAAATGAATCAGGTGTGTTACAGCAGGTATGGGGGTCCCAGGATGGAGAACCAGTACTGTAAAGGTACTGGCTGGTTAGGGTTACTGGTTCTGACAGTGAGCTTGACTCGAGAGGCTGTAAGGAAGAATGGACCCCAGAATCAGAGGTCAGAGGTCAGTTATGTACAAGGCCATCCACAGTGAGGAATGTTCCTTGGTGTGTCCTGAGAGCAGCCGTATGCTTCACCGGCAGACTGAACCCAGGCAGAACAAGACGAGCTTCAGATCTTCAGCATGGCTCCGTCAGCCAATCAGAGCGTAGCAAACTAAATCACACACTACTGATGGCTCCACCAGGAAACACCACACGGCCACGCCAAACACTGGACAAACACGCTGAACGGTGATCGATTATTCATGCCTGAGCCTGAATGAGCCACACTCAATCTGTCTGAGGGAGAATCTCAGCCAACGAGAAGAAGACCGATCAGAGACCGAGATGAACTCGGGTACGCCGGGCGGGTTACGGATCACAGGGCTTCAAAACTGACCTGCTGCCAATTTCACACATGGAGAAGCAGAGAGAGAGAGGGATGGAGGGAGGGGGAGGGAGGGGAGAAAGAGAGAGAGAGAGAGAGAGAGAGAGAGAGAAAGGGAGAGAGAGAGAGAGAGAGAGAGAGTAAAGGAGGGCGGAGCCAGAGAGAGAGAGAGAGAGAGAGAGAGAGAGAGAGAGAGAGAGAGAGAGAGAGAGTGAGAGTGAGAGTGAGAGAGAGTAAAGGAGGGCGGAGCCAGAGAGGGAGAGAGAGAGAGAGAGAGAGAGTGAGAGAGAGAGAGAGTAAAGGAGGGCGGAGCCAGAGAGTGAGAGAGTGAGAGAGGGAGAGAGAGAGAGAGAGAGAGAGAGAGAGTAAAGGAGGGCGGAGCCAGAGAGGGAGAGAGAGAGAGAGAGAGAGAGAGAGAGAGAGAGAGAGAGAGTGAGAGAGAGTAAAGGAGGGCGGAGCCAGAGAGGGAGAGAGAGAGAGAGAGAGAGAGAGAGAGAGAGAGAGAGAGAGAGAGAGAGAGAGTGAGAGAGAGAGAGAGTAAAGGAGGGCGGAGCCAGAGAGTGAGAGAGTGAGAGAGGGAGAGAGAGAGAGAGAGAGAGAGAGAGAGAGAGAGTAAAGGAGGGTGGAGCCAGAGAGGGAGAGAGAGAGAGAGAGAGAGAGAGAGAGAGAGAGAGAGAGTGAGAGAGAGAGCCAGAGAGCCAGAGAGTAAAGGAGGGCGGAGCCCGAGAGTGTGAAGGAGAGAGTGAGAGAGAGAGAAGGAGAGAGATGGAGAGAGAGAAAAAGAGAGAGAGTGAGAAGGAGAGAGAGAGTAAAGGAGAGAGAGGAAGAGAGAGAGAGTGAAGGAGAGAGAGAGAGAGAGAGAGAGTGTGAAGGAGAGAGAGGGTAAAGGATAGAGAGGAAGAGAGAGTGAAGGAGAGAGAGAGTAAAGGAGAGAGAGGAAGAGAGAGAGAGAGTGAAGGAGAGAGAGTGTGTGAAGGAGAGAGAGGGTAAAGGATAGAGAGGAAGAGAGAGTGAAGGAGAGAGAGAGTAAAGGAGAGAGAGGAAGAGAGAGAGAGAGTGAAGGAGAGAGAGAGAGAGAGTGTGTGAAGGAGAGAGGGTAAAGGATAGAGAGGAAGAGAGAGTGAAGGAGAGAGTGAGAAGGAGAAAGAGAGTGAAGTAAATTAGATTAGACTTCCAAAAGGTCAGGAGATCCTGCGGGAGGTTCCCTCCATAAGGGTCAGACGGGTTCTAATGTGGCCATGGTTCTCCCAGCCTCTGGAACAGCCGGCTCGAATACAAACAGCCGTTCAGCCTCAGTCTGGAGGTTCAGGAAGGCTTTAGGAAAGCCGTGCGTTATTCCCGTAAAGTCCAAGCAGGTCCCCTCCGTACTGTCCCGTAACGGGGTTACTCTTAATTAGACAGAGGTGATCCACTGACGTCTCGGAGAACACAAAGGATCCTCGGCGCACCTCAAACGAGCGGCGGGGTGTCTAATTAATAACGGTTAAATGTTCCCCGGGGCTTAACCAAAATCAATACTTCTGAGGACAGCCGGGCTGACAGACGTTTCTAATTAACTGGCCTGGACTCGCTGACCCTGAGAACAGAGGGAACGTGCAGCAGAGTTATCCCGGAGAACAGAGGAAGAGGGGGAGGCGGAGAGGAACGGAACCACAAGGCCACGTTTGAAACTTAATTATGTTGTAATCCTCTAAAGGAGGAGGAGGTGGAGGAGGCAGAGGAGGAGGTGGAGGAACGTGTGAATGCTAATTGGCCTAAACACGTGCACCACTGAGCCTGGCCAGAGCGAACTGAACACCAGCACCACCATAACAGAGACATCTACATCCAGTGCACATAGGACTAGGGGTGGATAACCAGGTGGAGGAGTTGGATATCAACAACAAGGCCTGGATAGGGTCGACTGGGCCTGGACAGTCGGGTAGTGGAGTCGGATAGGGTCGACTGGGCCTGGACAGTCGGGTAGTGAAGTCGGACAGGGTCAACTAGGCCTGGACAGTCAGGTAGTGGAGTCGGATAGGGTTAACTAGGCCTAGACAGTCGGGTAATGGAGTCGGATAGGGTCAGCTAAGCCTGGACAGTCGGGTTGTGGAGACGGATATGGTCAACTAGGCCTGGACAGTCGGGTTGTGGAGACGGATATGGTCAACTAGGCCTGGACAGTTGGGTAGTGGAGTTGGATATGGTTAACTAGGCCTGGACAGTCGGATAGTGGAGTCGGATAGGGTCAACTAAGCCTGGACAGTCGGGTAGTGGAGTAGGATATTGTCAACTAAGCCTGGACAGTCGGTAGTGGAGTCAGATAACGTCAACTAGGCCTGGACAGTCGGGTAGTGAAGTAGGATATGGTCAACTAGGCCTGGACAGTCAGGTAGTGGAGTCAGATAAGGTCAACTAGGCCTGGACAGTCAGGTAGTGGAGTCGGATAGGGTCAACTAGGCCTGGACAGTCGGGTAGTGGAGTCGGATAGGGTCAACTAAGCCTGGACAGTCGGGTAGTGGAGTCGGATATGGTCAACTAGGCCTGGATAACCGGGTAGTGGAGTCGAATATAGTCAACTAGGCCTGGACAGTCGGGTAGTGGAGTCGGATAGGGTCAACTAGGCCTGGACAGTCGTGTAGTGGAGTCGGATATATAGTCAACTAGGCCTGGACAGTCGTGTAGTGGAGTCGGATATATAGTCAACTAGGCCTGGACAGTCGGGTAGTGGAGTCGGATATATAGTCAACTAGGCCTGGACAGTCGTGTAGTGGAGTCGGATATATAGTCAACTAGGCCTGGACAGTCGGGTAGTGGAGTCGGATATGGTCAACTAGGCCTGGACAGTCGGGTAGTGGAGTCAGATAAGGTCAACTAGGCCTGGACAGTCAGGTAGTGGAGTCGGATAGGGTCAACTAGGCCTGGACAGTCGGGTAGTGGAGTCGGATAGGGTCAACTAGGCCTGGACAGTCGGGTAGTGAAGTAGGATATGGTCAACTAGGCCTGGACAGTCGGGTAGTGGAGTCGGATAGGGTCAACTAAGCCTGGACAGTCGGGTAGTGGAGTCGGATATGGTCAACTAGGCCTGGATAACCGGGTAGTGGAGTCGAATATAGTCAACTAGGCCTGGACAATCAGGTAGTGGAGTCGGATAGGGTCAACTAAGCCTGGACAGTTGGGTAGTGGAGTAGGATATCGTCAACTAGGCCTGGACAGTCAGGATGTGGAGTCAGATAGGGCCAACTAGGCCTGGACAGTCAGGTAGTGGAGTCAGATAGGGTCAACTAGGCCTGGACAGTCAGGTAGTGGAGTCAGATAGGGTCAACTAGGCCTGGACAGTCAGGTAGTGGAGTCAGATAGGGTCAACTAAGCCTGGACAGTCGGGTAGTGGAGTAGGATATCGTCAACTAGGCCTGGACAGTTGGATAGTGGAGTCAGATAGGGTCAACTAGGCCTGAACAGTCGGATAGTGGAGTCGGATATATAGTCAACTAGGCCTGGACAGTCGGATAGTGGAGTCGGATATATAGTCAACTAGGCCTGGACAGTCGGATAGTGGAGTCAGATAGGGTCAACTAGGCCTGGACAGTCGTGTAGTGGAGTCGGATATATAGTCAACTAGGCCTGGACAGTCGGATAGTGGAGTCGGATAGGGTCAACTAGGCCTGGACAGTCAGGTAGTGGAGTCGGATAGGGTCAACTAGGCCTGGACAGTCGGGTAGTGGAGTCGGATGGGGTCAACTAAGCCTGGACAGTTGGGTAGTGGAGTAGGATATCGTCAACTAGGCCTGGACAGTCAGGTAGTGGAGTCAGATATGGTTAACTAAGCCTGGACAGTTGGGTAGTGGAGTCAGATAGGGTCAACTAGGCCTGGATAACAGGGTAGTAGAGTCGGATATAGTCAACTAGGCCTGGACAGTCGGGTAGTGGAGTCAGATAAGGTCAACTAGGCCTGGACAGTCAGGTAGTGAAGTCAGATAAGGTCAACTAGGCCTGGACAGTCAGGTAGTGGAGTCAGATAAGGTCAACTAGGCCTGGACAGTCAGGTAGTGGAGTCGGATAGGGTCAACTAGGCCTGGACAGTCGGGTAGTGGAGTCGGATAGGGTCAACTAAGCCTGGACAGTCGGGTAGTGGAGTCGGATATGGTCAACTAGGCCTGGATAACCGGGTAGTGGAGTCGAATATAGTCAACTAGGCCTGGACAGTCGGGTAGTGGAGTCGGATAGGGTCAACTAGGCCTGGACAGTCGTGTAGTGGAGTCGGATATATAGTCAACTAGGCCTGGACAGTCGTGTAGTGGAGTCGGATATATAGTCAACTAGGCCTGGACAGTCGTGTAGTGGAGTCGGATATATAGTCAACTAGGCCTGGACAGTCGGGTAGTGGAGTCGGATATGGTCAACTAGGCCTGGACAGTCGGGTAGTGGAGTCAGATAAGGTCAACTAGGCCTGGACAGTCAGGTAGTGGAGTCGGATAGGGTCAACTAGGCCTGGACAGTCGGGTAGTGGAGTCGGATAGGGTCAACTAGGCCTGGACAGTCGGGTAGTGAAGTAGGATATGGTCAACTAGGCCTGGACAGTCGGGTAGTGGAGTCGGATAGGGTCAACTAAGCCTGGACAGTCGGGTAGTGGAGTCGGATATGGTCAACTAGGCCTGGATAACCGGGTAGTGGAGTCGAATATAGTCAACTAGGCCTGGACAGTCAGGTAGTGGAGTCGGATAGGGTCAACTAAGCCTGGACAGTTGGGTAGTGGAGTAGGATATCGTCAACTAGGCCTGGACAGTCAGGATGTGGAGTCAGATAGGGCCAACTAGGCCTGGACAGTCAGGTAGTGGAGTCAGATAGGGTCAACTAGGCCTGGACAGTCAGGTAGTGGAGTCAGATAGGGTCAACTAGGCCTGGACAGTCAGGTAGTGGAGTCAGATAGGGTCAACTAAGCCTGGACAGTCGGGTAGTGGAGTAGGATATCGTCAACTAGGCCTGGACAGTCGGATAGTGGAGTCAGATAGGGTCAACTAGGCCTGGACAGTCGGATAGAGGAGTCGGATATATAGTCAACTAGGCCTGGACAGTCGGATTGTGGAGTCGGATATATAGTCAACTAGGCCTGGACAGTCGGATAGTGGAGTCAGATAGGGTCAACTAGGCCTGGACAGTCGTGTAGTGGAGTCGGATATATAGTCAACTAGGCCTGGACAGTCGGATAGTGGAGTCGGATAGGGTCAACTAGGCCTGGACAGTCAGGTAGTGGAGTCGGATAGGGTCAACTAGGCCTGGACAGTCGGGTAGTGGAGTCGGATGGGGTCAACTAAGCCTGGACAGTTGGGTAGTGGAGTAGGATATCGTCAACTAGGCCTGGACAGTCAGGAAGTGGAGTCAGATATGGTTAACTAAGCCTGGACAGTTGGGTAGTGGAGTCAGATAGGGTCAACTAGGCCTGGATAACAGGGTAGTAGAGTCGGATATAGTCAACTAGGCCTGGACAGTCGGGTAGTGGAGTCAGATAAGGTCAACTAGGCCTGGACAGTCAGGTAGTGGAGTCAGATAAGGTCAACTAGGCCTGGACAGTCAGGTAGTGGAGTCGGATAGGGTCAACTAGGCCTGGACAGTCGTGTAGTGGAGTCGGATAGGGTCAACTAAGCCTGGACAGTCGGGTAGTGGAGTCGGATATGGTCAACTAGGCCTGGATAACCGGGTAGTGGAGTCGAATATAGTCAACTAGGCCTGGACAGTCGGGTAGTGGAGTCGGATAGGGTCAACTAGGCCTGGACAGTCGTGTAGTGGAGTCGGATATATAGTCAACTAGGCCTGGACAGTCGTGTAGTGGAGTCGGATATATAGTCAACTAGGCCTGGACAGTCGTGTAGTGGAGTCGGATATATAGTCAACTAGGCCTGGACAGTCGGGTAGTGGAGTCGGATATGGTCAACTAGGCCTGGACAGTCGGGTAGTGGAGTCAGATAAGGTCAACTAGGCCTGGACAGTCAGGTAGTGGAGTCGGATAGGGTCAACTAGGCCTGGACAGTCGGGTAGTGGAGTCGGATAGGGTCAACTAGGCCTGGACAGTCGGGTAGTGAAGTAGGATATGGTCAACTAGGCCTGGACAGTCGGGTAGTGGAGTCGGATAGGGTCAACTAAGCCTGGACAGTCGGGTAGTGGAGTCGGATATGGTCAACTAGGCCTGGATAACCGGGTAGTGGAGTCGAATATAGTCAACTAGGCCTGGACAGTCAGGTAGTGGAGTCGGATAGGGTCAACTAAGCCTGGACAGTTGGGTAGTGGAGTAGGATATCGTCAACTAGGCCTGGACAGTCAGGATGTGGAGTCAGATAGGGCCAACTAGGCCTGGACAGTCAGGTAGTGGAGTCAGATAGGGTCAACTAGGCCTGGACAGTCAGGTAGTGGAGTCAGATAGGGTCAACTAAGCCTGGACAGTCGGGTAGTGGAGTAGGATATCGTCAACTAGGCCTGGACAGTCGGATAGTGGAGTCGGATATATAGTCAACTAGGCCTGGACAGTCGGATAGTGGAGTCGGATATATAGTCAACTAGGCCTGGACAGTCGGATAGTGGAGTCAGATAGGGTCAACTAGGCCTGGACAGTCGTGTAGTGGAGTCGGATAGGGTCAACTAGGCCTGGACAGTCAGGTAGTGGAGTCGGATAGGGTCAACTAGGCCTGGACAGTCAGGTAGTGGAGTCAGATATGGTTAACTAAGCCTGGACAGTTCGGTAGTGGAGTCAGATAGGGTCAACTAGGCCTGGATAACAGGGTAGTAGAGTCGGATATAGTCAACTAGGCCTGGACAGTCGGCAGTGGAGTCGGATATGGTCAACTAAGCCTGGACAGTTGGGTAGTGGAGTCGTATAGGGTCAGCTAGGCCTGGACAGTCAGGTAGTGGAGTCAGATAGGGTCAACTGGGCCTGGACAGTCGGATAGTGGAGTCAGATAGGGTCAACTGGGCCTGGACAGTCGGATAGTGGAGTCGTATAGGGTCAGCTAGGCCTGGACAGTCTGGGAGTAGAGCAGTAAGCGTGTAGAGTTGTTCAGTAATCGTTAATGGAGCTGATTGTGTTTTCTGACTCACTGTTATCGACTTACCATAGGTCAACATCATGTATATACATGGTATTGAGAGGGAGGTGGGAGAGAGAGAGAAAAAGAGAGAGAGCAGGGGAGAGAGAGAGAGAGCGAGAGAGAGAATCACAGGAGCCTGTCTGAAGCTAAACTACGCGTCGCTGATTCTGCTGCACAATAAAAGCTGGTGGCTCGAGATTAATGGGCACGGCGATGGGGAAAACTGTGGACCACGCTGAGTCTTTCAATCGCCTGAAGATCGTTCATTGATGGATCTCTGTTTGACAGGCCTCCATTCCGGCCCTCGCCGAGTCAGATACGGAGAAGGAGACGGGAAAACGGACAGACCGCAAGCGAACGAGCGGCGCTCCCGCTTACGCCCCTGACTCCCGCCGTGCATTCACAAACATAAAGCATAAGAGGTTCCATTTCAAGCCCCAGAGAGCTCCGGTGTCCGACAGCAGAGCAGCTGCGGTGTGGGTCTTTACTGTTGTTTCCGTGGTGATAAAGGACCCGAGTCCTCCATTCGTCTTGCATCATGTTGTCCCCCTGGGGTTCGCCTGAGGACTAGCGCTCTAAACTAAACTAGCTCTACTATGATTGGCTGTCCTGTAGTGCATCTCATAACCAAAACAGGCCTGGCCTAAAGTCTCCCCTTCCAGCCGACTACTCCTCCTTTCCCGTTCTTCAGCCGACTACTCCTCCTTTCCTGTTCCTCAGCCACCTTCTCCTCCTTTCCCGTTCTTCAGCCAACTACTCCTCCTTTCCCGTTCTTCAGCCGACTACTCCTCCTTTCTCGTTCTTCAGCCGACTACTCCTCCTTTCCCGTTCCTCACTTGGCTTCTCCTCCTTTCCCGTTCTTCAGTCGACTACTCCTCCTTTCCCATTCTTCAGCCGACTACTCCTCCTTTCCCAATCTTCACTTGACTTCTCTTCCCTTTCCGTTCCACAGCTGCCTTCTCATCCTTTCCTGTTCTTCAGCCAAATACTCCTTTCCCGTTCTTCAGCCACCTTCTCCTCCTTTCCCGTTCTTCAGCCAAATACTCCTTTCCCGTTCTTCAGCCACCTTCTCCTCCTTTCCCGTTCTTCAGGTGACTACTCCTCCTTTCCCGTTCTTCAGCCGGCTTCTCCTCCTTTCCCGTTCTTCAGCCACCTTCTCCTCCTTTCCCGTTCTTCAGGCGACTACTCCTCCTTTCCCGTTCTTCAGCCGGCTTCTCCTCCTTTCCCATTCTTCAGCCGGCTTCTCCTCCTTTCCCATTCTTCAGCCAGCTTCTCCTCCTTTCCCTTTCTTCACGAGACTACTTCTCCTTTCTCGTTCTTCAGGCAACTACTCCACCTTTCCCATTCTTCAGCTGACTACACCTCCTTTCCAGTTCTTCAGCCAGCTTCTCCTCCTTTCCCGTTCTTCAGCTGACTACTCCTCCTTTCCCGTTCTTCAGCCGACTCCTCCTCCCTTCCCGTTCTTCAGCCGACTACTCCTCCTTTTGTTTTCTTCACCTGGCTTTTAAAGGACTAAAGCGGGACTCGTCACTGAAGATGACCCGCTGCCATTCTGAGTCACTCCATGACAGTCTGGTACGACACCACTGCAGTCTTTGGTGACGGTGACGTGGTGTTAAGGACAGTCGTGGTAACGGTCTGTGTGCATGTAGTCCTGCGTGGTGCAGCCGTCTGTAAATGGATTCTTTCATGTTGCGGGTTCGTGCCTTCTCCTATTCGCGTGTGCGGTCGAGTGTGAAGCCTGAAATATGTCGCTCAACACGGAAACCGTGGGGTAATACGGCGCATGATTTGAAATCAAAAGTACCCCAAAGGGATCTACGCGCCCCACATGGGATAACCATGCAACCGAGCTGGAAATGCCACACCGGTATCATCCACCCTGTACCCCAAACACCAAGCTGACACCATTAAATATATATCTTTTTTATTTAAAAGAATTTACAACTCTTTTTTTTCCCAGTGTACATTCTGTACATCATTTACATAACCAGCTTCTGGGCTGTAAACATAAACATGCAACCAGACTTCTGTATGGTAACCGAGGGCTTCATATCCTTTTGGTTCTTCGTCATCAAAAAAAAAAAAAAAAATTAATCTAATATTCCCTGGAAAATCTTAATTCCCAGTGTCCACTGCCTCTTTCCCGCTGCAGAGCCGAATGGTTCTGAGCACGGATAACCACTCCAGGGTAATTTCCACCTGGACACAGTTTGACACAGAATGATTGAATACCTTGAACAGAGATGCTAACCAGAGTAGCCGGGTGCTATCATTAGCTCATGATTATGTAAGTCAGAATATGAGATAATTAATCATAACTGGGAAAAGTAAGTCATAATTATGAGATAGTAAGTCATAATTATGAGACAATGAGTCATAACTGGGACAGTAAGTCAATTATGAGAAGAAGTCAGTTCTGAGATGCTAAGTTATAAGTGAGATAGTTGTGTTATGATTGAGATAAGTCATAACTGAGACAGTAAGTCATAATTATGAGATTAAGTCAATTATGAGATGCTAAGAAATAAGTGAGAGTTATGACTGAGATAGTAAGTCATGCTAATGAGATAGTAAGTCAAATGTGAAGTGATGTATAGTAAGTCAATTTTGAGCTGCTAAGTCATAATTATGAGACAGTCAATTACAAGATAGTAAGCCACGACTGAGATGCTAAGTTATAATTGAGATAGTAAGTCATGATTATGAGATGCTAAGTTATAACTGAGATAGTAAGTCATGATTATGAGATGCTAAGTCATAATTATGAGACGGTAAGTCATAAATACGAAATAGTAAGTCATAAATATGAGATGCTAAGTCATAACTGAGATAGTAAGTCATGATTATGAGATGCTAAGTCATAATTATGAGACGGTAAGTCATAACTGAGATAGTAAGTCATGATTATGAGCTGCTAAGTCATAATTATGAGATGCTAAGTCATAACTGAGATAGTAAGTCATGATTATGAGATGCTAAGTCATAATTATGAGACGGTAAGTCATAAATACGAAATAGTAAGTCATAATTATGAGATGCTAAGTCATAACTGAGATAGTAAGTCATGATTGAGATGCTAAGTCATAATTATAAGATACTAAGTCATAACTAAGATAGTAAGTCATGATTATGAGCTGCTAAGTCATAATTATGAGATGCTAAGTCATAAATACGAAATAGTAAGTTATAATTATGAGATGCTAAGTCATAACTGAGATAGTAAGTCATGATTATGAGATGCTAAGTCATAATTATGAGACGGTAAGTCATAAATACGAAATAGTAAGTCATAAATATGAGATGCTAAGTCATAACTGAGATAGTAAGTCATGATTATGAGATGCTAAGTCATAATTATGAGACGGTAAGTCATAAATACGAAATAGTAAGTCATAATTATGAGATGGTAAGTCATAAACTGAGATAGTAAGTCATGATTCTGAAGATTTGCTAAGTCATAATTATGAGATGCTAAAGTTCATAACTGAGATAGTGAAGTCATGATTATGAGATGGTAAAGTCCATAACTGAGATAGTAAAGTCATTATATGAGATGCTAAGTCCATAACTGAGATAGTAAGTCATGATTAATGAGATGCTAAGTCATAACTGAAGATAGTAAGTCATGAATATGAGATGCTAAGTCATAATTATGAGACGGTAAGTCATAAATATACGAAATAGTAAGTTCATAAATATGAGATGATAAGTCATAACTGAGATAGTAAGTCATTATTATGAGATGCTAAGTCATAATTATGAGACGGTAAGTCATATATTAAAAATGAAATAGTAAGTCATAAATAATGAGATGCTAAGTCATAACTGAGAATAGTAAAGTCATGATTATGAGAATGCTAAGTCATAAATTATGAGACGGTAAGTCATAAATACGAAAATAGTACAGTCATAATTATGAGATGCTAAGTTTATAATCTGAGATAGTAAGTCATGGATTATGGAGATGCTAAGTCATAATTATGAGACGGTAAGTCATAAATACGAAATAGTAAGTTCATAACATATGAGATGCTAAAGTCATAAACTGAGATAGTAAGTCCATGATTATGAGATGCTAAGTCATAATTATGAGACAGTAAGTTCATAATTATGAGATTGCTAAGTCATAAACTGAGATAGTAAGGTCATTGATTTGAGATGCTAAGTCATAATTATTAAGAATACTAAGTTCATACTAAGATAGTAAGTCATGATGAGCTGCTAAGTCTAATTATGAGATGCTAAGTCATAACTAAGATAGTAAGTCATGATTATGAGACGGTAAGTCCACTAAATACGAAATAGTAAAGTCATAATTATGAGAATGCCTAAGTTATAACTGAGATAGTAAAGTCATGATTTATGAGATGGAGAACCAACAACAACCTGAGTCCAGTACTCCGTGCCGCACCTTCTGTGGAGGTCAGTATCAAAAACTGCCCAATTGAGCAATACCACAGATGCTCCTCATAGCGCGGCTAGCTTCGTTAGCTCGATCATTCTTAAACAGGCCAAAGTAGAGGTTCTCCAAAGTAGAGAACGTCAGAGAACAGCTGCTTTTGGTTCTCTAAAAGCAAGCTTTTTACATTTCAAGTTTTTCAAAGTACCTACCTACTCTAGGGTTCTTGGGTTCCAGATGGCCCCTGAGTTTTCCCTATCCCTGGGGTGTGCAGAGGCGTTCCAGGACAGGTTTGAGTTAAACATCTTGATCCTCGGATGGAATGGGCCAGTAACCTGAGAACCAATTCTGAAATGAAAGAAACCGCTTCAGAGAACAGAGATCCTGAGACCATTTACCAGGCCTGGCTTTCGGGAAACCACTGTGCGCCATTTCAGGTTACCATTTCATTGAAAAAAATCCAGGAACCGGTCAAAAGGGTCTAATGGAGGCCACAGCTTCCTTCGGGAGAACCCTACCAAAGAAAACCCGAACCACACTCCTTAAAACGGAGTGAAGGCCCAAAGCAGTGGGAGCTGGCGTACGGAACTCCGTCTCCTGTGGAGCGGAGAGCACTTTAGTTCCGCTCTCAAACCACTTCTGAACGAGCCCGCCTAACTACTACGAAATATTCCTGAAATCGTTAGTGGACTTCCCGGAACACCGGGGGGGGGGGGGGGGTACGTGTAGCAAGTGTGGCACTGGACGTCAAGCGCCCTGAAGACTGAACCTCAGCTCAAAGGAGCAGGCTCTGGAGCGAGCGCTTGTGTCCTTCTCCTCATCAGAAGGAGCTCCAGCCTCGCCGGCTGGAAGTAAAAGGGAGCGGGATATAAAAAAAAAAAAAGGCTGAAATAAAAAAGGAGGATTTCGTTTTCAGACGCGCTCTTGCGTAGCTCATTAACCAGCGGAGGGGCGAGAAGGGGGGGGGGGGGGGGGGGGGGGGGGGGGCCCGGCTGCAGCTGACGAGCTCAACAGAACAGAACATCGGCCTTTCATCTTGACTCCGTATACGGATGCCAGGAGAGGAGTCCAGGAGGAGAAACAGGAAAAGCTGCTTAACGCAAAAATGAGATTCAGATCAGAGCCTCTTAATTGGGTCCTCTGGGACGCGTATGGACGGCTGCAGGACCGTGATGGAGTACAGTGCAGCTCTGGAGAGGAGAAACACGGGACGAAGATGAAGATGATGATGATGCAACGTACGCAACCGGCCATACGTCACTGACTGTGGCTGAAGATGGAGAAAGCCGTGTGGCGGGCGAGTAAAGCCCATCTTCTGCCGATTACACTGATGGGGTGGGGGAGAGAGAGAGGTGAGGGGGGAGAGAGAGAGAGAGAGAGAGAGAGGAGAGGAGAGAGAGAGAGATAGAGAGAGAGAGAGAGAGATAGTTCAAAAGGGTGTTGGAGCGCCCTCTGCTGTTAACAGTTGGAGACCCCACCACTTCAGTTCCAGAGGAGAAAGGGGGAGGAGGAAAAGAGAGAGTAAAAAGAATAAAAAAGGAGGGAGAGAAGAGAGAGAGAGAAAGAGAGAGAGAGAGGGAGAGGGAGAGAGAGAGACGGAGAGAGAGATAAGGAACAGGAAATATGGTAAAAAGGAGAGGAGAAAAGGGGAGAAAGAAACGGGAGGCAGGGAGTAAGAGAGAATAGAAAGAAGAGAGAGGGAGGGTAAGAAGGAATGAGAGATAAAGAGAGACGGGAAAAACAGAGAAGAATAAAAGAGAGGGAGGAAGGAAAGGGAGGGTGGGTGAAGGGCTGATTGGGTGGACAAGTACGAGTGGAAGGATGAAGCTGAAGTTCAAGGCAGTATCCCCACCCCTGCAGCGGGGGGCACTGCGGAGCCTGCCTGCTGCTCAATGGCTGGCCTGCCTCTGTGTCTCTGACCGCCTCTCCGCCGGCCACTCGCTCCGGACTTCCCTGAAAGAGTTAGAGGAGGGAACGGGAGAGTGGGATTAGATCTCCTCCCCCTCAACCACACCCGGAACTCACCCCATACTTACACTCTACAACCAGACCTCTTATTCACCTCGACTGATGAACAGTATGACCTACATTCACTGTACGTCTGCAGGTGGCGCTGCACGAGTGACGATGGGCTATAAACCCCTGTGGGGGGTGAGTGACGGGATCATAGATTGGAAGATGGTGCACAGTGCAGGTGAATGTCTCGTCTCCAGGTGTGGTAAACGCTCCAGCGCAGATGTTAAAGGATTGGCTAAAGGAGGGACTGCATGTGGGCGTGGCCAAAAGACATAGTAGTGAAGGAACGTAGCTTGATCTGAAGGTGTGTGGAAGGTTCGGTCATTACGGGTCTACCAGCAGGGGATACAATCCCAGCCTAAGTGATTCTCCTCGGAATTGTGCCAGGGAAGGCCTCCACCAATCTGGACCAACGCTGACCAGTCCTCTGATGTGAGCGTGTCTGAACCCACTGATGTGGCTATTCCAGACACTCGTCCAGTCCACGGCCCCATCCAGTCACCAGCTGTGTTGGCACTGGTGGAGGTACTACACCCTAGTAGGGTGCGTAGAGTCAGCGACTCGTACTGTTCCTCCATAGCTACACGGCGAAAGGTGTCATCTGACCAGTCTGAATTCATATTGTTCAGTGGTGGTGAAGGTAAACCAGACGTCCCCTCTAAAAAGCTCCCTCACAGGAAGTTCCTACATGAGGTTGGTTCCTGAATACGCTGCTGATGTCTGAGGACGCTGTTTTATGATAGTGTTGAGAAGATCTCAGCCTTAAACTCCATTCATGGTGGAGGGATACATGCTTGGCAGGGGCGCTGTGAGGTCCAATAGTCCCGCCAAAGGAAACTTAGTATTAGGTTTTCCAGATTTTCATCCTCACAATTCCATACACACTCAGAAGATACGTGTAGCTCACGGGTGGTTCTAGATAGTCAGTAAAGTGGCTATAGTGTGTTCTAGACATGGAGAACCCTCGGTTCCATCACCACCACAACCGCTCTGAA
>JAMWET010002836.1:190000-221680 GCA_024036415.1 Prochilodus magdalenae | reverse complement strand
TCCCCAGCTCTCCTCCCTCTCCTATCATCTTCTTACTCCCTTCTCTTCCTACTTCCCACTACATCCCACACTTCCTCTGTTTTATTTCTCTTTATATATACTTCCCTATTTTTTCCTTTTCTCCAGAAGCTGGGTAACCCGTTTCGATATATATCTACTTTTAGAAAGATAAAATGCAACAGGCAACACACATAACCTCAATAAACTAAAGCTGGGATTTGACTCTAGATTATGATAACAACTTCATACAAGTTGTAGGTTAGTCGACTTTGTCGACCCATGGTGACCGCACCGTCTGCGTTGCCATCACCACCAAGTAAAGAAATAAGACGGTACCCAGACATATTTAACGCAGTTAATGAACCTACTTTCATTAAATGCCAAGATATGAATCTTAGGCTGCGTGCGAGTGATAGTTTCTACACACTTGTATCCATATATACACCGCGCTACGCCAGAAGACCTGAGGATGTCGGGAGCTTGTATTCCAGTATTTGTGTGATATTCTTGGACCGCGCATGTAATTCATCGTGTTGAGGCTATCATATCAATTAACCATGTATGAATTAAAAATTATCACACCTTTACGACCTGAATTAATCAACCTATTTCATTGAGACACTTAGACCACACACGAAGGAGTCTGTCCCTCAGCTTCAGTGATGGTCCGTCAACGGGCCGCCGTGTTCGCGTTTACCCTTGCTTTGATAGTCAAAAAGTACTAGGCTCAGTTCTATATTTTACGAAATCTAGATGTTCTAATAATGCACCCCACATACTGACTGTTTTTTATTCACAGTAGATGGCACAATGAAACGTGTGTCTTGCGGTCTTGCTTCAGGCGTAAGTCTATACTAGTTTCTCCAGTAATGGGTGATTGGTAGGTCGCTTTGATAATGCCAGGGGGGGCATCAAATACTGCGACACTCATAAGGACGAGCTGTACCATGAACAGGGTTCCCTCATATCAAGGTTTACACATCATATGGATTTCCATCTAGCAGATAGGATTGTCGGTCGTTATGGTAAGGGGGATGGCGTAAGATGGATGGACCGAACCCCCAGGTGTGCTGCACTGGAGTCACACTACAGTCAAATTCCTTCCCGTATAGAGGGCCTTGCTATGATCCGCTGGTTATACAATCAAACCGTACTGTCATCTGTTCTTTGGTGCCTGTGTCTCACGGTGCCTCCTACCACAACTTGCGGCTGGACGTGAAGGAGGTGCTGTTCTCCTAGGAAGGAAGTGCTGAGCTGAAACGTGTTCGGGTCGTCATGAGAGGTTTCGAGACTGTAAGGACATGGACGCGAGATCCGGACGAAAGCGGGTGACGGGATTTCGCTGTTCACTGGCAGTGAAGACTTCTTACCGCTCTTGCCATTCCGATTGCTTGCTACTGAGCTCCGAGTGCAGCTGTCCCAGAGAGAGCAGGAGCTGGACCGTGGCAATGAGGACCTACAAGGTTAGTTCAATTGAACTGACCCATCCAAGTGACACCGTCTCGGTGTGGTTATGAGAGTCGCTGAACCTAGCCCCGACAGACTGCTGCCCAGTTTGGTACCTGTGACCAATTTACATGGTAGTTGTCTATCCTGACTGAGCTCATACAGGTGAGGCTAACGGTTTGTGTGCATTAGTCCATCCTGCGTTAGGTTGTTCAGATTAACCCGTCTACCCTTTCTGTACTGTAATCCTCCTAGTAACCCTTCCTTGATCCCATGTCTCCAGGTCCAGTCTGCTCCCTCGTCCTGGTAAGTTCGTACCCCTAGTCTTTCATCGTTTAGTGCTCCGCGTCCTCCTACACTCAGACTAGCACAGGGGGAATCATTCATGATAAACCCGACGCCTTGATACTGACTTTCCCCTGTTAAGCTGAGCGTGTATGTGGTTGCAGACCAAGGTGGTAGGGAGGTTTTTTGTATCAAGGGTGGGCATTAGGTCAGTGCTGCAGCTCCTGTGTCAAACACGCGCTTGGGGTTCTCCTAGAAGCACGTTCGTGTCTAGCATGTCCTGGGTATCATCTATAGCTCCTGCTTCGTCTTCCTATAGCCCATGTCCTTCCCCTCGTCGACCTGTGATTGATAGGTCTTCGTGACTTGGCGAGCTCACGGGAGCCTCGTTTATGCATAACCGGTTATGAAACACGACTGGGGGCTGTTTTACATTACTGAACCGCACGGAGGAGGGAGAGAAGCACACAGGAAACGGGGGCCAGGAGCCTGCTTGCTGCTGGCTTTCCTGTGGCTTCCCCCGGGGACACTCTGAGTCTGTGTGTTTTTATACACAAGTCAAGAAAACTGAACATTCTTCTGGGCAAGGGTACGAATTCAAATGAAACGGTATCCTGAAAGAAGCGCAATCCGAGAGGTTACGGTGCTGTCACCTTCCCAACAAAACACCTCCACGCTCCAACATGGAAGTCATGTCAAATACCAAAACAGCTGTATTAACCCCGGATTGATCCAGTGAGGAGTTTCCTCTGTCCTTCAACGATCCAGGCCGAAGACACGTTCCTCTGGTCCGGGAAAAGATTGTACCGGCAGTTCCTGTCCTCAAGCTAAGAAAACACCTAAGGAGCTGAAGCTGAAATCCTTCCAAAGCGGCTCTTCCATGAGGACCTACAGCTGCCATTCTGAGTCAACATCCATGCCACAGTCTGGTGCATGACACCACTATCGCGAAGTCTCTTTGGCGGTGTGATGTGGTGTTAAGGAAGTCGCCTGGAATTGGGTTCAGTCCCCAACTGTGGGGGTTAATTGCTGTGTGTTCTGAGCAATTATTAATGGTGCCAACTGGAGGGCGATGGATCAACCAAGTTTTTAGCAGGTCATGTGGAAAGATTGACAAGTGAGTCGTGTATTGTCACACAAGACAATCATGGTGAACATGGTGCGTCGGCTGGCTACATGGAGACGACGTGATGTTAAGTTTAGATCATCCGAATTGTGGAGACAGTGGTCAGCAGGGTATAGATAGTTTTAGAAAGTGTGTAATTCTGTACACTCAGGGACCGCACGGGTCACTGCATGTACGGATTGTACAAGGGAAACTCATCTTGTTCGCACTGTTAACCGGTCTGACTGAATCACGGATACATCGCCGCACTAGAGGCAGAGCATAACTAATTGCACCTTTAAATAATAACAAAGGTCTGTGGTTAGGTTGAGGGGTCCAGACTGACCCTACCCCACTCTACAAGCACTCTTGGCAGACAAAGTGGAGTTGATGCATCGACTTGCTCTACGCCTTGCGACTATTTAAATGAAGGTTCACTTCTGCCATGCTCACTTAGCTGATGACCAGGGCGTATAACCGGCATTATTTGCATATATTGCTTGGCAGACAACCTGCACCTAAGTGCGGTGGCAATTGATTACATGACTACGTTAATTCCAGATCGTAATTCTAGCCCTTCCAGACGCTTAGGCCTTCAGAGAAGATAAGGATCTTCATATATATAGTATATACACCACTTCATCTCAATGACGATTAGCTGTATGTAACAAAACAAAAAAAATATAAAACTCATGTACAGTGAGTGTCGTAGCCAGAATGTCATAGTGAGCGTGATCCTGCATAGTGGCTGGTAACAGTGATCATGACTGTGTTTCAGGTGTCAGTGACAGTTTTACACGCTTTTACTACTTTAGTTAAGTGGTTGGAATTGTCGGTGGTACGATCATGTGCGGTGTGTAGAGGTAGATCTGTTGTTGCTGGTCCAGCTAGCAGTCAAGCATCAGTCATCCAGTCGTAAGTGCCTGTGTCGAAGGGAGTGCTCTGACTGTACAGCTAGTCGCACTAGCTTCGGATGTACAGCTAAACAAACAAAACCTCGTGATGGTAACGTGTGTACTAGAATAGATTCGTCAGCTGCATGCGGTGTACTATGATGTAGTGTGCCTTGGTGATGTAAATATTAGCCTCATATCTCAGTAAGTGTAAGGCGTCTAGTGTTGCTATTTAGTTAAGTCATTGTTGTCGATGGTTAGTCTAGTTGAACTCTGTACATTGTATCTACAAGCTGTAATCCCAAGTGGCGCATTATGACGTACTGGCTGTACATCCAGATACCCGTTGAGTGTATTTTTTGGGTGGTGTAATGAGCATATGTAACCTCAGTATAACATGTTAAACGCAAGTGTACGCTAATAGTAGCTATGCTGTGGATAAGCCCTAGTTGTGAAATACGGTGTCAAACAATGTCCAAACCCCTCCTCGAAGGGGTAGAAACGTGTAATGTGTTAGTGTGCTGTAAAGTAGTGTGGTTGTTTACAGTAAACTTCAGTAAGTGTACAAGCAAGCGTGTAAGGGTGCGTGGCTATCTAAGTAGTGTGTAGCTGCGCTGATATCTCAGAGGTACATCTCATGCAATAAATAGAATATGTATTATATATAGCGATTTTTTATACTCACTTGGATCCGTTATTGTGCTCGTCCGAACTGTAATTAGTTCGTAGTTGGTGTAACAGAAAAAGGCTGTTATCAGTAAAGACAAAAGTAAATAAAAGAAAAAATAAGAAAAAAAAAAATAATAACAAAAAGGAAGATAAAAGAAGAAGAAAAAGATAATAAATTATAAAATAAAAGGACGTCTAAAAATGATCGAGTTGTCTTTGAGCTTGGTACAGTTAGGTAGTCTGTGTTCGGTGGGTATTTGCGGTATTATGGACCCACAAAATCTACGCGTGAAGTGTACCATTCAGTGTTAGTGTTTGCTGTAATGTTATTCCCGGCTCGTGTCGGGGGGTGTACAAATGATAACTCAGTACAGCTGACTGTAGGATGGTGGAAATTATGTCCTCGTGCTGTACGTAGTGTGTTGCTGCGTCAACTTAGCCTAAGACTCAAGATTTTGATAGGTAGATGTCGTGGTTATGTATTTAGTAAGAATCCACTGGATAGACGTATATCCAGAAGCTCCTGTTTTTTTGGTAAGTGGTTCGTACAGGGGTCAATATTCACGGATAAGCTCAGTAACCAGCTTGATACCACATCTTGGTTAGCTGTGCTGCCTATCTCAGTCTGTGTAGGTCACGTGGTTGTGTGTAGCAGTAACTCAGTTGAAAGGTCATCTTGATACATGCGTCAAGTGTTGCTGTAAAGTTGACGGTTGGTTTTCGGAATGTGGGACCAGTAACTTCATGTGGATATCGGAGTGTGGAATGCGTTCTTAAGATGTGCTGTAAGCACTAGGTCGTAGTAGATGTGGTGGTTATGGCCCTAGTACACTGCCCAGTAAGTCTGTTGAGTATGATTGGTTGCGTCTACGTTGTGTTTGCGTGTCTGCTTAGGACCTTTTCTTATGAAACGGCGTGTCAGACATCTGGGCTTGTCGGTATCGTCTGCCACGGTATCCACCCGCTACAGATTAAGCCTGTAATCGCGTTAGACCCTTCTGTGCTGTCCACTTAGTGTGTTGGTCGCTTACAGTCAACGTCAGTAAGTAGAATCCGTGGCTGTTTCATGTGGACTGATATATGTCAGCTGTATTTTATATGACAGGAAAACTGGAGTAGAAGTCCATCAAATCTTGTACCGATAGTACCGATGATAGTACCTGTGTGTAGTTGGTGTAGCTGCTGCTGTAAGTCGATGTGTCTTGTGTAAACGTATCCTCAGTCAGGTGAGTCGAGATAATGACCTAAGTATTTAGGTCCACCGACCTGCTGTACAGACGTAGGTGGATGATCTTGGGTGTTACACTTACTCAATGTAGCTCGGTGATACCCATCGTGTGTATTCTGTGGGTGACTGTGCTTAAGTAGTGTGCTTGACGATGCTAGAATAAGCAGTAGATCCCTTTAGGGCATCGACGTTCATAACAGGAATGTAACATTGGGCCTTACGATCGTGCTTGTGTATAGTTATTAATTAGTGTGTTGGACTGCTTGGTAGTCAAGTCAGCACCTAGTACTGAGATATTCAGCAGCGTGTGTTCCAGGTCTAGTGACTGATGCCTAGTAAAGATGTATATGTAGTTGTGAATGTTAGCACGTAACAATGGGCAGATTACAGCGGGTTCGCTAATGCGTTAGTCCAGTCTGTAATACAAGGAGTGAAGCCTAGTAGTGCAGACATGTAGCTGAGCGATAAACGATAAGAGTAAATGTAAACATGAGTGATGTATATAAGTGTGCTACGTAGAAGAGAATCTCAGAGTAGGAAGCCTGTGATTGCTAACAGTGTAAAGGTCAGTACAACCCATCATCTACTTAGTGTGATGTGTTAGTGTCTGCTGTACCACGCCCCCTAGTCTGATTGACACGCTGTGGAATTGAAGTAGCGGAGAATGACCCTAAAACGAATCGAGTTCATTCTATTATACATATGAGTCAGTGACAATCTGTTAGATAGTGCTGTAAGAAGCAGTACGCTCCTGTGTCACTGTTCTCGACATCAACACACCTAATACCTGTTACTCCAGGGTGGAGGTCTAAGTAGGATCTTCCTACTGTTACTGTTTCATGGAGGAGTAAATCATCTTATCTGAATATACAACTAAAAAATCGTCTGGGGGGTCCGTCGGAGGTAACTCAGATAGCTAACGATGACCTATATGTGATATCAGTACCAAGCTACATATCCTCACATCTCAAGCGTGTAGTGACTCGTTACTATGCACGTCAGTGATTCCAAAGGGCGAGAGAAATCCGTTAGCAGTTACATGACTATGCCTAGTGTATCCAAGGCTTGTGTGGTGTATTATATGTGAATCCGTGGTAGCTTTGTGTTATAACTCCCCAGTAGACTCCTGACGACTAGTGCGGAAGCAGAACTCAGCAGCGTCAGGCTTCAGCGGTCCTTTTTAAGGACGGTGACATTACGGGTGCGCTACCCAGTCCCGGTTAACGTCAACACAACCGCTGTTTTCGGTGAGACTGATCTGTATTTTATTAGATGTGCTCACTCTATATAGCTCCAATGCTAGTTTTTGTCCTTTAGGTCAGAGAGCCTTTTTTTTTTTTTCTAACATTATCTATCGACATCTTGATTTATTATGGAGAGTTTCTTTATGTAGCTTATGTTTTTATCTGTAATCAGCTAGTGATGGAGTTTTTTGCTTATTTAGTTGGGGTATTGGTTTCATTTGTACAGCACTATTTTTTTTTTTTTTTGCACTTAGCGTCCTTATGAAAACTTAATTGCATACATTATCCATTTGGCTGAGCCTGTGAATTTTTGGGATGGGTGTCCACATTTTTTTACGGGTGCTTCTCATTGTTTTCTCGTGGTTATATTGTACTTAATTTCTCCCTTGAACCAATAAAAAGGGCTATTGTGTCCCTTTTTGGGTGTGGGTGAGTAGGGTTTTTAATCAACACTTTAGCCTTTTATTGCTAGTTACCAGTTTATCTTATGAGGCAGTTAAACTTTTTAGATAATAGTGTGGTTCTATTTACTGTGTGGTTTTGCGTTCTTTTATTGCTAGCTTTTATAGTTTACTATTTTATTAACCTTGCCTACAGGCACGGAAGCACAAACACACTAATGTCCCTATCAACGACGTAGCGTCGTTGGATGCACGGCACCTTGCAACGATAGATGTTTTCGTAGTTTGTTATCATCTACACCATCAGCTTCTTCACCAGTGTAAATGTAATAACAGTGATCAGTAGTGAAGTGCTCAGGTGCTGCGCTCAGTGCTGAAGACGACACGTGGTAACCACTTGGAGCAACTATTGGTGACATCAAGGTTGAATATGATTGGCTTGCAAAGTATCGGTCCTGATTCGATTGGCAAGCCAGTGTTCTGCTACTCCTTTCCGCAAATGCCAGACAGCAGAGGACTGCCATCCCCTCCTATATTAGAGAATACCCACCATTAGGATCACCAAGGGCTCAGACCTCAAAGTTTTTCTGAAGTGTATAAAAAGAGAAATTAAACAAAATTTCATAAAACTTACTCTACTCTGGTGATGCAAAGATATTCCACAACTCCAAGATAACCAACATTCTCATCTCATAATAGAGTTAATAATCTTGTCCTTGCCACAGAATCTCTATGGTGGTTCTTTGATTATGTCAACAGGCAGCTGAATTCGCCAAAACATGATACAGTTAGAATTTTACTAGACTGCTTAGTTCAAATCCACTTGGTCATAAAATAATTAGCTCTGGATTAGTTTAGCTGCATCCTAACATCAAGGCTGACAGTGTATTCTCCCAAATGGACCGCACAGTTATGGCACAAAAAATAAGACTCACATGAAATGTATATGTATCTGCAATGTATAGGATCGTGCCTAGCAATTCCCTTTAACCATGGGAAATAGCAAACACACTGCCAATTATGATTCATTGAATTATTGCTTTCATATTAATGTATCATTGGAAATAAATTTAAAGACTTAAAAAACAGTAGCCAAGGAGATCAAATATTGACTGGTAATTTTAGATATCGATGTTATAGAGACATTTAAACTACATGGTTTAAACTACAAATATAAGAATTAATTGGATGGCTATCCATTCTCGGGAGTTGGGGGTGAGGTATTTTTTAATGGCACCCATTGCCGTCTGCAAACTGTAAAAGGTATACTGAGCTGATGTAATGTGATGTCAGCTTTCTGCATTTTCAGGTTTCAGTATGGCCTGAATGTTGAATGTCGCGGTCCATGGACCCTGGAGAGCTTCTGCGTGCTTGTCTGTTTGAATGACATCCAGAACTGAAATCTTCTTGCTTACTGTTAATTTGAGCTCTTCATCGTTTTTTCAGATCCAGCCACATTTTAGTAGCAAAAGCTGGCGGAAACGAGCATGTGTGCTATACATAGTTGTATGGCATAGTTGGGTCACACAAAACTAAAAGCCCGCTCTCTTATCGCACTCTCTGTGTTCTCTTTATTTATTAGTGGACAACAGTACTGAGAAACTACGGCATTTAGAGCAGAGGCGCAGAGATACGTTTTTTCTGGCCTCAGCATTAAAGGGTAAATTAAGCTGCTGGCCATTAAATTTGCTGTCATAATTATATTTACTTAAACTGCGGGCCTTTCCAACAACCAACCCTGAACCAGACCACTTTCACTTTATCCCAGGCAGGTATTATGCGCTCTACGCCGAGCTCGCCACCTCTTGGCTGCTCCCATCCTGAATCTCATACATGGTATCTGTCCTTGAGCCACCACACCAACAGCAGCTTCATTTAAAAGTAATAAATACAGGGCTGTGAACTCATTCATCTGAGCTTTATACTCAAAAGTCATCCTTCATTATTACAGATCATAAACCCATTCAGAGAGCCGCTAAACTCACGGCAAGGTTTGGAAAGCAGGGTGGTTATTAAAGTACGGTGTAGTATCATTCCAGGCGTGTAATATGCTACACACATGTTCTCATTTGTTGTTATCAGTGTATCAGGGCCTTGTTCTGCGTCCTCCTTGCCGTGTTTTTTTGTATGTGGCCGTGTTTTTTGTACTCTGGAAGCCAATTGGCCTCTGGGGGAGCGCGGGGGGGGGGGGGGGGGAGAGCAACAAAGCTCTGTTTTTGTGTAATTTCATATTCAGTCATTCGCGCTTGTATCTTTCCCTGCATATATCAGTAGGAGATGATGATGTTGTTTTGTTGTGTTGATTTATGTGTGCTTCAGGCTGGTTGCACCTTGTTAGTGAGCAATGTTTTTCCAGAATGATTAATTTACATTTTATTTTAACCCGCATTTTCTATGTGAAGTGGAAGTCCCACTTGGAGACTAATGTCGCTCCTTGAGAAGAGAGCTCCCGTTTACAAAGCAATGGCGTTCTCAGATTTCCATTATCTTCCCATTCCCATTATCCGTGTGCTCCAAACACACACAAACACAAACCATGTACCACACGCAGTGGTGGTGTTACATGCAGTGGTGAGAAGTGATGATATGATGATGATGATAAATCAGGCTATATTTAATGTTATTGTGGTGATTTTCACCAGTTTACACCACAGTTCAATAACTGCAGAAAAGCTTGCCAGTAATTCGTTCACCTCGTTTACATGTGCTTGATTATTTAGATAATGGGAAGTTCATGGCAAATGCAATTTTAGTGTACTGTAAGTAGTGTGTTGGTGTACAGTAACTCAGTAAGTGTAATGTGTTAGTGTACTGTAAGTAGTGTGTTGGTGTACAGTAACTCAGTAAGTGTAATGTGTTTGTGTACTGTAAGTAGTGTGTTGGTGTACAGTAACTCAGTAAGTGTAGTGTGTTAGTGTACTGTAAGTAGTATGTTGGTGTACGGTAACTCAGTAAGTGTAATGTGTTAGTGTACTGTAAGTAGTGTGTTGGTGTACAGTAACTAACTCGTTAAGTGTGATGTGTTAGTGTTCTGTAAGTAGTGTGTTGGTGTACAGTAACTCAGTAAGTGTGATGTGTTAGTGTACTGTAAGTAGTGTGTTGGTGTACAGTAACTCAGTAAGTGTAATGTGTTAGTGTACTGTAAGTAGTGTGTTGGTGTACAGTAACTCAGTAAGTGTAATGTGTTAGTGTGCTGTAAGTAGTGTGTTGGTGTACAGTGACTCAGTGAGTGTAATGTGTTAGTGTGCTGTAAGTAGTGTGTTGGTGTACAGTAACTCAGTAAGTGTAATGTGTTTGTGTACTGTAAGTAGTGTGTTGGTGTACAGTAACTCAGTAAGTGTAATGTGTTAGTGTACTGGTGAGTAGGTGTGTGTTTGGTGTACAGTAACTCAGTAAGTGTAGTGTGTTAGTGTACTGACGGAGTAGTGTGTTGGTGTACAGTAACTCAGTAAGTGTAGTGGTTGTTTGAGTGTGCTGTAAGTAGTGTTGTTGGTGTACAGGTCACTAAGTTGTAATGTAGAGTGTACTGTAATGTGTGTTTATGTGTAACTGTAATGAGTAAGTTACTGCGTGGTTGGGTGTACAGTAACTCAGTAAGTGTAATGTGTTAGTGTACTGTAAGTGCCCTGGTGGTGTACAGTAACTCAGTAAGTGTAATGTGTTCAGTGTACTGTAATAGTAGTGTGTGGGGTGTACCAGTAACTCAGTAAGTGTAATGTGTTAGTGTACTGTAAGTAGTGTGGGTGGGTGTACAGTAAACTCAGTAAGTGTAATGTGGTTAGTTGTACTGTAAGTAGTGTGGTGGTGTACAGTAAACTCAGTAAGTGTAATGTGTTAGTGTACTTGTAAGTAGTGTGTTGGGGTGTACAGTAAACTCAGTAAGTGTTAATGTTGTTAGTGTTACTGTAAGTAGTATGTTCTGGTGGTACGGTAACTCAGGATAAGTGTTACAATGTGTGTTAGTGTACTGTAAGCTAGTGTGGTTTGGTGTACGGCAGTAATGACTCAGTAAGTGTGATGTGTGTTAGTGTACTGTTAAGCGTAGTGTTCGTGTTGGTGTACAGTAACTCAGTGTCGAGTAAGTATATGTGTTAGTGTACTGTAAAGTAGTGTGTTGTAGTGTACAGTAACTCAGTGATAACATCAGTAATGTGTCAGGGTTGGCTGTTAGTAGTGTGCTGCGTGTCAAGACCAGTCGTGTTGGTGTACAGTGACTATTCAGTGAGTGTAATGTGTTAGTGTGCTGTAAGTAGTGTGTTGTGTACAGTAACTCAGTAAGTGTAAGTGGGGAGTGTGTTTTGATGTACTGTAAGTAGTGTGTTGGTGCGTACAGTAACTCAGTAAGTGTAATGTGTTTAGTGTACTGTAAGTAGTGTGTGTTGGTTGTACAGTAACTCAGTTAAGTGTAGTGTCCTGTTCTTAGTGTACTGTTTGAGTAGTGTGTTGGTGTACAGTAACTCAGTAAGTGTGTAGTGTGGTTTTGTGCCTGTTAAGTAGCTTGTTTTGTGTAGACAGTAACTCCAGTAAAGTTGTAATGTTGTTAGTGTACTGGTAAGTAGCGTGTTTGGTCGTACAGTAAAATCAGCTAAAGTGTAATGTGTTAGTGTACTGTAAACCTAATTTGTGGTCAGTCATTGACAGTTAACTCATAAGTGTAATGTGTGATTCCTGGATTGTTACTATAAAGTAGTGTGGTGGTCATGGTTACAACCCCCCCCCACTCAGTAAGTGTAATGTGTTATGTTGTGTACAGTGTGGAGTAGTGTAAATTGATGGTGTACAGGTAAGTAGCGTTGTGGGGGGTACAGTAACTCAGTAAGTGTAATAATGTTGCTTCAGTGCACTGTAAGTAGCGTGGTGGTCACCTGGTATCAGTAAACTCAGTAAGTGGTAATGTGGTTAGTGTACTGTAAGTAGCGTGGTGGTGGTACTCAGCTACAGCTCTCAGTAAGTGTAATGGTGTTATATAGTGCACTGTCATGTAGTGGTGTTGGTTGTACAGTACGTCAGTAAGTGTAAACTGTGTTAGTGGTAACTGTAAAGTAGTGGTTGGTGTTACAGTATACTCAGTAATGTAAAGTGTAATGTGTTGGTGCTGCTGTAGTGTGTTTGGTGTACAGTAAACTCAGTAAGTGTAGTGTGTTAGTGTACTGTAACGTCATGTGTGTCGTTGGTGTACAGTAACTCAGTAAGTGGGTAAATGTGTTAGTGTACTGTAAGTAGTGGTTTGGTGTACCAGTAACTCAGTAGTGTACATGTGTTGGGTGTGCCTGTAAGCGTGTTTGGTGTACCGTAACTCAGTAAGGTGGTAAGTGTGTTTTAGTGTGTGCTTTAAGTAATTGTGTTTCGGGTGTACAGTAACTCAGTCACTGGCTAATGTGTTCTCAGTGTACTGGTAAAGTGGTCGTGTTGGGTGTAACAGTAACTCAGTAAGTTGTAATGTGGTTAGTGTGCTTGTTAAGTAGTGCTTTTGTTTGAGTGTACAGTAACTCAGTAAGTGTCTGCTCTTGTTGTGCTGTAGTATGTTGCTGGTGTATCAGTAAACTTCCTGTCACTGGCTGTCTCTTATCTCTAACTCAGTAAGTGTAATGTGTTAGTGTGCTGTAAGTAGTGTGTTGGTGTACAGTAACTGTAATGTGTAAATAACAGTTTTAGAAAGTATAGATGTTGTTTAATGTGGCACGGCTGGTTCTTTTTTATTTTTGAAACAAAATTGGGCCAAAATTAAAATGAATTGTATTTATGTTTATATATTTATATATGTGATATGCTTTTTTCATTTATTATGATGCAGCGTAATAATAATGTGCAGAATAATTGTGTTATTATTATTATTATTATTATTATTATTTTCTCACCTGTAGCATTCTAATTGGGCAGCTACTCCTGCTCGACCGATGAAATACCATCTAACATTCCTGACTTTGTGTATGGCCTCCAAGCACATCAAATAGTAAAAGAAGAAGCATCTTATGTAACCTGACAAACTTAGACTGTTTAGCCCTGAATTCATAATATTGGCTGCTGTTCTTAACACCAAAGCTTTTGTGGTTAGTTGTTGGTGTGAACAAGAACCACCTTATTGTGGATATAAACAGAGGCCATGGCAAAACAACCAATCCACCAGGCTGTTGTGTAGGGACAGGAGATTCTCCAGAACTGTTGCCCTGCTACAACACAAAACTAATCCTGTTTGACACTAACAAGCCTGTCCCTTTTGGTTCCGCTGTTTTATCTGTACTCAATCGGAGCTGCTTCTATTTTTCCCTTTAAACTCTACCTAAATGGATGGCGGGTCCCCCCCCCTGTTTTTTCATACTCCAGTTGGTGCTGTGGAATAAACTTCCCCTGAGTGCATCAGTAAATCAGTATTTATTATCAGTGCACCAAAAATTTGCCCTAAATGCCGCCCACCAAGTCCTTTTTTGCTTTGTGTCTGATAGCAACAGGCAGCTGGGCAGGAGCTGGACACTCCTTGACCATAAAGTGCATGCTCCACTTCTCTCCTCTGCCAGGTGCTCCTGTTGTGTGAGTGAGCACACGGCCTTGTGGTCCCTGAGGGCCTTTGTGCATGCTGGTAGCGTTTTGCCCTCCACATAATGAGCCTTTAATCTTGGGGAAAAAATGGCCAGAATGTTCCCTTGCAATTCTTTGCAAGTCCAGACGAGCAGCATCAAAACCGCCTCCTAAATAGCAACACTCAACGTCCACTAGACCACACCTATAAACCAGAGAGAGAAAGAGAGAGAGGAGAGAGATAGAGAGTCAGAGAGAAGAGAGAGAGTAGCGAGAGGAGAGAGAGAGAGGAGAGAGAAGAATAAATGAGCTCCAAAGAGCATCTGTAGAATCAGGAATGGTAGCATCTACTTTTTCTATGCATTAATTTGGTGCTCTCTTCATGTAATCATGTGAACTGGAGAAGTCCCCCCCAATATTAGTGTGTTTATTTTCCTTCTCTGAGTTGATGCCAGTATAGTCCACTCCCCCTCTCAGGAAGTACTCTACCGGTTTGAGTCTTTATTGCATGCTCTGCTGTCTCTCCTCTCCTCTGCTTCTTTGGATTCGCTCGTCTTTCCTCCTCTCCTCTTTCTCGCTCAAGTATCTGATAGCGTGAATGCCGGATCGTAAGCGTTTTTTTTGAAGTTGGAGAAAAAGCAGAGCTTGGTTCGACCCAGATGCAAGCAGCTTTGTAATGCCACCTGGAGAGCCGTAGAAGTAACAGGCTTCATAGACTTCATTCCGCACTATATGTGAACTACAGCACAGTGAAAGTAAGACACACCGGCACTTACTCACAGAGAGAGACACAGCACAACAATCACACGACTCATGGGTAAATAAATGCCTTACATGTTTTCATGTTTTTATTTCGATTTTTATTTTAATGGTCTTTACATTCTCACTCCAACCCTGTTTTATATCCATGAGTGCTGTTTTTTGGATACTATGCTCAGTCTCCTTCTTTTCTCATCATCATCATCACTAAAAGATGAACAGTGATATGAAACGTTGCAGGTATATCAAAAGCTATATAGTCCGCTGTCAGAACCACCAACAGTCTATCTCTCCTCTCACGTCTCATCTCCAAGGGTCTGTCTCACACACAAACCACACACTAACAACAACAAAGATCCTCAGAATACCCCATTAAAGCAGTAGCCATAAAGAGTCTACATTTCTCCCATCCTATAAATCATTTATTGTAAGGATCACTTACAGTGTTGTGTGCTTTCTGTAAAACACAGTTTAGTTCCCATTTTACACGTAGATCACATTACTTTTTTCACAACGAGCGTGTTTCCTGCTTGGCCTTTAAGGCTTTATATTTTGAACATCATAACTTCCCTGATCCTCCGTGTTTAATGAATCAAAAAGCAGCCTGAGCTTCAGGGAGACTCCACGACATGTCACCCGTTTTTGAAGATGTTCTCCATGGAGGCAGAGCTTTTACTGATTTAAAAAGATGCACTCCTGCCCACAATCATCAGACCCTCTTTAGCCGAGGGAAGGAAATGCAAATATGCCAAACAAAAAAAAAGTATGTGCAAAAAATGATCCTTCTGGATGTGTATTTCCCCACCAAATCTACTTCAGTCGAATGGTTTGCCAACAGTTTTTAATATTATTAAATTTTTTATATTTAATTGATATCAAATGAAATGAAATTTATTTGTGAATAAAAACCACAGAAGAAGGCCAGAAGCCCTGGAAAATCTTTCTTGCTAGCTCCTCATGAACCAGAGATTAAGGCACGGAATCATTTGGTCCCTCCATAGGTCTAAAAGTATAGGACATATAAAATAAAATACTCCTAGAAAGGTCATTAATTACCCTGACACTGATGCCCTATTTAGAAATGATCATATGGCCACAAAAACACTGAAGAGAACCAGTCTACACTAACGCATCTATACCACTTACTGAGTTACTTAACCCATCCACGCGCCTTTACCGTACTCTAAAACCTCATACTGACACTTACTGAGTTATACTGTACACCACTGGGCCCAGGCTCCTCACCTGTTTCCTTCATCAGAAGCATCCATGTTTTTTGTTATCATGTGATCCATCGACAATCATGACAATCTAAGAACCCAAAACGTCACATGCAACAAGCAGTAAGAAGTGCGGATTCCCAAGACAGGAAACTCATTTCTTCATCTTAACTCTTTCTGCTTCGGTAGTGGGTACTATACTGTTTCTATTAGTACTACATCCTATATATCATAGTTCGGGGTTGTGGAGGCCTACGAAAGTGAGGAATGCAGTAAAAGGTGCTGTGCTACAAGAGAAAGGACCCTGCTGGAGAGAGAGTCAAAGGTGGGGACCTCACGCGTCCAAACTAAGGAAGCCACAGAAACTCGCTACTGCACGTGCGCCTCCCGCACAGGACATGAAGGAGAATCGCTCAAAGAAGCCTGGAGGCCGAACTGACTCATGGTAATTACACACACATAACACGTTTCAGATTTTGTAACATAAGGGTTTTTCGTCATGGCTACTTTATTTTTCCTTGCCTGCTGTATCTTTTTATGTCTGTGTGTGTTTCATGCTGGGTTTTAGTGTATAAATGGATCGTATACAAGCCTGTTTTAATTCAGTTACAAAACTATATCTGTATGTTCTTCAAAGGCCAAGTGAGCCCACAGTATAAATATATCATACATATAATCTATATATATATATATATACACACTTCCTCCTCCAAACACCAACATCCGACATATCGTAAATTATCTTTGTTCCATTTTTCAGCTTCACTGTACCAGAGTCCTATAGGCCATTCTTGTTTTTTTTTTTTTTTGCCACACTGTGCTGACCCTCCTTTTCACCCTATTCCCTTTAGTGGGTCAGTAACCCCGGACCACCACAGAGCGGGCATCTTGTGGGTGGATGGATTCATTACTCAGCACTGGAAGTGAACACTAAACATCTGGTGGTGGTGTTTTAAGTGTGTTGTTTGTGCTGGTTGTGGAGTAATCAGACACAGCACTTGCTGGTCCACCCTTGTCCCCTATGTAAAGTCGAGTCAATAGCTTCACTTCCTGCTGCAACAGTTTGTTGTTTGGGTCATCCTTTAGTCCTTCCATATCAGTGGTCCCACAGTAACAATGCTATTTTTGGGTGGATATTTTGGTTTCAGAGGACATATTCTGAGACCATGTGACCGCCTTGCCATCAAATTCAAGTCCCTGGATGTTTTTCTAATTCTGTGTCCCTCCTGATGATGCAGTGGCAGAAATATGGATATATGGAAATATGGAACCTTAGAGTTTGCCCTTTTTTTATTTCTGTCCTCATCACAAAAATCGCAACATGACTCACTCAATCAAGGTCTCTCTCATCATTCTCTTCTCTCGCTCTCTCTCTCGTATTCTATCTATCTATCTACACCATCCACAGTGAAACATGGTGGTGGCAGTATCTATCTATCTATCTATCTATCTATCTATCTATCTATGTCTCTCTCTACCTGTCTACCTATCTATCTATCTATCTATCTATCTACCTATCTATCTATCTATCTATCTATCTATCTATCTATCTATGTCTCTCTCTCTCTCTCTCTCTCTCTCTATCTATCTATCTATCTATCTACACCATCCACAGTGAAACATGGTGGTGGCAGTATCTATCTATCTATCTATCTATCTATCTATCTATCTATCTATCTATCTATCTATCTATCTATCTATCTATGTCTCTCTCTACCTGTCTACCTGTCTACCTATCTATCTATCTATCTATCTATCTATCTATCTATCTATCTATCTATCTATCTATCTATCTATCTATCTATCTACACCATCCACAGTGAAACATGATGGTGGCAGTAACATGCTGTGGGGTGTTTTTTTTAGCAGCCAGGACTGGGAAACTGGTCCGAGACGAGGGGAAGACGGATGGTTTCAGTCTGTCAGTGATCTCTCTCTCTCTCTCTCTCTCTCTCTCTTTATCTATCTATCTATGTCTCTCTATACCTGTCTACTTATCTACCTCTCTCTGTCTCGCTCTCTCTCCCTCTCTCTCCCCCTCTATCTATCATCTGTCTCTCTCTCTCTCTCTCTCTCTCTCTCTATCAAATCGTCAGTGTACTAAATACATACGTCCCCCTCTGTAGTTATTAAATGAATATAGCCCCCTGTGGTACAGTAACTATGAGCTGAAGGACGTGTACTGGGTATATGTAAATTAAGTATGTCACTGCCCGTTCTATTTTTCCTCCTGGGGATCTCTGCGTGTGTGCGGTGATTTGACCATTGATATAATTCTGCATCCTCTGAATGTCAGGTGTGAATTATGTCAACGCAGGACACCAACAGACCACTGATTCCGGGGGTCTCGTTTATTAATTAAATTTATTTAACATTTCCAAAAGATAAATTAGGACTGACAAACATAAGCATAGAGTCGTCTTCTTCTCTTTTCTCCATTTGAATTTACAGCTGTATTGTACTCAGTGTCTTCTCTGCAGCGACTGCACCTGATCCCATCCGCTGTAATCTGACTGGATGAACAGAGGACCTTCCATCGGCTGAAGTGTTAGCAGCTCTGTTGATGGAACTGATATAATGTGTCTGAGACCAATTACAGTACATGCGATGGTGACGCTGTGAACGAACGCGGGGACACACACGCAGGGACACGCACACAATTGGAACAGATAGACTTTGTTGGCCTGCATGCTGTCACCCTGTCGTGCCCCATCAACGTCAGCTCCTCACATTGAGGCAGCTGTCAGTGACTGAGTGTAGGTGACCAGTGCGGTGCTTCTTCTCTTTCTTTCTCACTCATATAATCTTCACCCACTTTCTTATTCATTCTCTCCCTATACAGTCATATTGTCCCTGCCCAAAGGAAAAAAAAACATTTATTTATTTGTTTTTTTTTCGATTTTTACTTTTATGCATCATGTGACCATGTGAGCTGCTTTTTACACTGGGTGGAAATTTCAGAATAAATGGACCAACAGAAATCCCAAATCCCAGAAGGCCCAAACTCACTAGGAGAATAATCTGGCTCCATTGACTTCCATTACAATTCAATAAGGTGTTTGTCCTCTCCTGTAAAGTCACCATTCTTTAGATCCTTGTTTTTCTTTGGACAAAGACAGTATGTCAAAGTTTGGGTGTCCCTCGTCAAATAACACTTCTTTAGACATCAGAAATCTCCAACAGCACTAAAAACAATATCTAAATAATAATAATAATAATAATAATGATAATAATAAATGGGTTTCTACATTGGAGCATAAACTGGGTCATTAGCAGTCATAACACTTTTCATTTAGTACACATCCAACCATCATATGGCCTAACACACCTGTGTGGGTATGGGTTTTCCCATTGGGCAGTTCAGTACAGCATGGCCACTAGGGGTCGCTGTTAACAGCTACGTGAAAAAAGCCGAGCCAATGATAACGTCATGATGACATCATGAATAAAACTACGACACTATGGAAGTCTTTGCTATAAAACTCAGTAGTAATGCCGAACGTGCCCATTCCAACGAGCCCTGGATCGCATTACCAGCTTTCAGGGAGCCTGAGATTCCAACCCTGGAATCTTTCAACTTTGTGCCCAACCGAGGTGTTCCTTTCTGACCAGCCCTTGCCCTGAGGTGCGCTATGACTCAATAAGAATAAGAGTAACCAACTTCACACTTCCCAGGATTACAGGGAGTTAAGCTCCCTCTCCGACCACACGGCTTTTAGGTGAAACCAAAGGTAACGATGTTCAGCATCTGATCTTTAAAGCGCTGTAGGTTGATGGAGATACTACAACTCTGAAAGAGCTTGATGTGGCCTCCAGGAATCCAGAGATGTGGATTCCGAAATGACCAGACTCTTCACCTGTTGTCTTCTCTGGGGCATCCACGTTGTTACTGTCATAATCACGTGATCCCTGAGTCCATTCCCTGTCCCCCATTTTCCCCAACAGAGCTGAGAAAGCAGGTTGGAGTTCTCTGGAAGTCGTGATGGTGGAGGTGACGTAGCTTGATGTTGGGGTTCACCTATTACTTCACGTTTTGTTTTTATGTGAACAGTCACAGATCGTGATTCCGGCTAGCGACTGTTACAAGCGGCGGTCAGTTGATTCGAGTGACGACATGCACTGCCGCTGTGTCTGCAGTGGTCTGGTCACAGTCCGGTCCAAGTATGAACTAGGGTAATGCAACATGGCCCTTATTGTGCATCCTATATAAATTTATGGGTGGGCTAAATCCACCATCCACCCAACGGACAGTTACTTGGTGGTACCCTTACTTTTCATGTTGGCACGTGGTCTCCCTCAGTCACACGGTGCTAGCAACACAGCTTCCTCTAAGTCACAAGAAGTCAGACACCCCATCTTCTCAGACATCATTAGACAGCTTAATGTGCTTGGAGGAGAATGCTAACTGCCCATTCAGCCCATCAGCTAACAGACGCCATGCTAGCTCTGGGCTGAGTGATGGGGAGAGAGTGATGTCAGATATCCAGTCAAGGCACACTGGATGGAGGCAATCTGCCGATGACTGGGCCAACACTTGGGAGCTCCGCTCCTGACTACGTCACAGTTACTCAGGTAACGGTCCGGTTCAGTTGGCTGTACAAATGCCAAAAACTGCATGATCATGGGTTATGAAGGTATACTGCATTGCCCGATGGAAAAACAGCTTAACTAGCGTTCCAGACGGTAAACCATTATTTTATTACCCAGCATTCATAGCTGCGACCAATATGGCACCATGTGTGGACTACAGAGACTTTCCATAACTGTCAGATGACGGACAGTTTCCCCCACAGCAGCACCTGCAGCGCTAATCCTCCAGTATGCCATAAAGGCCTCCCTCAACTGTTACTTCACAGCAATGGTCACCTGCACATCATTCTCATTCCCATAACGGCCATTTGGCTTGTTAGTCACGCTCAGGGTTGGAAGAGGTGTGATCTGTACGATCTGAGAGTCCCCTGATAGCAAGAGGATAGTGGGCCACTATTGGCCCACTAATGGCAAAGCTGGTGGTCCACCGGAGAATCAGACAAGATGCCACTCACTCGTTTTCCAATTTGACTTACTCTCCTTTCATTTCTTACTTTTGCTGTCCTTCCTAAATTAGCTAAGTGAACCATTTCCAGTGTCGGCTCTGTTGTTTCTCTCTGTAGTTTGTGATATTTGTCTTTTACTATGTTAGTTTTTCTATAATTAAAGGCGGTACATATTTAAAATCTGTCTGGGGAGATTAAAATACAGTTACGTCTCATATGCAGGACATTAATCTAGGTTGGGTGGAACAGTTAGTGGGGTGCCAACCTTATCAAGCCGGCAGACTGATACATGCTTACTGTTTGGGTGTGACTACCCTTATCAACGTTAGCCGTCAATTACCCTAAACCTTTGTTTTTTACAAATTTAGTTCAGAATTTGTATTAAAGTATGTTACAATTTTCCTAAAAAATCCAAAACTAATGTAATACCATTCCTTGTGGCTGTTAGTAATCTGAGCTAGCTAGCTAACTTTGCTAACTTAGTCTAAAATCAGTGTTTTAAGTATGAAATAGCAGTTTCCCAGTGTTCGTTGCCAATAACCCTAACTACTGCTTGGTTCACAAATTTAGTCATTCTCAAACTGGGGTTAAAATGTGGTTACAAATTTCTTGGAAATTCAACACATTTAATATTACTGTCATATTTAGTCAACTAGTCAACATAAAGCTTGATTAAATGCCGTACCTTGTGGCTGTAAGTAAACTTAGTTAGCTAGCTAACTTTGCTAGCTTAACTTTAACAGTGGAAAACTGAATACTGATCCCAACGTTAGCTGTTAAGATTTTAGCTTGTGCTAGCAAAGCTAACTTACTTTGCCTGACAGCTGTGTTAAATGTCTGACAGATATATCCAGCATTGATTATCACTTACCTTAGCATTAGCTAGGCAACTTAGCCAACTTCACAACCAGTGCAAAACTAGACAACCGTGTTTCACGTTTTACACATTATTGGTGTTCCCTGTGGTAGCCGTCAACTTCCTTAACATTAAATGGCTAGCTAGCTTTACCACCTTAGCCTAACTATAGCACTCATATGGTTGATGGCATTTTTAGGCTACCGTTTTGAGCTATAGCTAGCCTTAACATTAGCTAGCTAACAGTGTTTTAAGTTACACTTCAACATTGTGGATGTAGCCGTCAGCCTAGTTTATCTGGGTGCTTTAAAAATCTGGTTCAGTGCTATTACACTTCTCCGCTAATAAACTGGCATGTCGAAATTTCCGAGTTCCCAGTAGGAGGTTTCAGCTGGATTAGCCAATACCTCCTCACCAACACCAACCTCAAACTTTAAGATACATACAGACGAAAATGCTGTCCAAGCTCCAAACGTGGACGTGTAGCTACAGATTTGCCAAATGCTACGGAACGTGTAGTCATCAACTGGTATTGTTGATGTTGGCTAATGGATAATTGCTGACCTGGCAGGTGAGCAAACAGACTGTATTCCGAAAGAGCAGGTACAGCAATGACAGGGTTTCTTAACTTGGGTGTGACATCATTCCCAGCTCCGGAATGTACCAGAACAATGTACCCTCAACGCATGACATAACAAGCTAAATGACCACTGTTAGCATCCAGGAGGAAATTCGGGCGAGAGTGCGGACGGGCATGTAAGGGGAACCGGGTGGAGAAGGATGGCTAGCGGAGAAGAGGTGTCTTCTGAAACCCCCTTTTTGAAATGAAGCCATTCAGCCACAAGGTAGATCAGCAGCGGTGATACGGACAGAGCACGACACGCAGTGAAGGAACGCAAAAGCAATGTGGTGGTCATTAGTGTATTCGGGAATGGGAAATGGAGAACAAACAGAAACCCAAAAGAAAAGGATGGCACATCTTTTCATGGAGCATTTTTCAATAATCTGAAATATGATTTTAACTAGAGCTAAATTCAATCTGGACCGATCCCTCAGTCAATAAAGCAAGCCTTCAAAAAATAATATTACTCTTTTTTTTTTTAATCCATGAGGGACAGAAACGCTGGAACAATCTCGCTTTTTCTTAGATAGATATTTGCGGACGCAGAGTGAGATATGCTAGGGAGGAGCACGAAGAACAACAACCAGGAAAGAAAGAAGGGATCTCTGCCAATCAAAGTCACTCCAGGAGTCTCGGAACGGGAAAGGAAAAAGCCATGGTCTGATTTTCTTTTTCACAAACGAACGACAGAACAGTTTCTTCCTCTTTTTTATTGGTTCAAACAAGGTGATTTAGTCAACAATCAACACCCTCCGTCCGACGAGAGCTTCTCAGTCCGGTCCGGCTATGGAATCGTTGTCGGCGCTTGGGCGAATAAAGATGGTTGAAGCGACGGAGAGATCCTGTGAAAATAAAGCGCTTGGATGGTCATCTCTTTCCTTCCTGCTTTGCCTTCTCCCAAACTATCCCTCTCTTCCTTCCTTCCCTCCTTTCCTCTTTCCTCTGTCTGCAGTTCAGTCGGCGTACAGGATGAAGCCGGAGAAAGTGCTGTACTTGTTGTTGTTGCCGCCGTGGGCTTTGCCTCCGTCCAGTTTGATGTAGACTTCGTCTCCAGCGTCCAGGTGGAGGATCACGCTGTTGGAGGCGTAGTCATAGTTCTGATCTGCATCCTGGGCTATAGCGCTCGCTCTCACCTGATGACACAAGAGAGACAGAGAGAGAGGGAAGGAAGGTGAGGTGCGGCAAATGTGCAGTAACATGAAACAACACATCTGGTGCTACCAAGAGGCTTCCATACTGAACACACCCTCCATCAATCTGAAGAACCATTTCACCAGCATGCATGCGGTTCGGTTTGGGTGTTCATGGTTCTGTGTAGAACCATTGTCTTGTCTTTGCTAAAGAACCTTTGAGGGAGCATCATTCATAAGACTAGGAATTTTGGTGGAATGTTAATGGAATGAGATTTTATTCAGTGGGGCTATAAACACCTCTGGGGTGTGCGTGACGGGATCCATAGATTGGGAGGAGGAGCTACAGTGCAGGGAATGTCTCGTTCCATGTGTGGAAAATGGCTCCAGAGCAGATGTTAATGATTGGCTAAAAGGAGGGACTGCATTTGGGCGTGGCCAAAGACCATAGTGTGAAGGAAGTAGCTGAATCTGCAGGTGTATGGAAGCGTACGGTCATGCGGGTCTACCAGCAGTGGATAAAATCCCAGCCTACAGGGAACTCTATTTGGAATTGGGCTAGGAAAGGCATCCACCAAATCTGGATCAACTGACCAATTGAGTGTTTGAACCTTGATGTGACCTACATCCAGAAACTTGTTTGGTCCATGCCCAATCCAATCCCAGCTGTCATTGATGCTTATGGGGGTGTTACATTACCGGAGGCTAATTTTGTCCAGTGATCTTAAACATTGCTGATGTCTGCAACATGTTCCAAAAGAGAGTCCTTTAAGACTAGGAACTGGTGATGCAATTATCGGATGCAATTGTTCGGATATAAACGATGCATCCAGGAATTCCCTGCACGGCAGGGAATCCAACCGGATAAAAATCTGCCAGGGATTGCAAATATGTTGGGCATTTCACACTCTGCAGTACAGAATACAATTCGCTGAAGACAAAGTACCCAGATCTGACCTCATATAAGTAGGACAGCTGGTGATAGTCACCAAAAATAATAGGCCCTAAAGGGGCCCAAAAAAGGTTGAAGTCCTGCTTAGCAGTCCCTCGGCAAAGATTAGGGCAGATTACCTGTCCCTGGACAAAGATTGTGTCAGATTACTGAAGACTGGGAGGTGAAAAACAGGTGTGGCCAGAGATTGTGTAGTGTGTCCGAACCCGCAGTAGTCATTTAGCAGTAGGCGAAAGTTCCCTGGATGACGTACTGCTTGAGATTTTCAAACATGCGAGCACAGCACACTGTGCTATCCCATGATTCCACAGGAGCTGTGAAGGCGTTCCGAGCTGACGAAGAAACATTGGTGGATAGCGGGATGTCTGGTCGGTACGAGTGTAAGTAATCTACGACTTTTTGTGCCACACTGAGTAACGTTATGAAGCATGTTACATGTCCATATGAATGAATGGCGGGACGTCTACAGGGGTGGCGTGACGGCTTACGTCAAATGACGTTGGCAAAATGCCGGACATAGTACGTCAGAGGTTTCATGGTTAGTACGTACTCGCGTACTCAAAGAGCCTACTGCTTCACCAGTTAATCTAGCACGTTCTGACTAAGTAGGCGATTTTGGACGCAGGGACAGCTGAGCAGGGCTCCTGCATTTTAAAGCCTAGTATTTTTGGTTGTCCCGTCTTGCTATGACTCCTAATAGGACCCATATTAGTCTTCTTACAATGTCCACTCGTCAACAATGTTATGTGTGCCATTGGCTCACAACTGTGTCAAAAACATGCCTTGCATTTGATTGGTTTAACAAGGTCACATGACATCATGACTCACAGGTCAATTAGTAAGCTTCCGGATAACTCCACCCCATTAGGTGAGTATAGCATCATGTATGTGCTATAACCACCTCCCACCCCTCTTTATAACCCATGTCCTCCCTCTGGGGTGGGCTGGGTGGTCCTCCTCTTTGGAGTTATGAAAGTTGCCACCCTAGCAAGGATACAGAACAAGTTCTGGCCGATCTGTTTCATACAAAGATCTCACAGTGTCCATTTCAGAGGTGCAGTAACTTCATCCTCAACCAAAATCCTCCCACTCCAGTCAGAGCTTTTCAATTCACACAGGATTGAATTCATCTCCAGAGACACAATAGTGTGAATCTAGGATACACATACACACACACACACACCTACACACACACACACACACACACACACACACACACTCATCCACTGATAACAATCAGAGTTAAGCAGAGCAGGAAGAGGAGCGCAGGATTTAAGCATGATCAGATTTAATAAGCCTGGATTTGTTTGAGCATTAGACTCGGGCGTGGGGAAATTGCGGAGGATTTCTCTAATCTGTTTGGCGAATGAGACTCGGAGTTGAAGAGGGCATGAATATGTACAGGTAGGCGCCGGCTGCATCTTTTCTAATTCCCAGGTGAAATGGAATGCACTTCAGCCGAGCTCAGCACCTGCTCTGACGCCTCGGTCCGAGTCTGGGATTCTGACAGCATGTGATTTGGTTAATATTCTCATTTTCAGAGGGACGTTTGGACGAATCTGGATACGTGGTAATGTGTGCATGTGTGTGTGTGTATGTGTGTGTGTGTGTGTGTGTGTGTGTGTGTGTGTGTGCGCGTGTGGGCATCTTTATGACCTCTGTTATCTGTCTAATTAAAAGCTGTGTCTGAAAAGTTCTCCCAGACTCTAGGGTGAGCTGTGTGGGCTGAGGTGTGAAGTCAGCGCAGCGCTGTGTGTGTGTGTGTCTGGCGTGTTTTCATAGACTTTCAGGACAAACATGTCCTGACTTTGTGGGAAAGCTGGAGAAAGCTGCCATGTTTCATTTTTTCAAACTGAAAGAATGACTAACTCGGAAAGCTCATTACACACTGGGGGTCCTAGGAGGTCCAGGACCGCCTAATTAACCTCTTGGACCCCCTGAATGTCTCAAAATCAGAGTTCGTTTTTCTTAAAAATGAACTTATCATGATGTCATGCTGTTATTGCTCAGCGGCAGGCTTCCATCCTTCCCGACTAACTAGAGCTGCAACACTGGTCTTCCTCAGGGTGGCGCTGTAGCAAACTGGTAGTCCATAAGTCCATTATTCTCAAACTGAAGACAGAAGCGGAGTGGACCAAGATTGTTTGAAAGTGACCTACCAACCGACCAACCATTTTGTTGCCATTGACGACTCGGTGCCACTATGGCAAGCGAGCAACCAGGCAACGCCGGATTGGCAACCCTTTACCACTAGATGTCAGTGTTCTTCACCATTGCATTCTTCCACTCCAACATAAACAAGTAGCATAAGGGCACAATGCTAATGTTAGCATTAGCACAGCTGTTGCTGCTTGCTACCCATGAGCACATCACCAGCCACCACTGTGCTTCCTCTACAAACACCATTTGACAAATTGTCATTGAGCATCAAGGCCAACTCACTCAAACACTTCTCCGTTACACTCTTCCATCATAACAGCAACTAGTGGCGTTAAGGTGCTAACACTGGCCTTAGCAAACCTATGTGTACATAGGCATGTTCTTCATATTGGTTCAGACAGTTTTCCTAAATCAGATATAGGAAATATTAGGATATATTACTTTGCTCATAATATATTTCAATATGTCGGCTCATAACTCTGGTAGCGTGATGGGTCTCAGCAGGTTCCTGCCACTCCCACACTCATTTTTAAAGGAAAGGTTGCACCCAGAAGGAGGTGTGGGAGTGCGGTGCTGTTGGGAGGGAAGATAAAGGTTCCAGGATCAATAACTGGTGATAAATTTAGACTGATATGATCAATATTTATTGAGCTACACATACAGAAGTCTGTCTCTCAGTATGGCGTCGGGCCGCCGTGTTCGCTAACCCAACACGCCAGACGTCTCGGTATGGAGCTGTAGAGGTTCCTAATGGAGTCCTGTGATACTCCATCCCATGCAGCTTGAACATCCTCACACAGTTCCTGCAGATGGTGCGGTAGGGGTGGAGGTGGAGGGACACCAGGTCTTCTAGACGTGTGACAACAAACCGTTCATCTTGGTGCTGACCACGGTGCCTCCACACACGGATTCGTTGGGCGTCTTCACCAGGACTAAAGCGGGACTCGTCACTGAAGATGACCCGCTGCCATTCTGAGTCACTCCATGACAGTCTGGTACGACACCACTGCAGTCTTTGGTGACGGTGACGTGGTGTTAAGGACAGTCGTGGTAACGGTCTGTGTGCATGTAGTCCTGCGTGGTGCAGTCGTCTGTCAATGGTGCGGCACTAACACGATGACCCATGGAGGACACCACTGCTCACTGAGTGTCTGTAGTCGTGGTTGTTGGGTCAGGGAGCTACAGCGATAGGTCCTTGCCTACGTCACATGCACGGCCGAAACCGGAATCATTGGCCTGTCTCCTGATGTCAAACCTACCCACCAAGTTTCAGTCCTGTCAGTTGATTCCTTCTGGGTGTGGCTATTCGACCATAAGTGTGTGTGTGTGTTATTACCTTATGAGACAGGAAGCTACATCCATAGCTATATAATACGTATGGAGGATATGGGTACACGTCCACATATAGAGAAGCATGTCCTACAGATTACACTATTATATGCATAGACAGCGTTTTGGTGACACGCGTATCTATGCACACTCACACACATGTATTTGTTCTGCTTGGGTAAATATCTAGATTGATTAGTGGGGCTCATCCTGCCACCTGTCTCGTTGGCATGACTTCTGGAGGGTGCGTGCCTGTGCCCGTTCGTGTACATAGGCTGGCGCAGCACGCGCTGGCAGAGGGGTTTTCCCAGAGGTTAGGGCCATATGGAGGTTGAGGCTGGGGTACGGTGGCTGTGGTGGGACACATATGGCTGTAGAGTCAGTGAGTGATGTGTGCCGGTGTAGAGGTTTGGTCAGCTGCTGCTGGGTACACACAGCGGCGTGGGCCGACTGAGCACATGACCAGCCACCGCTGTGATTCTTCGACAAACACCATTTAACAAAGCGTCAGTGGAGATTTAGCACCGAGGCCAACTCACTCAACCTTACATCCATACAGGATACGAGCTACAGCTGGGTTTTATTACTCAGCTCCGCACTGCTGACACCACCATGGGCAGAGCAGGGTGGGCCCTGGGTGTTAGGGGGGGTGGAATTCCACTGGTTTTCCAGAGTTCCAGGATATAGGAAAGTAACTAGTATGTTGAAGCAGACGGGGATGTTGAGCAGGCACAACGTAACAGTGTGGCACAGTGATGCAAGTTTGTCCGGGAGACAGGGGTCAAAACACAAGTGGATAATCAAACAAGTTCGTGCACAACAGTCAAAACACTCCCGGACACCACCAAGAAGAACCACACGGGAACCACAGCTTAGACATCAACGAGATGGGAAACCAGAAGAGAATCCGTGCACGACTGGCAGGGCAAACAAAGGGGTCTTAATGGAAGTCCAAATGAGTACAGATTAGCATCAGGTGTGGGAGGGGGTGGAGCCAGGGTGGAGCAGGAAAAGCAGTGCAATGACATTAAGCAACCAGAGGGGGCGTTGTATGACATATGGACACGACCAGACAGACAGACAGACAGACAGGTGACACTATGAAGATGGTAAACATTGGCATTGATGTTCTTTTCTTGCCAAGCTCGTTCGCAGTGGTGGGAACCGGGACTGGACCGCTCTGAAGAGGAACAGCGCCAATAGGAACCAGGCATCTGAGCTTAATGCCTCTGAAAGCTCCCTCACAGAAAGCTATAGCTTGAAAATGGCTAATGCGCTGCCTAATGCGCGCGTTTATGAGCGGTTGATTTTTATATTTATTCATGGCATAGGCAAAATAGGCGGATGGGAGGATGGTTAGAAAACTGCGTTTTGATGGCATATGCTCCCATTCTCGAGAAACTTGCTCAATCAGACACATGATTAGGTAGTTATGGAACCAAGCATCTGATTGACATCTGGCCAGGCATCTGGTTATGACATGAGCTGGTGATAAATACACTGCCTGATGTCTGACACATGGTCTCATGATAGTTTCTTGATAGATTAAAGGTTAAAATGGATTTTATTTTAATACATGGATGGTGGAAGGGTACTCACAGGGTGCTGTGAGGCAAAGTAGTCCCTAAAGAAAGAATTTAACCATCATCGATAATGCGTATAAAACTCAGACACTGATGAAGGCTCACATGTAGTATAGTGTAAGTAACCGGCCTGTGTTGAGTATGCTAACCATTTCCTCTAGAGGAGTCATTGTGAAATCTTCCACCGAGAAAATAGTGCCAGCAGTGCCAACTAAAACCCTCGTTGCCATTTAACAATTACGGGCGGCTCGGATAATGAATTACTATATGGGTAGATTGGAACATACTCTGAACCAGATTACTGAGAACAATGTAATCTGTTACTTAATCCAAAGGATTACTATACTGAAGTAACCGAATCTGATTCATTTTTTTGAATTTTTACATTTTTTGAATTTCCTTTAACACTCTCAACTTTGTTGAGCCCCAGGAGGGACTTTTCTCCTGAGGGATCACATGGGAGCCCCCAGAGTCGCTAGGGTCACCAAAGCATCTTCCCCCAATTGGGTCTCCTGCATATATATATGTGTGTGTGTGTGTATGTATGTATGTATGTATGTATGTATGTATGCATGTAGGTGTCACACTTCTGGGTTTCCTTGGCTCCACCGTTCCCCCAGACTCAACTTCCCATCACTCAATGACGTCCTACCCACATGTCCCCAGTCTCCCAATCATTCCCGCTCTAGGTCTCTTGAACATTAGCCCACCTGTCTTCATTCACCAGTCCGTATATAAGCCTCACTCACGCTCATAAACTCTTGTTTACAATTCTAAGCGTCCTCTATCGACTACCGATCTCTGTCTTGTCCCTATTGGCTTTTCGTTCTCTCATACTCTCTGACTTTCGACCTACGTCCACTCTGACTATTCTCCCTGTCTCTCCCCTGTAGTCTGGTAGCCTCGCTGACTGTATACCTTGGTTCTGACCTTAGCCTGTTTCCTAATTCCGATGTCGCCTTGTTCATTCATGTTTGGTCGTGTTTCGTTGCTGTGTTCAACTGTCTGATTGTTCAATAAAGCTCATTTGACATTCCGCTCAGTGAACGTCGGTCCGAGTTCTTTGTTTCTGACTGTATGTTAACTAAGCCCACCCTTATGGGCCTTGCTAGATCTCCCTATGCTACAGTGGTGTCAGAAATGGGATTTGAATTCCATCCACCAAAACTGCAACCACCTGTGGCCATGAAGCGGTAAAATAGATAAAAATAGATAGATAGATAGATAGATAGATAGATCACTAAAAAGCATCTCTGTGCACAGTTTTAGCAGACACCGTTCAGATCCCACTTCTGACACCACTGTAGCATTGGGAAACCTATAGGGCTGGGCCCTCTCATGCTAAGGCTAGCTTGAGGCCCAGACAGTGCAGTAAACAAAGACAAAGTGCCCGTTTACACCTCAGGCGGCCACGTGCTTTCGTAATCGGATCGTCTTCAGATTTCTCTGGGCTGCATGGATTGCCAAGTGCAACAAGCCTTGTGATCGGATTCCGAACGGATCGCCTAAACCGCAAGCGGAGGTGGACAGACAAACACATTTAACGGCAGTACACACTGAAACGCCTTTTCCGTTATACTCAGAGAATTCCACGAGTGCACACGGTTCTCCCTAATGCTGACCAGCGGGTGAGAGAACAAACAAAGGAATTCTAAGATGGAGGACATGCAATGCTGGAGGTTTCCCCCAAATCAAGAACCTTCTAGCACTCTTGGCTGGTGGAGGTGTCCGAGCCAAGCGTCTCGGCTTTATGGGAAAGTAAACAGCAAACAGTAAGAAGGAATGTGTTGAAGCATTTTACACTGGAGGAAAGGAAAACCGGATTTCTGCCGGTCAAACTGGATGAATGTAGACGGAATCCAGCCCGAGTTTATCCAGACACGTTCCTGACACGATGATGCAGACTACGTTCTACCATGGAGACTATGATCCCTCGTTCAGGAGCTGAACCTGCAAACGTTTCGGTTACCTGCTCAGACGCTGCCCAGTTTGGGAATGCAGCAGTGGCGGGAACCTGCTGATGGTTCTGAGAACTGTTTGGTCAGTTTGGTTATTGGAACCTCAGAGCTAGCAGAGACCGGAGAAGTGGGTCTGTGTTGCCTGCAAAATTCCCTAAAGTCTCTATACAAGCGTTATTCAAGCAGGTCAGGGAAGAGAACGGAAGTGAAGAGGGCACTTTGAGAAGAGAGAGAGCGAAGGATGATGGAGAGGAGGGTGACGAAGCTGTCAGTTGTTTGGAACTGAAT
>JAMWET010002836.1:145000-185000 GCA_024036415.1 Prochilodus magdalenae | reverse complement strand
TTTCCAACATGTGGGCCTAAAAAGCGAAACACGTCTCTCCGTTTCCTGTACATGGACTTAACGCCAGGCATTTCCTCGCTACCACTGCTCTTCTAATGGTTCCAAACAAGTTCTACATTGATGCTACACCTGGGAGGTCCAGCCAGTCTTCTGGAGATCTACGGCCTGGCATAGCTTACTCAGCCTAATCTAATCAGAGGAGTATGGAGCAGCTTTAAACCATCCTCGAGTACAAAATATTGTTTCGTCAATGCAGCTCGGACTCAAGCAGAAGTAACTAGAGTTAAAGGAAACAAGAGTATCAGGTCCGAACCCCTGCAGTGATGAGTTCTTCAAAAAGCTGCGGTGGAACTTCAAACAACGCCCAGCATCTATCAGCACAGGAACTGAGGTTTGTGAAGCTGTGTTCCTCTCTGCTTTCGTCTGTTTGGTCTAAAATAAAACGCTTGAGCTCCAAAGTGAAATGCAGGAGGAGCAGTAAAAGCAGAACTGGACCTGACCCAACAGAGCAGCATGTAATAAACCCAAACTAATAAAAGACTTGCGGACTAAAAGGAGGAAGGAGGATAAGAGGAGATTCCTTTCATCACAAATAGTCCTGATTAGGAATGAAAGCACGGCCTGAGAATAGTTAGGAAGGCGCAGGTCGGTTCAGAGGATCCAATCTTGAATTCTGAATGTATCCTATGTTACATTGTACACTCAGGGGTCATCTCAGACTCTGTAGGCTCTGTTATGATGTTCTTCAGTGGCCTGGACCCCCACAGGACCACCACAGAGCAGACCACCACAGAGCAGGTGGTGGTGGTGTGTTAGTGTGTGTTGGGTTGGTGTGAGTGGATGATGATCGAGCCTACTGGACACCTCAGTGTCACGACCAACACTATCCAGTCTACAGGGTCCTGTGGGCGGGGTCCTGTGGGTGGCATCCTGTGGGCTGGACTACTGGGACCATCCTGATGAAGGACTACTGGGACCAACACTGAACTGTGCAGCAGCAGATGAGCTATCGTCTCTGACTGTACATCTACAAGGTGGAGCAGCAAGGTAGGAGTGTCTAATAGAGTGGACAGTGAGTGGACATAGAGCGTCCATTCCACCATCACCAACCATGACATTTCAAGCACATGTAATCCTGGAATAACAGAACCCGGAATCCCGCTGTTCCAGTGCTGCACTACCGGCATTATCCACCCCGGAAGCGACTCAGTAAACATTCCAGCTTTCCAAACAGGTCTATAGATAACGCTAGCATGTGCTGTAGCCTGGTTGCTAACGGGTGTGCGCTGTATGTGCTTTCTCTGGTGTTGGAAGTTGAAGTTTCCTTCTGAAATCTGAAGTGTTAATTGCGGAAGGTCATCTCCTCAGGCTGCGTACCCCGCGGCACACCTGGAAGCAGGCGAGCGACAGCTTGGGCGTCTTAGCACCAACCCAGATAAATTCCTCATCTCGAGCAGTTGTGAACTCCTCTACTGCTATTACAGTCACGATCACACGAGCATCGCGCCTCAGCACCCCACCATCACACCTCACCCGCTCGTCCGCTCCATTCAGCAAAGAGAGGGGAAGAGAGAGGGAGAACAGGAAACAAATACAAACAAAATCAACAATACTTACCAGTAAACAAACAAACAAACAAACAAACAAACAAATAAACAAACAGAAGGAATTTATGAATTACATCAATAAACCCATCGCAAATATATAAGTAAATTAGATACGCATCTCCTGAAGGAAATCCCACTGCTTTCAAAGCTCAATAAAAATAGACTCAGAGAGAGATCGAGCGATTAAGCTATTAAGCTGTGTGTGTGTATATATATATATATATATATATATATATATATATATATATATATATATATATATATATATATAAGTATATTTATATTCATACATACATACACACTCTTTTAGATCTTGGATACTTCATTACTGATTAGTTCCTGAATTTTACACACTGGAAATAATAAATAAATAAATAAATAAATAAATAAATAAATAATGATGTGTGGTTATGGTACATTTTATACTTTATGATTTATTTGTTCCTTGATGGATAACAAACTAAGAGAAACACAAACTGTGCGCCGATATTTCCAGGAAGATGACATATTTGAGTGTGTTTTCTTTAAAGGGTGTGTTCACTACTTTACACGTGCAAAATCGATCAATAAATGCATACCCATAGAAATAAATAAATGCAGTAATAATACTTGCAAATATGTAATAAATATAAACCACTGTGAAACATATAAAAACATAATTCAATAAATTAGGACTCAATGTGAAATACACTGAATAATAAACAGGAATAAAGAACTTATAAATGATCGATCAATTAATGAAGATACAGAAATAACGCGCTGATGGAATTTGAACACTAAGCTGCTGTGATGAAGTTGGCTCCGTGTCAGGTATTATTAGGATGGAGATATGCAGATGAAGGTTCAGTGATAAATATTCAGGCTGGTATTTTTCCGAAGCCACGCTGCTGATCTATGATCTGGACTGGGATATGACATGATCTGCTGAAATTTGCAGAGCTCCTTTAGGTCACCTGTGACATTTTCCCACCTGCCATCTGTCCCCAGCCAATCAGAAGAGAGAGAAGTCTGGCGGCACACAGGGTATGAAATAGATAGCGTCTATTATTGTCATGATTAACCGTGCTGTGTTCAACAGCTCTATATGATTAACAGCTCTATATGATTAACAGCTCTATATAATTAACAGCTCTATATGATAAACAGCTCTATATGATAAACAGCTCTATATGATTAACAGCTCTATATAATTAACAGCTCTATATGATTAACAGCTCTATGTGATAAACAGCTGATTACAGCTTCCTATATGATAAGCAGCTGATTAACAGCTCTATCTATAATTAAACAGCTCTATATACGATTAAACTCTATATATAGGATTAACAGCTCTATATAATTAACAGCTCTATATGATAAACAGCTCTATATGATAAACAGCTCTATGTGATTAACAGCTCTATGATTAACAGCTCTATATGATTAACAGCTCTATATGATAAACAGCTCTATATGATTAACAGCTCTATATGATTAACAGCTCTATATGATTAACAGCTCTATATGATTAACAGCTCTATATGATTAACAGCTCTATACGATTAACAGCTCTATATGATAAACAGCTCTATATGATTAACAGCTCTATACGATTAACAGCTCTATATGATTAACAGCTCTATACGATTAACAGCTCTATATGATTAACAGCGCTATATGATAAACAGTGCTGTGTTCAACAGCTCTATATGATAAACAGCTCTACATGATTAACAGCTCTATATGATTAACAGCTCTATACGATTAACAGCTCTATATGATAATACACAGACTCTCATATGATTAACCAGCTGCTGTGTTCATCAGCTCTATATAATAATTAATAATTAGCTCTATATGATTAACAGCTCTATATGATTAACAGCTCTATATGGCTATTAAACCGCTCGAGTGTTCAACAGCTCTATACGATTAACAGCTCTATATGATTAACAGCGCTATATGATAAACAGTGCTGTGTTCATCAGCTCTATATGATAAACAGCTCTACATGATTAACAGCTCTATATGATTAACAGCTTTATATGATAAACAGTGCTGTGTTCATCAGCTCTATATGATAAACAGCTCTACATGATTAACAGCTCTATATGTCAACAGCTCTATATGATTAACAGCTCTACATGATTAACAGCTCTATATGATAAACAGCTCTATATGATTAACAGCTCTATATAATTAACAGCTCTATATGATAAACAGCTCTATATGATTAACAGCTCTATATGATTAACAGCTCTATATGATAAACAGTGCTGTGTTCATCAGCTCTATATGATAAACAGCTCTACATAATTAACAGTTCTATACGATTAACAGCTCTATATGATTAACAGCTCTACATAATTAACAGCTCTATATGATAAACAGCTCTATACGATTAACAGCTCTATATGATTAACCGCTCTATAGTAATCCAAACAGCTCTATATAGATTAACAATATGAGTGTAACAGCTCTATACAAAGATTGTTCAACAGCTCTATATGATTAACAGCTCTACATGATAAACAGCTCTACATGATAAACAGTGCTGTGTTCAACAGCTCTATATTAACGGAGCTTCATATGATTAAACAGCTCTCTTGACATGATATTGAAACAGCTCTACATATTTAATGGCAGTGGCTGGTGTTTCAACAGCTCTATACGATTAACAGCTCTATATGATTAACAGCTCTACATGATAAACAGCTCTACATGATAAACAGTGCTGTGTTCAACAGCTCTATATTAACAGCTCTGATTAACAGCTCTACATGATTGATGGCTCTATATGTTTAGCAATTCTACATGACTGACAGCTCTACATGAATAACAGCCCCATATGATTAACAGCTCTATATAATTAACAGCCCTATATATTTTACGGCTCTACATGATTGACAGCTCTATATATTTAATGGCTCTATATGCTTAACAGCTCTACATGACTGACAGCTCTATATGTTTAACGGCTCTATATGATTGACAGCTTTCTTACAGTCTCTCTATCTCTTCTACTGTTTCTCACTGCCTATCCCTTTTCTATCTGTCCTACTTCACCCTCTTGTCTTTCCCACTGTCTCTCTATTTTCTACTCCCCCTTTTTCTTTCTCTAAATCTCTTACTGTCTCTCACTGTTCTCTTACCCTTCTCTCTTTTATTCTCTTCCTCTTTCTCTCCAACTTCTTTCTCTTTCCTTTTATCTCTCTTTCTCGTTCTCTTTTCCTACATCTCCGTTCACTTCCATCTTGCATCTTTCTCCCTCTCTCTTTTTTGAACCCTATCTATCTTTCTTACTGTCTCCCTCTCTCTTGAACTGTCCTTTTTCTGTCTCTTTCTCTTGTAGTCCCCTCTATCTCACTTTCTTGGTCATTCTGTCTCTTTTTTATCCTCCCTCCCTCCATCATTGTCTCTCTTCTCTTCCATCTCTCTCTCTCTCCCTCTTTTCCTCTCTCTCCTTCTCCATCTCTCTCCATCTCCCTCTCTCTCCTTCTCCACTCTCTCCCTCTCTCTCCTTTTCCATCTCTCTCCCTCTCTCTCCTTCTCCATCTCTCTCCTTCTCCATTCTCTCTCCTTCTCCATCTCTCTCCCCCTCTCTCTCCTTCTCCATCTCTCTCCCCCTCTCTCTCTCTCCCTCCCTCGTTCCTTTTTTGCTTTTTTCATTGTTTACCTTCCTGATTAAATCTGGTGAGTCTAATATCGATGTGCAAACAAAGGATGCTATTCTGAATCCGTGGTGACGAGCGTCCAGTGCATATTAATATCAAATAATCCACCCTTAGCACACACGCAGGCAGAGCGGGAGCCTTATTAGAAGGTTAGCGCTGGGTGCCCGGGGGAGTGAGTGGGATTTGTTGGAGAGGATTTTGATGAAACCAGTTTTAATCTTTTGCTGTGTTGTTTTTACTTTTTAATATTGGTCTCTTCTGGGATCGCGGACTTCCAGTGGCGTCTGGGTTTGGATATCATTACAAGGGTAATTAAAAAGCTATTGGGTGGCTGCTGAAACCTGGGCTTGCACGGACTTAACGGAGCTTTATCAAGATTCCCGGAGACAGTGGCTCGTTCAAAGCGACGATATCCATTGTAACTCAAACTGATCTCATTTGTACAAAATCACTCCAGGACAGCTAAAGACACCCAGGATTATGATAAACCATCACAGCACACGTAAATTGGTTCCCACCAGATTCATCACTCGCTGCTTCGGAATGATCCACGGATGCCGAACCCCATAAACTTTGACTCATTATGGCCAACGGTATCTCAGTGGTTGCCAAAAATCAAAGGTGGTTGTTTGATTTGATGGGCCAACTAAAGCTCTTTCTGACCATTTGGCCAAAAGTGGTCCCCAGTAGCGCTCCCTGATTGGCCATCCCACAACTTGCTCTGGGGTGGGTGTTTGCACCTTTAAGGGGATAGCTGATTGCTCCTGGTGGAACAACGTTCGCCACCCCAGTCCAGTCATGGTAACCAGAGGGTCACTGATTCGATTCCCTGAACCAAAAGTAACGACTGAACTGCCCTTGAGCAAAACACCTAACCTCCAACTGCTCCCCAGGTGCTGTTTGTAGGGCAAGAGCAAGTTTGCTCACTGCCCCCTAATGTGTGTGGCCCTAAACGTTTGGTTTCTATGGATAAATTGCTGGAACGTTCAGGAAACAAACATTCACCAACACTTACAATAAGACACCATAGAAAATACTGGCCGGTACCCTTACTCCTGAATGACAGACCCTTTTGAAACACCCCCTAGAGTTTCCAGAAGACCTAGAGGGTTTCCCCTCACCTCACGAAATGTGGCCTAACCCATCATTAATGAAACCATGACTTCACTGGCACTTCCTAATTACTATCACTGTCCACGACGTATCGACCTTCACGGCCGCTTCACAGCCTCTACTCCACTGGCTGAGGTTCTCATTGTTTGAACAGAACTGGATCCAAAAACTGCTGAGTCATCATTCTAGTGTTTTCCATGTCATAAGAAAGAGAAGAAGGGATGACAGGAATTGATAAGCTGAGTTACACTTCTTAAACCAATGAAGAAAAACAAGTGTGGTGCCACAAGGCTCTAATGTGAGATAGCTAGCAAACCTAGCTAACGTTAGCACCTACTGGCAGAAGCCAAACTAGAATTTTGCAGATAGCCTTGATAAAATCTGTTGGGTGTTCTAAAGTGTTTCTTGCTAGGAAGCTACATCTTTGTGTTTCGGTTGTCAGGCAAATAAGCTGACTAAGACAGCTATTTAGCAAGCTAGCTAGTTACGGCTAGCTCGATTTGTTTTACCTGAGCAGCACAAAAACAGCCAGGATGTTGGTTCATAGAAAGACACACCATAAAAAAACCTATAGCCTATATTAGGGAGGTCCACAAATGGCCTGTTTGGCTCTTGCCAGTGGGTGCTAGCGTTAGGTAAATTAGCTAGGTTTGCTAGCTGGTTGATATTAGAGACCACCGGCACCAAACTGGTTTAAGAATCGTAACTCATCTCGAATAGGTCATGTTAGGTAGATTAGCTTCGTTTGCTAGCTGGTAATATTAGAGACCACTGGCACCAAACTGGTTTAAGAATCGTAACTCATCTCGAATAGGTCATGTTAGGTAGATTAGCTTTGTTTGCTAGCTGGTAATATTAGAGACCACTGGCACCAAACTGGTTTAAAATTTTAACTTATCTTGAATAGATCATGTTAGGTAGATTAGCTAGGTTTGCTAGCTGGTTTATATTAAAGACCACTGGCACCAAACTGGTTTAAGAATCGTAACTCATCTGTAATAGGTCATGTTACGTAGATTAGCTAGGTTTGCTAGCTGGTAATATTAAAGACCACTGGCACCAAACTGGTTTAAGAATCGTAACTCATCTCGAATAGGTCATGTTAGGTAGATTAGCTTCGTTTGCTAGCTGGTTAATATTAGAGACCACTGGCACCAAACTGGTTTAAGAATCGTAACTTATCTCGAATAGGTCATGTTAGGTAGATTAGCTAGGTTTGCTAGCTGGGACTATATTAGACGAGACCACTGGGCCAGGGTCTCGCGCTTTCAGAACCCACCTACATCTCAAGTTTTATTCCAGACCCTGGTTAGTGATTCCAACTGGGTGCAAGCTATAATCGAATGTTAACTATGCGTGCCGTGTTTGGATGATGATCGTGGGGGTTGTGTTTTTGTTCATAATAAAACCATCTGTTTTATAATTGGCACTTTCACACAAGACTGATTTAAAACATGCTTGAGCATCTCTGGTGACAGCTGCAACTTTGTGATAGCTAGATCAAAAACTAAAAAGGGAGAAAAGCCTCCTCAATAAAGCAGAGGACTGACATTGTCTGAGGTCAGCGTGACAAACCCGAGTGGTGCTTTCTTTGCCGAGTCTTGAAAAGCCCGTACTTTCATTAAAATGGCCTGTGCTTTCCAAGTCGGCTGAAGATACCAGTATGTGTGATTTGTTTCATGGCTACTGTGTAACAATGACCTGGCTTTATGCTTATGCCCTTGTAGCTTTTTTACTCCTCGCATTTATAGATGCACTTTCTGATGCAGCTGCTGGTGGAACTCTCACTGCAGTCCTTGTAATCTCGGAGATCAGGCTATGCGCCTAATCATTCAGTAACGAGCACCTGGGCCTCCACCTCTGCGTTTACTGCCGCTCATGAAAAATCCTCCCGGCTACTGGGAGCGGATCAGGGGAGAGCATTACTGGGAACACAGGGGAGTCGCTCGTCATTTTAATTTTTGTACATTTGCATTTCTTTCATGCAGCTGTTTTTAGCCCCTTAAGGTCAGAACACGCCATCCTGGTGTTCTTCAACCGATACAGACAGACCCAAAAACGGGGTCTTCAAGAGCGTTACATGACGAGCAAATCAACTGGTCACACTCTTCAGTGGGGTGGGGATTACAGACACACCCAAACACTGATTCTTCAACCGATACCGCGCCATAACCCAAACGTTATTCAAACCGATACAGACAAACCCAAAACTTCTTTCAAAGGCTATGCCGATACAAGAAGCAAACCCAAACGCTCCTTCAACCGATACAGGACAAACCCCAAACCGCACTTCAAAACGATACTCCCGACTAAGCCAAACCCAAACGTTATTCAAACCGATACAGACAAACCCAAACGTTATTCAAACCGATACAGACAAACCCAAACGTTCTTCAACCGATACAGACAAACCCAAACGTTCTTCAACCGATACAGACAAACCCAAACGTTCTTCAACCGATACAGACAAACCCAAACGTTCTTCAACCGATACAGACAAACCCAAACGCTCTTCAACATACACCCACAAACCCAAACGCTTTACAGCAAACACCCATAAACCCAAACATTCTTCAACTAACACCCACAAACCCGAACATTTTTAATAAAGCAGCAAACCTAAACATTCTCCAACACCCACCCACTAACCCAAATATTCTCCAATAAATTTAAAAAACCAAACATTCTACAGCAAAGATCCACAAACCCAAACGTTCTACAGCAAACATCCACAAACCCAAACGTTCTACAGCAAAGATCCACAAACCCAAACGTTCTACAGCAAAGATCCACAAACCCAAACGTTCTCACCCGGCAAAAGACATCCACCCCCACAAACGCCGAAACATTCTGACAGAAACCCAAACAGCCCACAGCAACAACCATAAACCCAAAACATTCTACAGAAAGAACAACCACACAAAACCCAACGTTTCTACATAAACATCCAGACCAAACCCAAAAACGTTCTCCCAACACACATCCACCCAAACCCAAAATTATTCACATCCAAACATGTTACAAAACCTCAAACGTTCTACTCTACAAACTTCCCACAAACCCCAAACGTTTCTCCCATCAAACATCCACAAACCCAAACATTCTACAGCAAACATCCACAAACCCAAACATTCTACAGCAAACATCCACAAACCCAAACGTTCTACAGCAAACATCACCGACAAACTCCAAAACGATTATACACAGCAAACATTCCCCAATACAGCCAACATGTCTTACCATGCAAAACATCCACAAACCCAAACGTTCTACATCAAACATCCACAAACCCAAACATTCTACAGCAAACATCCACAAACCCAAACATTCTACAGCAAACATCCACAAACCCAAACGTTCTACAGCAAACATCCACAAACCCAAACATTCTACAGCAAACATCCACAAACCCAACCCATGTCTACAGCAACATTCCACAAACCCAAACGTTCTACAGCAAACATCCACAAACCTGAACATTCTACAGCAAACATCCACAAACCCGAACATTCTACAGCAAACATCCACAAACCCAAACGTTCTACAGCAAACATCCACAAACCTGAACATTCTACAGCAAAGATCCACAAACCCAAACGTTCTACAGCAAAGCCCACAAACCCACACCTTTCTACCATCACCCCCATCCACAAACCCGAACATTCTACAGCAAACATCCACAAACCCAAACATTCTACAGCAAACATCCACAAACCCAAACGTTTTACAGCAAACATCCACAAACCCAAACGTTCTACATCAAACATCCACAAACCTGAACATTCTACAGCAAACATCCACAAACCCAAACGTTCTACAGCAAACATCCACAAACCCAAACGTTCTACATCAAACATCCACAAACCCGAACATTCTACAGCAACACCATCCCCCAAACCCCAAACATTTCTACCAGCAACAACATCCCACCCCCCGAAACGTTTTTACAAGCAAAATGCCGTCCACAAACCCAAACGTTAACTAAACGTTTCTACATCCCACTCACAAACCCGAACAATTCTCCAGCAAACATCCCACCAAACCCGAACATTATACCAGGCAGAACCATTCCACCAAACCCAAAACATTATCCCAATAAAAGCTGGCAAACCCAAACATTCTCCAACACCCACCCACAAACCCGAACATTCTGCACAAACCTAAATCTCCTACAAACCTAAACACACAAACCTAAATCTCCTTCAACATTCTCCAACAAACACAGACCTGATCTACACTTTTCACACTCTAATAGAACAATCTCTTCCATGTACCCCCCTCTAGAACATCTCATGTTCCTGCCATTCACCCCATTCTGGAACGTTTTCTCCGATGCACACTGTTTTAGAACGTTCCCGCTTCTCACACTGTTCCATGACACTCTCCATCATTCACACTGTGCTAGAACGTCCTACTCATTCCCACATTGTACAAGGTTCTCTTTGGATGTTCTCTAGTATATCCACCCCAGTCCCAGTATTCTAGATCATTCAGCCCTACGTACCCAGTTCTAGAATGTGCTCTCCACTTCAATCTGTTTCTAGAATGCTCTACATCATTCACACGGTCCTACAATGTTCTCCATCACTCACACCATCCTGGAACATTCTCCATTATTCACGCTGGTTCACATGGCTTGTCAGTTCTTACTCTCGCCAAGACGCAAAGGCGACACACACACTGACCAGGGTGCGGGTGTCTGATGGGCCGTGCTTATAAAAAGCCTGATAAGCTGCAGAAGCCAGAGTGAACGTTAGCTGTGGACCTTCTGAGTGAACATCCAGTGAAAGGAGGCAGTAAGATGAAGCAACAGGATCAAACTCCGGGTAGATGTGAGTGGCAGTCGGAGAGAAGACTCGACTTCTAGGAATAGAAGCAGAAAGGGGGTGGGCAGGGGGGTGGCAGATGCTCTGCCCTTTCTACAAACTGCTGGAAGGAATCTTCCCTCTCTGTGTTTGTTTGACACGTCAGCTCTCCACATGGGCTCATTTATTTTACACACGTTCATCAGAAAGTGCCTTTTTAAACTTTTAGCAGAACTCCTGGAACGCGGCGTCGCGCGTGTGCCCTGTGTGATAAACATACCAGAGCAACCTGATGCCCTTTAACTATGTATCAAAACCCAACAGAGGCTGGCACGAACTCTGGACTGCCAGCACTTTGACGCTAGGCTCTGGCTTTAAAGGGGAACTCAACCAATCGCTCCAACATGGCTGTCATTGGTGTAGCTCAGCGGATAACACCACTACCTGCCAGGGGGCCACCACAACATGTGGGAGACATAGATCTGAGTGGCTATGCTGTGCTACACCAATGAGAGTCCTTAACACTCATCCTTTCTGCTCACTCCCTTTCACCTATCCTTCCTCTCCCTTCGTTCTGTTTCCTTTCTCTCCTTCTCTCTACCTACCTCCTTATTATCCCCGTCACTCCCTCCCGTTCTCTCTCTTTTCCTTTTCTACCAGGTTTTGTTTTTTCTCTTTTCTGTCTTACTTTCTCCTTACCTCTATCACTCCCTCTCTTTCTCTGCCTCTTTTATATTCTGTCTCATTTTCTCTCTCTATCATGCTATCTCTATCACTTCCTCACCATCATATTCTCTCTTTCGTTGATCTCTTTTTTCCTTATTGCTACCACTTCTACTCTTTCTTAAACTTTTTTATAATCTGTCTTTTTTTTCTCTTTTTCTCCCTCTCTCTATCACTCCTTCTCTTTCTGTGACTCATGTTTTGTCTCTGTCTTTTATCTTCTTTTATCTCTGTCTCGATCCTTTCTTCCTTTCTCTTTCCCTCTTGTCTCCTGTTCACTTTCTCTCTCTCTTTCCTTGCTGTCTGTAGTTCCCTCTCTTCTATTCCTTTCTCAGACATGTTCTTTCTGTGTCCTTTTCTTTTAAACCCTCTGTTTCTTTTGTTGTTTTTGTCTTTCTCTCCTTCCACTTCTCTTGTTCTCTCTCCTTCCACTTCTCCTGCTCTTGTCTCCCAGCTCTCACACCCTCCATCTCTTACTTTCTCTTTCTCTCTTTTGTTTTCTTTATCCAGTTTCTCCACCTCTCTGTCTTCCCTTTCTCCATCTTTTATGCTCTTTGTCTCTCTCCCTCTCTCCGTCTCTATTAGGTGTAGGCACCTGTTGCCTCCTCAGAGGGTTGGTCTGTGTATGTGGAGCTCACTGGTTTAGACTGAAGTGTTCTCTCAGTGTAATTATGTCTAAACGCTAAACCGTGACTCGCACACCCAAGCGATACTTAGAAAGAGGGAGCGAGAGAGAGAGAGCCAGAGAGAGAGGGGGAGAGCCAGAGTGCGAGACAGGGAGAGAGGGAGAGAGCAAGAGTGAGAGAGAGCGCGAGAGACAGAGAGAGAGCTAGAGAGAGAGAGAGAGAGAGAGAGAGAGAGAGAGTGGGAGAGAGAGAGAGATGGAGCACGAGGAGAGAACGGAGAGAGGATGTGAGAGTGAGGGGATGGAGAGAGGGAGGGAGAGGAGAGGAAAGAGAGCGAGGTGAGGAGAAGAGAGTGGGAGAGGGAGAGAGATGGAAAGAGAGAGAGAAAGAGGAGAGAGCAGAGCGGTGAGAGAGAGAGAGAGAAGAAAGAGAGTGGGAGAGGGGAGTAACGGAGAGACGATGAGAGAGAGAGGGAGGACGAGAGGGAGAGAGAGAGGCGAAGAGCAGAAGCTAGAGAGATCTGGGAAAGATGAGTCGAGAACAGAGAGAGAGAGAGAGCTTGAGATAGTGGTATAGAGAGAGTGAGAGATAGAGAGAAAGAGAGAGAGAGAGAGAGAGAGAGAGAGAAAAAGAGAGAGTGTGAGAGAGTGAGAGAGAGAGAGAGAGAGAGAGAGAGAGAAAGCTTGAGATAGTGGGAGAGAGAGAAATACAGAGAGTGTGAGAGAGAAAGAGAGCGAGAGAGTGAGAGAGAGAGAGAGAGAGGGAGAGAGAGAGAGAGAGTGAAAGAGAGAGAGTGAGAGAGAGAGAGAGTGAAAGAGAGAGAGAGAGAGAGGGAAAGAGAGAAACGCGAGAGAGAAAGTGAAACACACAGAGAGACAAATCCCTCTCGTGTGTAATAGGTCACATGAGACATAGGAAATAGCGGGGCATTGAAGATGGGGGGATTTCCCCCCTCATGGCGGACCCCTTGAGAACCTCCTCACCTCCTCCGGCCGTAATTAACACACAACCAGACCTGACTGAGACCACGAAAGGTTCTGTAGAACAAGAACGGAGGTGCCACAGCCTCTCCACCATCTGTCGCCTCCTCGTGAAGAAATGCAGGAGGCATTAATCTCACCAGCTGCTCGGAAGCGCTCGGATACCGCAGATGTAAAGTTTAAACAATGATGAGCCGGGTTCTGGCCAGGAGGAGCGGAAGCTTTGGGATTAGGAGCGGAGGAGGCTTGGACCGGAGAGCGATTGGAAAGACCGCTCCGTGGGAGGCCGTGCCTGCTATCGAATGCTTCACATGCTTAATGTTTCCCGTGGTCGGCTACACCTGGACCAGATGGTCCATGAGTACATCAGGCCTTTCCGAGAGAGCAGAACATCAAGCTCCACTCCTGCTTCAGATCTGGGAACATCCACGGCTGCTTCTGTTCATTCTTCTTCCACTGTGTGAAGACACCTCAACACTACGGAGGTGTAGCTTTTCAAGAAGCTCCTCAATGAAACATCCAACAAAGAAGCTGCTGGTGTTCTCAGGACAATGGACTGACCATCCCAGAGTCCAGAACCTCAACATCGGTGGATGTGGTTGGGGTTGTTTTGATAGAGGCAGCTTCTAAAGCTGAACTTTGGAGGTCAATGGTTCTTATTCTGATTGATGGTGTGGTTTTCAAAGCCGGTGTGATCCCAGCTCTTACTGGGCGGAAGGCAGGACGTCCTGGACAGGGCAGGCACATAGACGTACACCCTCACATCCTATGTGGCGATCCAGCATCCCCAGTCAGCCTGACTGTGGCCCACACGGACACAGAGAGAACATCCAAACCCACACAGTAACGCCCCAACAGGGAATCGACCTCAGGCCCTTCTTGCTGTAAGGCAACAGCACCACCCACTGCACCACCATGCTGCCTTGATTTCCAAAAATCAAAAATCAGACAATGGCACACTCAGCAGATCAGTGAAGCATCACATGCCCTTTCCAACAAGCCCTGGATCGCATTGCTAGCCTTCAGGAAACTGGAAATATGGAATACGCTGGAATCTTGGAAGTTGTGTCTGATTTAGGAGCACCCTAGGTGGGCTTACTGAGAAGCTCACCCTTGGAGGTCCGGGAGGCCAGAGAAATTTGGAGCAACCAAATTGTTGTGTATCCCCTCCAACCACACAAGACTTTTTACTGGCATGTCCTGGACCGCAGTGCTAGCCTTTGTGGGAACCGGTGGACTCTGGCATCACCAGGCTTCTCACCTGTTGGCTTCTATGCAGCATCCACTGAAGCTCTATTGAGTGTTTTTTTAAAAGTGGCCCAATTCCAGGCCACAGCCAATCAGAGGGGAGCTCATTTACATATATCAGACTTAAAGGCACAGTAAACAAAAAGGTCTAATGGTAAGCGATAATGTCATGTGCAAATGAATCATGACCATGCATGGTACCATACAGACACTAATAAAAGAAACCAGTGTCTCCAAACTTTTGACACGCACTTCAGGCCTTGGAGTTCAGCTACTGGAGATTCAACAAGTAGACGCGGTAGATGAGCACGCACTGTGCTTTACAAACGCAGCCCTAATGAGAACATCGCCTGCCCCATAAATTCTCATAAACTCTTTTGCTGAGCGGTTCTGCGCGCCAACACGGTGTGTACAGTCTCTGAGCTTATGAATCTTCATCAGGTCTAAGTGTGTGGAACAGCATGTGGGCCTTAGGAGAGCTGTGAGGGCATAATGATGCCTTCCTCTCGCTGTTAAAGGAGCACTGCAGCATACATGGGTCCGTATTGTACAGCCCCTCAGTATCAGCCCAGCCCAGGACATACTGTAATCCTGACACCCATCCGTGAACCTGTCCTGCATGTAACCTTACTGAGTATCAAATATGTGAAGCTCACGTGGAAAAAAGAGTCACCTTGCGTGTTGAAGGTGGTAGTAACTTCAGGCTGTACTGGAGGATGATGGGACTATAAACACCTGAGTGACGGGATCTATATATTGGGAGGAGGTGCTACAGTGCAGGGAATGTCTCGTTCCATGTGTAGAAAATGGCTCCAGAGCAGATGTTAATGATTGGCTAAAAGGAGTGACTGCATGTGGGCGTGGCCAAAGACCGCAATGTGAGGAAGTAGCTGAATCTGCAGGTGTATGGAAGCGTACGGTCATACGGGGAATCTACAGGGAATTCTCTTTGGCAATGTGCCTGGGAAAGCATCCAGCAGAAATGGTCCAAATTAGCTTGGTATGTCTGGTTCCATTGACTTCCATTCAGATTAAAGGAGTTTTTTTTCCGCTCCTGTGAAGTTGCCATTTTGGAGATGCATGTTTTACTTTAGACGGAGAGGACACGAGGCAACACGGTTTTAAACCCCTGATCAGACCAATCTGAGAACTGGGTGGGAGTGGCTAATAAGGAACTTGATTGGCAGCTCTCTGTGCAACACTGCTAGTAAGCTCCACCCCTCATATGCAAGTAACATCTTTAAACAGCCTGTATGGGACATTAACTGGATCAAACACTTTACAGGTGAACAGATGTGGAAATGGACAACAGATGTTGGTGTATGGATAAAGGAATGAACGGATGAGGAAGAGCTATTGTTAATGATGGATAAAGGAATGAATAGATGAGTAAATAATGTTGTAAATAAATAAATGGAATGAGTGGATGAATGAACACTTGCAGTGTAGGATAAAGGAATAAACAGATGAAGGAAGCAGCAGTTTCAGTGTAGGATAAAGGAATGATTGGATGAAGGAACAGTTTCCGTGAGGGGTATAGAAATGAATTGATGACGAAACAGTTTTAAAGTAAGGATAAAGGAATGAACAGATGACGGAACAGTTTCAGTGTAAGGATAAAGAAATGAATGGATGAAGGAACAATTTCAGTCTAAGGACAAAGGAATGAATGGATGAAGGAACAGTTTCAGTGTAAGGATACATGAATGAACGGATGAAGGAACAGTTTGAGTGTCAGGATAAAGGAATGATTGGATGAAGGAACAGTTTCAGTGTAAGGATAAAGGGATGAATGGATGAAGGAACAGTTTCAGTATAGGATAAAGGAATGAATAGAAGAAGGAACAGTTTCAGTGTAAGGATAAAGTAATGAATGGATGAAGGAACAGTTTCAGTGTAAGGATAAAGGAATGAATGGATGAAGGAACAGTTTCAGTGTAAGGATAAAGGAATGAATGGATGAAGGAACAGTTTCAGTGAATGAAAAGAACAGATTTCAGTGTTCGGATAATAAAGTAATGAAAGGATGAAGGAACAGTTTTGGTGTAAGGATAAAGGAATGAATGGATGAAGGAACAGTTTCAGTGTAAGGATAAAGGAATGAATGGATGAAGGAACAGTTTCAGTGTAAGGATAAAGGAATGAACGGATGAAGGAACAGTTTCAGTGTAAGGATAAAGGAATGAACGGATGAAGGAACAGTTTCAGTGTAAGGATAAAGGAATGAACGGATGAAGGAACAGTTTCAGTGTAAGGATAAAGGAATGAACGGATGAAGGAACAGATAAAGTAATGAATGGATGAAGGAACAGTTTCAGTGTAAGGATAAAGGAATGAATGGATGAAGGAACAGTTTCAGTGTAAGGATAAAGGAATGAATGGATGAAGGAACAGTTTCAGTGTAAGGATAAAGGAATGAATGGATGAAGGAACAGTTTCAGTGTAAGGATAAAGGAATGATTGGATGAAGGAACAGTTTCAGTGTAAGGATAAAGGAATGAACGGATGAAGGAACAGTTTCAGTGTAAGGATAAAAGAATGAATGGATGAAGAAACAGTTTCAGTGTAGGATAAAGGAACAGTGAATGTAGAGATAAGGAAATGACTGGATGTTTCAGTTTTAAGGGGATAAAGGAATGAACGGATGAAGGAACAGTTTCAGTGTAAGGATAAAGGAATGAACGAATGAAGGGACAGTTTCAGTGAAGGATAAAGGAATGAACAGATGAAGGAACAGTTTCAGTGTAAGGATAAAGGAATGAACAGATGAAGGAACAGTTTCAGTGTAAGCATCAAGGAATGAATGGATGAAGGAACAGTTTCAGTGTAAGGATAAAGGAATGAATGGATGAAGGAACAATTTCAGTCTAAGGACAAAGGAATGAATGGATGAAGGAACAGTTGCAGTGTAAGGATAAATGAAGGACACAAATGGATAAACGAATGGAATGAAGGAACAGTTTCAGTGAAGGATAAAGGAATGAACGGATGAAGGAACAGTTTCAGTGTAAGGATAAAAGAATGAATGGATGAAGAAACAGTTTCAGTGTAGGATAAAAGAATGAATGGATGAAGAAACAGTTTCAGTGTAAGGATAAAAGAATGAATGGATGAAGAAACAGTTTCAGTGTAGGATAAAGGAATGAACGGATGAAGGAACAGTTTCAGTGTAAGGATAAGGGAATGAATGGATGAAGGAACAGTTTCGGTGTAAGGATAAATGAATGAATAGATGAAGGAAGGAGCAGTTTCAGTGTAGGATAAAGGAATGAATGGATGAAGGAACAGTTTCAGTGTAAGGATAAAGGAATGAATGGATGAAGGAACAGTTTCAGTGTAAGGATAAAGGAATGAACGGATGAAGGAACAGTTTCAGTGTAAGGATAAAGGAATGAACGGATGAAGGAACAGTTTCAGTGTAAGGATAAAGGAATGAACGGATGAAGGAACAGTTTCAGTGTAGGATAATTGAACGAACAGGCGACAGGCAGCTTATGTGAAGCTTGTTAGCTTTAGCTCGCTAAGCTTCTCTGACTCTGAGGTTTGTGTGGGCGGGGTAAGAGGTGTCAGCTTGTGATTGGTCAGGGGAGTGCTCACAGAGGTGATAGGACCGCCCAGTTTACATGGAGAGGAGTGAAAGGGGTTGTTCATTGGGTCATTCCTGACAGGTGCATGTCTGCATACGGTGGAAGTAGCTGCTGGTGCAGCGCTGTTGGCCCCCAGGTTTTTCAGCAAAGCCAAAAGCGCTCATGCCCCGCCATCCCAATCCATCTGCGGAAATGACAGGAATGTTTAGTTTTGGAATCGGAGGAAGTTCACATCATTGCGGGAAGGCACTGAAACACTGCGGCCCATTGAATTCTATTAAGTACGCCCTGAGTCACCGCGTTCCTAAGCACATCGACCGCTCGCCAAAGACGCGTCCGGATAGAGATTAGGCCGGAGAACGCTAGAGTATTCCTTTAAAGCGGTCTCGGATTGATGGAGTGGTCTTCGCTCCTTAATGAGAGGAGCTGCGGTAATTCTAGTCTTTGGGGGGACGGAGGGAGAGAGGGAGAAAGATGAGGAGAGGGAGCGAGGGATGGGGCAGGGGGAGGGAAAGAGGAGGAATTTGCTGCAGCATACATTTTTCATGAATTGCCCTATTCATCATGTATCGCTGGGCGGAGGAGCTGTTATCGTGGAGTGGCTCTTGTTTATTTCCAGAGGTGAATGAGGTGTTAAACACACTCTCTGCCTCACACTTATCTACGTGTGTGTGTGTGTGCGGGTGAAGCACTGGTGCTGATGAGAGCCGCTGTGAAGCATCATCGAAGCGTCAAGATGTTGACAGAAGAACTTCCGCGAGATCCGAGACTCAGTCCTGTCAAACGTGTGTACGAGAGTGTCTGAGAGAGAGAACTGAGCACTCGTTGATACGTCCCCGTGTGTGTACACAAGTGTGAAGGTGTGTGTGCATGGTGAGCGATGCATGTGTGCAGGTACGGGAGGGTGGAAACCTTCAGCCTCCCTGAGAAAAGTCTGGGCAGTGTAGCTGAGCCTATGCCACACTATGTGCGGCCTGGTCTTCCAGGCCCAGAGCTCGATCCTAAGTGCTCAGCGCCGGGTCTTGGAGTGTGTGAGAGGGAAAATGGCTAGGCTAGTAACGTTAGGTAACTTAGCATTAGCATTTATCATTTCACCTTAACACTGTCTGTTTTCCAGCTGAAAGGTACAAACTGAAAAAGGCTAGGCTAGTAACGTTAGGTAACTTAGCATTAGCATTTATCAGTTTACCTAAACACTGTCTGTATTCCAGTTGAAAGATACAAACTGGAAAAGGCTAGGCTTGTAATGTTAGGTAACTTAGCATTAGCATTTATCAGTTTAACTAAACACTGTCTGTATTCCAGCTGAAAGGTACAAATTGGAAAAGGCTGAGCTAGTAACGTTAGCTAACTTAGCATTAGCATTTATCAGTTTACCTTAACACTGTCTGTATTCCAGCTGAAAGGTACAAACTGGAAAAGGCTAGGCTAGTAATGTTAGGTAACTTAGCATTAGCATTTAGCAGTTTACCTTAACACTGTCTGTTTTCCAGCTGAAAGGTACAAACGGAAAAAGGCTGAGCTAGTAACATTAGCTAACTTAGCATTAGCATTTATCAGTTTAACTAAACACTGTATTCCAGCTGAAAGGTACAAATTGGATTAGGCTTGGCTAGTTATGTTAGGTAACTTAGCATTAGCATTAATCAGTTTATATTAAACACTGTCTGTATTCCAGCTGAAGATACAAACCTGAAAAAGGCTAGGCTAGTAACGTTAGGTAACTTAGCATTAGCATTTATCAGTTTACCTTAACACTGTCTGTTTTCCACCTGAAAGGTACAAACTGAAAAGGGCTAGGCTAGTAATGTTAGGATCTAACTTAGCTTAGCATTTATCAGTTTTACCTAAACACTGTCCTGTTTTTGCAGCTGAAAGATACAAACTGAAAAGGGCTAGGCTAGTAATGTTAGGTAACCTACCATTAGCATTGATCAGTTTACCTTAACACTGTCTGTTTTGCAGCTGAAAGGTACAAACTGAAAAAGGCTAGGCTTGTAACGTTAGCTAACTTAGCATTAGCATTTATCAGTTTGCCTAAACACTGTCTGTATTCGCAGCTGGAAAGCTGAAAGGTACAAACTGAAAAAGGCTGGAGCTAGTAACGTTAGCTAACTTAGCATTAGCATAATGTATTCCAGTTTGAAAGATACAAACTGGAAAGGCTAGGCTTGTAATGTTAGGTAGGTAACTTAGCATTAGCATTTAGATCAGTTTAACTAGCACTGTCATGTACCAGCTGAAAGGTACAAATGAGCTAGAAACAAGGCTGAGCTAGTAACATTAACTTAGCATTAGCATTTATCAGTTTAACTTAACACTGTCTGTATTCCAGCTGAAAGGTACAAACTGGAAAAGGCTAGGCTAGTTCTTATGTTAGGTAACTTAGCATTTAGCATTTAGCAGTTTACCTTAAACACTGTCTGTTTTCCAGCTGAAAGATACAAAACGAAAAAGAAAAGGCTAGAGCCTAGTAACATTAGCTAACTTAGCATTAGCATTGATCAGTTTAACTTAAACACGTGTATTCCAGTCTGAAAGGTACAAATTGGATTAGGCTGGCTAGTTATGTTAGGTAACTTAATTAGCATTAAAAGTTTATCTAAACTGTCTGTATTCCAGCTGAAAGATACAAACTGTTAGGGCTAAACTTAGGTAAACTTAGCATTAGCATTGATCAGTTTACCCTTAACACTGTCTGTTTTTCCAGCTGATAGATACAAACTGAAAAGGGCTAGTAGGCTAGTAATGTTAGGTAACCTACCCTTAACACTTGTTCAGCTGAAAGATACCTAACTGAAAAGGGCACTAGTCTGGTTTTGCAGCTGATCAAGGTACACTGTCTGTTTTGCAGCTGAAAGGTACAAACTGAAAAAGGCTAGGCTTGTAACGTTAGCTAACTTAGCATTAGCATTTATCAGTTTGCCTAAACACTGTCTGTTTTGCAGCTGAAAGGTACAAACTGAAAAAGGCTAGGCTAGTAACGTTAGCTAACTTAGCATTAGCATTTATCAGTTTACCTAAACACTGTCTGTATTCCAGTTGAAAGATACAAACTGGAAAAGGCTAGGCTTGTAATGTTAGGTAACTTAGCATTAGCATTTATCAGTTTAACTAAACACTGTCTGTATTCCAGCTGAAAGGTACAAATTGGAAAAGGCTGAGCTAGTAACGTTAGCTAACTTAGCATTAGCATTTATCAGTTTACCTTAACACTGTCTGTATTCCAGCTGAAAGGTACAAACTGGAAAAGGCTAGGCTAGTAATGTTAGGTAACTTAGCATTAGCATTTAGCAGTTTACCTTAACACTGTCTGTTTTCCAGCTGAAAGGTACAAACGGAAAAAGGCTGAGCTAGTAACATTAGCTAACTTAGCATTAGCATTTATCAGTTTAACTAAACACTGTCTGTATTCCAGCTGAAAGGTACAAATTGGATTAGGCTTGGCTAGTTATGTTAGGTAACTTAGCATTAGCATTAATCAGTTTATCTAAACACTGTCTGTATTCCAGCTGAAAGATACAAACTGAAAAAGGCTAGGCTAGTAACGTTAGGTAACTTAGCATTAGCATTGATCAGTTTACCTTAACACTGTCTGTTTTCCAGCTGATAGATACAAACTGAAAAGGGCTAGGCTAGTAATGTTAGGTAACTTAGCATTAGCATTTATCAGTTTACCTAAACACTGTCTGTTTTGCAGCTGAAAGATACAAACTGAAAAGGGCTAGGCTAGTAATGTTAGGTAACTTACCATTAGCATTGATCAGTTTACCTTAACACTGTCTGTTTTGCAGCTGAAAGGTACAAACTGAAAAAGGCTAGGCTTGTAACGTTAGCTAACTTAGCATTAGCATTTATCAGTTTGCCTAAACACTGTCTGTTTTGCAGCTGAAAGGTACAAACTGAAAAAGGCTAGGCTAGTAACGTTAGCTAACTTAGCATTAGCATTTATCAGTTTACCTAAACACTGTCTGTTTTCCAGCTGATAGATACAAACTGGAAAAGGCTAGGCTAGTCATGTTAGGTAACTTAGCATTAGCATTTATCAGTTGGCCTAACGAGAAGTGCAAAACAAAGTAACTTTTTAGAAAATAAAACTACAAACGCAAAAATTAATTTACAAGACGTGAAGCACTTGTACCAGATCCGAAACACTCGTACAAACTGTGAATTCTGACTGTAGTCGGAAATTTTGGGAATTCGGCCCGATAATCTGGGTCCATTCCAGGCTGTGCCGTTCCAAATTCCTTCCATCATAATCATTTTCATCATCATCATCATCTGTTTTTTTTTTTGAGTCTAAAACTGACCTTAGATCTAAAAATACCCTGCCTGAAACTCTCCTGAACCGATCCAATCAGCCCCCCCACCCAAAACTGGACCTGACCGGGAAGCACTGAGCACCATGCAGTAGGGATTGCACAACCTCAAGTCAACAGTTATGTGTTGAAAGCCAACTTGATGGAACTTTAAAAATCCGGTTTTAAAAATCTGTGATGAAGCCAAATTCCCCCGTTTTCCAACGAGTCTGGGACTGCGTTGCTAGTCTCCGGGGAACCAGGGACCCTGGAATCTTACAAATTGGTATCCTACTTAGCTGCAGCCTGGGCAGCTTTGCCGAGACGCTTTCCTGTAATGGAGTTCCCGAGATCCAGAGAAATTTAAGGCACTGTACCTCTGCAAAAATAAGAGTCACCCATTTCAAACGTTATGCTCCCTATCCAACCACACGTGTCTTCGTGTTGTAGTCCTCAGAGAACCAGAGATGATGCTCAGTATCTGATCTTTGAAGCTCTGTAGATCTATAGAGCTCCATAACTCCATGGAAATGAAAGTAAATGACTTCAAACTTCTCAAGTTTATAGGCCGTTATATTGCCTCTACAACCACACGTGACTTTTCATTGCAGTCTTCAGGAAACGAAGAGAAGGAAATCCTAGAAGGAAGCCAAACTCCTCTGTACAGCACGCCATGCCTATCCAACGAGCCCTGGATCTGCATGGCTAGCCTCAAGGCAACCAGAGAAACCAACCCTGAAACCAGGAATGTCCTGAACTGTTGTCTTCTCCAAGGGGTCCATGATTATCATCATGATTAGCGACTTGCTGACATCAAGCTTAAGGATCGTGTCCTCTTCTTCCATTAGAGTTTAGAACCATTACATGTACGGCGTTCAGCTGGCGCTCTTATCCAGAGCGACATACAAGGTTAATCATATTACAGGTGGGCCAATGTAGTGTTAGGAGTCTTGCCCAAGGACTCTTACTGGTGTAGCACAGCATAGTGTTAGAGAAAGTTAGTGTCTAGGACCAGATACTGATTCTCACGTTGGACCACATGGGGGCGCCAACCACTGGGGTCTTATAAACTGTGGGCTAAGCCTGAAATGGCAGCTGGAGCAACAGGGGGAAACTTTAGGGTGTCGAGAATTGTGTTTGGGACTCTCTCTCGCATTTCTTCCTGTGGTGGACATCCCTCCCATCATCTGATAGAAACCTGAACGCTACCCTGAACAGGGCTTGAGCTGGCCGGCCACGGGCTCATGGACTGAGCTGCCCCCCAAAGTTGATTCGAAGACCTGGACAGGTGTTTTAGTCTCTCATTGGGTCCCACCAGTTAGGCACACACCTCTACGTAGGGTTCATCTGCCACGACAAAGTGCAACACGTAGGGGCAGTGTGTGTCTTCGTCACAGTCAGGGGCACGATCCCAATTAAAACCCTAGACAGTTTGGTGGGTATGTCTCGGTGTACCATTGGTCCCTGGGCTTGTGACAATAGTCATCCAGACCAGGATACGAACCCCAGTCTCCCACATGTGGTGGTGGCTCCCTGGAGGGTAGTGGTGTTATCTGCTGAGCAACACCAACCACATTTGCCAATTCGCCACATTTGCCAACACACAGAACCATTGGCCAACTGTGCTTGCACTCATAGGCCAACGTGGAATGGTCCGTTGCGGCTCATGCACCAAATTTTGAATCATTCGCCGCATTTCCACCTAAACTAAACAGGATTGGAACCCAACTGGGTTTGTTCCCCAACCGAATCAACAGTAGGTTCTTCAGCGCAAACCGTGAACACCTGTTGGCATGTCAGTCGTTGAGGAAAGAGTAGGAAACAATGGTGAAACACAGTGGTCGGCTGGAGAACCTGTTCTACGTCTTCCAGTAGGTGATCTGTGCTTGGTCTTCGGATAAAAACAGACATGCGGAATAACAGCGCAAACACTCACAGGCTCCGCCATCTTGTTTGGACAGTGGCCACCAGTAAAAGCTGGTGCAACTACAGACGTCTTCCCTGGATAGCACCAAACCAAATTCAACAATGCCTCAAAGGAACCCGTTCAGGAACCAAGGCTCCACCACTTCTAACCCATCCATGACCCACATACACACGCACACACTTGGGGCTGTGAGCCCACTTGCCCGGAGCATTGGGCCGTCCTATCCATGGCTCCAGGGGAGCAGTTGAGGATTAGGTACCTTTGCTGAAGCACACTTCAGTCGTGTCCTGTTGGTTCAGTGAATTGCACCGGCGACCATCCGATCACAAGGCCGCTCCCCGGCCGCTAGCCCACGACTCATCATGCAAGATGCTAATCCATACCAACCCCACAAGCCTCTACGTACGTCATGCTCATCCCTGTACTATCCTGAACTGCTTCCCTGTTTCCGTCCTGCTTTTCCAGCACAGGCCTCGTGGGCCTCGGAGTGAGTGATGTGCTGGGTGAGTGACTCCAGTGTGCCAGACTGAAAGCTATTTAAGGCAGTCAGAGTAGTCAATAATAAAGCAAGGACTGAAACTAAAGCGGATGCAGCGCAGGTGAACCTGTTAGAAGAGGTAGGCGGGCTGCGAGGACCCCAACATGAAATCTGAACCTGAGGCTGACACACATTTGAGAAACACTGTCCGAACTTGAACCTGGCGTGAGCGGCTGTGTTCTGTCGGGCTGGGACAAGCATTTCAATCTCAAGTGTGACTGAATAAAAGTCTGTGTGTGTGTGTGTGTGTGTGTGTGTGGTGTGTGTGTGGTGTGTGTGTGTGTGGTGTGGTGTGTGTTTATTTGTGCTCATTATACAGAGAGGCGCTTCATGAGTCAGATGGTGCCAGCCAGCGCTGACTCAGTCAGGCAGAGCGGCCTGCTTTAGCGCATATGCTGTGTGCACACTACCACTACACCTCACGCACACACGTACTGGTGTTACTGCACTTGTGAGGACCTCCACTGGCTTCTGTAGAAGATGTGCTACACGTGAACCTGTTAAAGGGGAACTCCACTCATTCACTTTTCTTAGTTCTTGGTGATGTCATGGTAGCGATGTCCTCTCTGAAGCTAAACGGTCAGTTATAGAGAAACGTGCCGTGAGCGGAACCCAGGAAAGGGCATGTGAGCGGGTTTTTGGAAGTGATGTCAAATTATGGTTTAATGATGGTTAAATTATGTGTGGTGATCTAAAATACCAGCAGTAAAAACACTGACTGCAGTTGTATGTGAATGCTGTCGCTGTAGACATTGCGATGCCTGGTTACCATCACTACCACTGTAAAGAAAGAAGTCTGAGATGGTGCAGTTCTCTCCATGCCAGCAAGGTCCTCACAAAGGGCTAAAAACAAACACGCACTAATGACGCGTCTCCCTGTGTATACACACACGGGCCACAGCTATCAGCGCGGCTCTGCCTGCAGCTGTGTGACTGATGTGTGTGTGTGTGTGTGTGTGTGTGAGTGTGAGTGTGAGAGTGTGTGTGTGAAGAGGCTGAGGTAAGGGGGAGAGCTCTGTCTTCAGAAGAATGGGACCCTCGCTCATAAATAACTGATGGGTTTCTGGGCCTCGCTCTGGGTGTATGTGTGTGTGTGGGTGTGTATGTGTGTGTGTGTGTGTGAGTGTGTGTGTGTGTGTGTTCGCTGCTCTGACACATTTCTGTCATTTCCTCACTGCCTGAGAACAGACCACCACTAATAACCCATCACACCCCCGATTACAGCAGCACTGTGTGTGAGTGTGTGTGAGTGTGTGTGTGTGTGTGTGTGTGTGTGTGAGCATGAGGGTGTGTGTGTGTGTGTGTGTGTGTGTGTGTGTGTGTGTGTGTGTGTGAGGGTGTGTGTATGTGTGAGGGTGTGTGTGTGTGTGTGTGTGTGTGTGTGCTCCACCCTGCTACTAGACAAACACAACAACCAGTTACACAACTGATCTGGGGTAAAGGCTCCACCCGCCTTCCTCAACAAGGTGACTGGAGAAGAGAGACAAAGAAGGAATGAGAGACATTAGAAACATCAGAGAGAAAGAAAGAAAGAGAGAAAGAAAGAAAGGAGGAGCAAGGAGTAGAGAGAAAGAAAGAAAGAAAGAAAGAAAGAAAGAAAGAAAGAAAGAGGGTAAGAAAGAGAAAAAGTTTGATGAGAAAGAGAGAGAAAAGGGAAGAAAGAAAAGGATGGAGAGATGTGATGAAAAAGAAAGAAAATTTTAAAAAGTATTGTATAAAAGAGAGAGAGAGAGAGATGAAGAGATGGTGGATGAAAAGGGGGATAAAACAGAAAAAGGAAAGAAAACAGGATGAAAGAGAGAGTAAGAAGAGGTGAAAGAATGAAAGAGAGAAAGAAGAAGAGGGAGGAGAGACATGAGAATGAAGGGTGGGTGAAAGAGAAGGAAAAAAGAAAAAATAGTGTAAAGAAAGATGGAAAGTAAAGAGATGGAGGATAAAAAGAAACAGTAAAAAGGAGAAAGGAACGACAGAAGGAAAAGGAAGTAAAGGAGGAAAGGGTGATAGTGTTAGAGAACGAGGGAGAGGGAGGATGAAGAGAAATAGTAGGGCTGATCATTAAAGAAATGGGAAGAATGAGAGGGTGAGAGAGCAAGAGAGACAAAGAAAGAGTAAAAAAGAAAGGTAGAGGAAAGAGGAAGAAAGAGAGAGAGAGAAAGAGAAAGAGGAAAGAGAGAGAGAGAGAGAGAGAGAGAGAGAGGAGAGAGTGAGAAAGAGGAGAGAGAAAGAAGAGAGAGAAAGAAGAGAGAGAGAGGAGTGAGAAAGAGGAGAGAGAAAGAAGAGAGAGAAAGAAGAGAGAGAGAGAGAGAGAGAGGAGAAGAAAGGCAGGAGAGAGAGAGAGAGAGAGAGAGAGAGAGAGAGAGAGAGAGAGAGAGAGAGAGAGAGAGAGAGAGAGAGAGAGAGAGGAGAGAGAGAGAGAGAGAGAGAGAGAGAGAGAGGAGAGAGAGAAAGAGGGGAGAGAGAGAGAGAGAGGAGAGAGAGACAGAGGAGAGAGAGAGAGAGAGAGAGAGAGAGAGAGAGAGAGAGAGAGAGAAAGAGGGGAGAGAGAGAGAGAGAGAGAGAGGAGAGAGAGAAAGAGGAGAAAGAAAGGGGGAGAGAAGAACAGGTAAGAACTGATAGAGAGACTGATAGAGAGATGGAGGTAGGAGCAGTGTGTTAGGCTGATCACTTCATTAAACGGTGACTGAGTTACCCGCACGCCTTTATTAACCCTCACACTGCACACGCTTTATCCAGCCATCCGTCTCAGCGCTTCTGTTCCGCACACAGCACCACCTCGCCTCCGCCTCCACGGCTGCAGCTCACACTGAACCTTTCTACACGTGTAGCTGGAGTGACTTTAACACCTGAACACGGTGCTGCTTAATCACACTCGGCTCCTGAATGCGGGCTCCTCCTCTTCCAGATGGCCTGCTGTGTTCTGTCTGGTGTGGAGAAACTGCAGACGCACGCGGAACACATGCGGCGAGTCACGAGAGAACACACCTCCGCGGAGGAGAGAAACAAGTATACGAGGGAAGCGGTGGCTCTGGCGGACGTACGGACATCCACACGTCCCACATGCATCATATAATCACAAGTCACAACATGTTCTATCTGTATAAAGCATACCAGCAGCTTCAACAACCACATACACTCATCATCAGAAGAACAGCTGCACCCAGAAGGAGGTGTGGGAGTGCGGTGGTGTTGGGAAGGAAGATAAAGGTGACTCTCAGTATGGCGTTGGGCCGCTGTGTTTGCTAACCCAACACGCCAGACGTCTCGGTATGGAGCTGTAGAGGTTCCTAATGGAGTCCTGTGATAATCCATCCCATGCAGCTTGAACATCCTCACACAGTTCCTGCAGATGGTGCGGTAGGGGTGGAGATGGAGGGACACCAGGCCTTCTGGACGTGTGACGACAGGCCGTTCATCTTGGTGCTGACCACGGTGCCTCCACACACGGACTCGTTGGGCGTCTCCACCAAGACTAAAGCGGGACTCGTCACTGAAGATGACCCGCTGCCATTCTGAGTCACTCCATGACAGTCCGGTACGGCACCACTGCAGTGTTTGGTGACGGTGACGTGGTGTTAAGGACAGTCGTGGTAACGGTCTGTGTGCATGTAGTCCTGCGTGGTGCAGCCGTCTCCTAGTGGTGCTGACGCTAACAGGATGACTCATAGAGGGCATCGCTGCTTGCTGAACGTCTGTAGTCGTGGCTGTGGGTCACTGGCGGTTCTTTCTCTCCAGGGTTCATGCAGGTCTCCCAGGTCCCACTGCTGTTGAGGTATACGCAGGACAGGCACAGTACGCAATACATAAGACCATCCCATTTCCTGGAGCCCTAGAATGCGATCCCTCTGAACTCGTTCAGCTGCTTGAAGAGCTTCCGAGCTCTTCTCCAGGGCCTCCTTCATTTGTGCAGGATGCTACCAACACGACAGCACGGGTCAAAACGAAACGTCCGTCCTGGCTGGGCCTGAAACCTGACTCATTGGCATCTCTCAATGTATCAAACCCACCCACCAAGTTTCATTCCTGTCGGGTGATTCCTTCTGGGTGCAACTACCAAGTGCGTGCACCACTTCTCTGACATCACTCCATCACTCTAATTCTCTCATTCTGTATAACACCAACCAGAATCCATGCAGATGTGCTCCCCACAGATGTGAGAGAGTGACAGAGACAGGGCAGGGGGGTGGTTGGACAGAGGTGGGTGGAGGGGAGGGTTGTTTAGAACCGCAAACAGATCCCCAGGGAGGAAAAACCAGCGGCCGCCCGTGTTCAATGTCATCCCCCATGAAGCCTACAAGGCCCTATCGAGGTCTTCTCACACAGAGAGAGAGAGAGAGAGAGAAAGAGGGAGAGAGAGATAGGGAGGGAGAGAAGGAGGGAAAGAGAGAAAGAGAGAAAGACAGAAAAAAAGAGAGAGAGAGAGAGAGAGATAGGGAGATAGGGAGAGCGAGAGATAGAGAGAGAGAAGGAGAGAAAAAAAAAGAGAGAGAGAGAGAGAGAAAAGAGAGAGAGAGAGAGATAAAGAGGGAGAGAGAGATAGGGAGGGAGAGAAGGAAAGAAAGAGAGAAAAAGAGAGAGAGAAATAGAGAAAAAAGAGAGAGAGAAGGAGAGAAAGAGAGAGAGGGAGAGAGAGAGAGCGAGAGAGAGAGAGAGAGAGAAAGAGAGAGAGGCACAGAGAGAGAGAGAGAGAGAAGGAGAGAAAAAGAGAGAGAGAGAGAGAGAGAGAGATAAAGAGGGAGAGAGAGATAGGGAGGGAGAAAAGGAGAGAAAGAGAGAAAGAGAGAAAAAAGAGAGAGAGAAGGAGAGAAAGAGAGAGAGAGGGAGAGAGAGAGAAAGAGAGAGAGGCACAGAGAGAGAGAAAGAGAGAGAGAGAGGGACAGAGAGAGAGATAGAGAGAGAAGGAGAGAAAGATAGAGAAAGAGAGAGAGAGAGAGAGAGAAGGAGAGAAAAAGAGAGAGAGAGAGACAGAGAGAGAGATAAAGAGGGAGAGAGAGATAGGGAGGGAGAGAAGGAGAGAAAGAGAGAAAGAGAGAGAGAGAAAGAGAGAAAAAAAGAGAGAGAGAAGGAGAGAAAGAGAGAGAGAAAGAGAGAGAGAAGGAGAGAAAGAGAGAGAGAAGGAGAGAAAGAGAGAGAGAAAGAGAGAGAGAGAGACAGGAGAGAGAGAGGATTCTGCTGCTCTGGTTCACCTCAAGACCTCCGGAGTGTATGGTTCCTCTGACAGCCTTGGACATGAGAAGAAGACGCCTTAATGGGAACTCCAGAGGCGAGCAGTGACCATTAGAGCGGAGCTTTCAGTCGGTCACTGGCTCAGGAACAAACCCAGCGAAGGAAACGGACCGCTACGATAACACCGTCTGGAATATCCAGTAGGAACTGCCATCAAATGTTCCAGGTCACTAGCTGGGGCACGAACAGACACTGCACGGGCATCTCAAGATAAACCGTGATCTCAGGAAAGCAGCCCTAGTCATACAGCAGCATCACAAGCCTATTACGCTCATGAGCTCAAGAGAACAGTCCCGAACAGTATGGCCTCTGTGGATCTCTCCGTCAGTTCCTGACTGTGTTCATGCTTAGTCTAAAGCATGGGGCCTTCTGTCCGGCTCCTGAAGCCCTAACCAATGGGAGATGGCCTGTATGACTCACAGATACCTGTACGATACTTTAAATACAACAAAAGCACCATGATCGTATTAAATTAATCAAATTACTTCTTCAGCTTTTCAAAATGCATCTTGAAGCACCCTGCCCTGCACATTCCGGAGCTTTCCCTGCTCCTAGCACACCTGATTCAGCGGATTTAGTTCCAGGAAAGGCTTCCTGGTTCCCTTTTGCACAGCTCTGCTATATACCACTGTTGTCAATAAAATACATTTTGAATTTCCATTTGTTTTTTGACACATTTTTGACTAAATTATGTCCACATGACTGTTATAGGGATGGTCAGACTCGTTCAGTCCGGTTACATGTTTGCGGAAGGACTGTAGGTTGGATGGGAAGGATGCACATTCCTAATCGAATTATTATAATTATAATTTATAATTTATAATTATAATTTAGTGGATTTCCTATGGGAAAATAAGGAAACACGTCTGCTACGGAGAACACACTTAAATATGGAATTTTGAGGAATTTTTAAGCTTCCTCTGTTTATTTGTTGAGTTTAATAAATTTCACATGAATTTAAAAAATTTCCAATAACACAAATTTAAAATATAATATGCTGATTAATCATGATCACTTTGCACATTCATGCTATACATTATTATCCGTAGTGTAATTCTACCTCCATGTACCAAGAGCGAGAGAGAGGGAAAGAGAGAGAGAGAGAAGGAGAGAGAGAGAGAGCGAGAGAGAGAGAGAGAGAAAGAAAGAGTGAGAGAAAAAGAGAGAGAGAGAGAGAGAGAGAGAGAGAGAGAGAGAGAGAGAGAGAGAGAGAGAGAGAGAGAGAGAGAAAGGAAAGAGAGAGAAAAGAAAGAGATGGAAAGGGGAGAGAGAGAGAACGGAAAAAGGGGGGAAAGAGAGAGAGAGAGAAAGGAAAGAGAGAGAGAACGGAAAAGGGGGGGAAGAGAGAGAGAGAAAGGAAAGAGAGAGAGAAAAGAAAGAGATGGAAAGGGGAGAGAGAGTACAGAAAGAGAGAAAGAGAGAGAAATGGGGAGAGAGAGAAAGGGGAGAGAGAGAGAAAGAGAGAGTGAGAAAGGAAAGAGAGACAGAAAAGAAAGCGATGGAAAGGGGAGAGAGAGAATGGAAAGAGAGAAAGAGAGAGAAAGGAAAGAGAGAGAGAAAAGAAAGAGATGGAAAGGGGAGAGAGCGAATGGAAAGAGAGAAAGAGAGAGAACGGAAAGAGAGAAAGATCATAGTCATTCATATCAGTTACTCCGAAGCCATGCCATGTGCCTGTAGCCAGGAAACCTGAAACTCCAGTTTCAGTTCTGGTGTTTACGGTAGGTGTAGTCCAAAATGACCATGTAGGTAATCAGTAGGTAACTGTCCTCCCCAGGTTATATGCTACTCAAGTTTGTACTCTCTACCAGTGCTCAAAAAGATAACACACAGATCTGATAAGGGTGTAAAAGCCACCGAACACCTGGCACACGTACACAGGCGCAACACTCCACGTCGCCGTACGGCAGCCCTCCAAGACTCTCAGCACTTTTCGATGTCTCGGTGCACCATAGAGCATTTTGCCATTACTTCCCCAAATCAAAGCCAAACTGAAGCACAGAAAGCCACAGAATGGCTAATGGCCTGTTAGCTCAGCTAACGTTACTAGCCAAGCCTCTTTCAGTTCATACGGTATCATGTCACTGGAAAGCAGCCAATTTGTGTAGAGATAGAAACTAATACCAAGAATGGAAAGTCTTGCTACAAGCTTTAGTTTGTTCGGTTTATACGTGCAGACTGTAAACATGAACCCAAGCACTGCTTTGCGGCTTTGAGACATGGGGAACGTGCAGTGGCCGCAACCCTTTAACGTTCTGCTGATATTTTTTTGGTAGAGCAACTGGTTTTGAGTCACTATATCTTCATTAAGAAGGTGTTCAACCTAATTTAACCTGATCGTGTCATCTCTACCAATCGGTAGAGTTATATTAAGATAAAACTAATCCACTTCCTGGAGTCATTCAAAAAATACACCTTTACTGTTCTCGTCCATAGAGAGGGCTAGCGTCAAGTGAATCACTCCAAGTATATTTTTCAAAGGTAAGCTTATTTAATCTGCATATTTATACAACAAAAAGAAGTCTATTAAGGGTGAGATGATTTGAGAAAACATGCGTTACCAAACGGTCTAATTGTCTATGCTATGCTAATGGAATTAAAATCGACTACTTACTGTTATTATTGCCCCCAACAAATAAAAATGACCTCAAGTGACCTACAGAGAGACTGGCGAGCGGTGGCTGGGGTGAGACGCACAGCGAGCATGGTTCTAAAAACAGGCTTCTGGAGGTCATTAGTGATTTTCTAAATAAACAGATCTAATACAATATCTGATCTGGAGTTTGGGAGACACGGTTCCAGTAGTGTAGAGAATCAAACAGAACTGCATCATAAAGGATTCATAATTTGCCATATTTGGACTCAGGTTTAAGATTATTTGGATGTAAAGTAGACTGAACAGTCACGTGTGTCAGGAGGCGGGATTCACACAGTAGCAATAAGCCCGCTAGTGAATGTCGCTGATGAGCCTGTGGCTCCCGAGACCCAGACTGGATGCTTTCAATGCTAACACAGTCCGAAGCGGTTTGGGTGGATTAATGGCAATATTAACAGAAGGAGCGGAGGGCGGGCTGCCAGCGCTGCCTGGACCCCGTTCAAGGTTTTTAATTACGATTAAATAGAATTCCTGGCACACTACAAGTGTCTTCGCTCACACCTTTGTCTTTTCCTCTCCCTTTCTCTCCCCCCTTTCCTCTTCATCAGCTCAAACGGCTCCGGGGTTTGATTGCCATTGCCTCGGCTGTGCGGTGGGAGAAATCCTGGTGGAGAGAGAGAGAGGAAGACAGCTGACAGGTCGGGGCCGGGAAGAGAGGAAGAGCGGGGGGCTTTTTGAAGAATCTTTGGCACGGAGAGCAAACTGTTTCGAGAAGAAACATATGGAGGGGCTCAGGCAGTGAAGCTTTAAAAAGAGGATAAAGTGGATGGGAAAAGGAGGAATAGCTCTGCTGCCAGAGCGTGTGCATTTGGAGACTGGCTGCGAGCGAGAGAGATAGATTAGGAGAATGAGCGAGAGAGTGATGGAAAAAGTATTCTTATGTCAACAAAATCACTTCCATAAAAGACTAAGCACAAACAAGTGGGCCTTAGTGGAGTCACCAGTGTACCGGCCTGGGTGGGGAGACAGGGGTCACGTCCCCTCTACTGCAGAAATGGGGGGGGGTCGTTACAATCTCCTATTGTAAGCTACATCAGAGTGCCGGCACGAGTAAGGAAGCACCACAGTCCGGTTACCTTTCCCTGCAGAGATAGTATCTCTGCCCATTATGGAGTTACCTTGACCTCAAGATGCTTCCTGCCTTTCGCCCAATGGGCACTGGGATAGGCTCCCACATGTATGCATGCATGTGCAAATGTATGTATGTCTGTATGTATGTATGTATAAATGTATGTATGCATATATGGATGTGTCTATGTATGTACGTGCGTACGTATGTCTGTATGCATGTAAGTACATACGTTTGTATGTATGTATGTATGTATGTATGTACATATCCATGAATGTATGCATGCAAGTATGCATGTACGAATCTATGTATGCATATATGTATGTGTGTAACGTATGCATGCAAGTATGCAGGCATAAATGTATGTATGTATGTATGTATGTATGTATGTATGTATGCGTGTACATATACATGCATGAATGCAAGTATGCATGTACGAATGAATGTACATATGTATGCATGTACGTATGCATGCATACATGTGCGAATGTATGTATGCATATATGTATGTGTATGCATGTACGTATGTTTGTTTGTATGTATATACGTACGTATGTCTGTATGCATGTATGTACACACGCATGCAGGTAAGTATGCAGGTACGAATGCATGTATGCATGAATGTAAGTATGCATGTACGTATGTCTGTATGCATGTATGTACATACGCATGCATATATGTATGTATGTATGTATGTATGTATGTATGTATGTGTGTACATATACGTGCAAGTATGCATGTTCAAATCTTTGTATGCATATATGTATGTATGTATGTATGTATGTATGTATGTATGTATGTCTGTGCATGTATGTACGTACGCATGCATGTAAGTATGCAGGCATGAATGTACGCATGTATGTACATATGTACGTATGTGTTTAAGTAAAATGGTAACTTGCAAACTCAAGTTTCTGAGCTCATTCAAAACTTCCTGTATTAACAAGCCAGGCTTCCCCTCACAAAGATTTTGGATTTCTGAAGTTTTTCCAGGCAAAAAAAAAAACGTGAATAAAGTTGCGTTTCCCTCCAATACAGTGACGTAAAGAAACTGTAGGTGATGTAGGCCACCAGAATTAGGAGCATCGAAACAAAAAATATGGAGAGCTTTAACTCAATTTAACTCTATATTTTTGCCTCATGTTGAATTCTCCTAGAATCGACACTGTGTTATATGGTCTGGCCAGTTCTGGGGAATAAAGGGCCATGGATTTACTGATAAAAATTCATTTTCATCACTTTGTTTTGCATTCTACTTCATCCTTGTGTAAAAACCCCACACTCCCCGTTTAAGCATGTTCCATTCAGGTTTCACTTGCACATTCTTTAAATTCCCAAAAACTGCTGGGTGGAAAACTTAGAGCTCTATGTTCAGTCAAAAGTTAGGGCATAAACAAGTCGGGTTTCTATTGAAATATTTCACAGATGTTATGCATTTATGAAATTTTGGCAGAAAAAAATGTAATAAAGCGAATAACATGACATTTACATCCACCACAGTTATGTGCAGAAACTTCAGATGTTCTCAGAGACTTCGGTTGTAAATTGCCATTCATAAATATATATATATATATATATACGTATTAATGGCATCTTAAAGTCTACAATTTAATAAAGCAAAAGCTGCAAACCGTAAACTTACAGGCATGTAATTCTAGAAAAGAATACAAAAATAGAAATTCTATCTTCTTACTGTAATTCAATAGGAAGTCTATAGTTTCAATAGTAATTTACCATGATAGCAACAGAAACCATTCAAATAGACCCAGATACCTGAGAAATACAGACCAGCTCTTCATCTATTTCCATCAAAAATAATTTAGCAGCTGTAATAAAACGTGGTTGTTACACAAACACCTCATTGAAGGGGCAAATTTACAGGGTAAAAAAGTCTTCAATATATTTCCATAGAACTTCATAAAGCTATATTTTTATTATTATTATTCTGGAGTACAGTTTTAGTGGTCTATTTATTTTAGATTTTGTTTTAGAAAAAAAATTTAAATATAAATAACATTTGCCATAAGCGGAGCAAAACAACAGTCTACAGACATATATACACTTTATATACACGGACATTAATGCCATTTTGGCAGGTACAGGTGACGGCATTGTTAGGAGTCTTGCCCAAGCAGCTGTACTGGTATAGTGTGGGGTGAAGGCCCATGCAGGAAATCGAACCCCAGTCTACATCTTGGACTGAAAAGGGTGTAGCCTTTGACACTACACCAACTACTATGTCCAGCAATAAGCGTATCGTAGGCCTGATATGGCACTGCTTATTTAAAAAACCCATTTTGGCAGAAAAATAAATAAATAAAACAACATGGATCACGTCATGTTCCCTTTCACTTTAAACGTCGTAGGCTACCAGGATTAGGAGCTGCACCAACACAAAAAAGATGGAGGGATTTAACTGGGAGATTTATCTTCCCAGCCATTTGCCATCTTTGTATGGCCGTGTTGTTTGCAGCCCTGAGATGCCAGGCAGGATGAACAATGGCCCACCTAATGAGGATTTAAATCTCTGTGCCACCCCGGTACCAAGTCTGCCTTGCATCTGCTAGGGCGAACTCCCGACATTACCGGAGGCACATTGTGCAGAGCCATTTTCCAATTTCCAAATGCTTCGGATTCTGCACCATGATAGGGCCAACGGTAGGGCCAGTCGTTTTCAGTCATTAGCCACCCACACCAGCAGGAGGACCACAAGCTGACCACTTCGGCAGAGTGCAGGGTCATGGGTTAAAGGTTAAGTAGACGTGCAGTCACAGCTAACAGCTAAGTATACTCTACATATCAAACAATAACATGGTGCGGAAAGGAATCATGTGACTTGGGTGGGTGTTGTGGGTGGGCGCATTTTCAAATCTCGCAAAGAAATGGTGCATGGAAAACCTGCTTCCCCACGAGCTGGGATGCCTTCCCTCACACCGTCCCCTCCCTGGCACCCGCTTAGGGAAGGCTGTGGTGGCGCTGGGGTTCATGATGATGATGACTCTGAACCGCGGGGGTCGGGGGTGGGGGGGTGTAGATGATAGATGCACCACGCAAGAGCCCTTAAAGGTACTCAAACTTTGACTCAGCAAACATCTGCTAATTAATCCCTGCCCAAACACACACCGCACACTGCACACTGCACACCGCACACCGCACACCGCCCCCAACCCAACAACAAAATTCCATGTTTGTTCCATGCATTAATATTCCAATACTTTCAAAGAACAGGGGAGTTTGAGATATGTCATGAACATCTTGAGACAGACTGGCTACTGATGGTCTTGTGTTGCTACAGCCAACAGTTATGAAGTCCTTTAAATTTGTGTATATATATATATATATATATATATATATATATATATATATATATATATATATATATATATATATATATATATATATATATACACACATTTAAAATTAAAATAATTTATATAAATGTAAATCCAAACAACTTCATAACTGTGGGCGGTAGCAAAACAAACAAACAAAAATGTATATATATATATATATATTAAAATTATATATAAAATATTAAAAATGTATATATATATATATATATATATATATATATATAAATGTATAAATAATGTATAAAAAATAAAAAATAAATGTATAAATGTATATATATAAAATTTATTTTATTTATTTTAAATTTTATTTTAAATTTATTTTATATGAATGGCATCTTAAAGTTTGCAGTTTAATAAACCAAAAACTTCAAACTCTAAACTTGTCATGTAATTCTTTAGAAATTCTATGATCATAGCAATTCTGTAGTTTCAATAGTAATTTACCACAAACCATTAAAATAAACCCAGATAGCTGAGAAATACACATCATCTCTTCATCTATTTCCATTAAAAAATGATTTCATAAGTCTTCATAAATTCCCATGGAACTTCATAAAGCTATATATTTATTATTACTAGTTTGGAGTACATTATTTATTGATTTATTTGTGTTTATTTTTTTGTGAATTTTGAACACATAGTAAAACACTACAAAAAAACTAAAAAACTAAATAAATAAGAAATAACTTTGTGTTTTGTTCAGCCTATGAAATGTCTGGTTGGTTTACATTCATTTCACTTTAAAAGCTGAACTTTGCAGTATAGTAATAATAAATATATAGCTTAATAGTAATAATAATAAAAATAATATATAGCTTTATGAAGTTCCATGGGAATTTATGAAGACTTATGAAATCATTTATAGATGAAGAGATGATCTGTATTTCTCAGGTATCTGGGTTTATTTTAATGGTTTGTGGTAAATTACTATTGAAACTATAGAATTCCTATTACACTGCGATTTTACAGTTTGACAGCGAAAATGTATATATTTATATACTTCTCATATACTACAGTCAACACCTCCAGTAAAACATCTGCTGTCTGCAGCTTACAGTCTTCCATAGGATTCTGCAGTATCAGTAATTATCAATATAGCAAATGATCCTAATGTGTTCATACCTTAACACACAGGTAACGTCTTACAACGACAGGAATACACACTAGTGTGTGTGGGCATCCAGCTGTAGGGCCAGTGTCAGATCTGGTCTACAGGGACAGCGCGGGCCCACTGAATGGTTGTTGCTGCTCTATCAATGACAACAGGGAAAAAAGCACACCTGCGCTCATGTTCACACACACACACCCGCACACACCCGCACACACGCCTAACACACACCCCAAAAACAGCAAACCTATAAAACACACTGCATTCATATTAAACCTCACACTACATTTACTCCCATCGATCCTGAACCCAACCGCACAGGCACACTGCGTGGACATGTCTGCACACAGAGGACACACTTCCGCACAATACACTGCTACTGTCTCTGTGCCGGATCTAACATATTACAGAAATCACCATCAAAGGTGCGGACGCTACGCGCATCTTTAACTCTTCACTTGTTTTTTTTTTTTGTTTTTTCCCCCAGTATTGTTAAATCAGTAAACAGAAATCGGGCACTAATATTCTTTTGTATTTAACAAAAATTGCATATTTGGGATTTGAATGGGATTATATGTAAGTATAAATATGGCCCATATCTAATATATCATCTATCATCTATCATCTACAGAATCATAACTGTACAGGAGAAGGAATAGGATGTCGTAACTTTAGGCTTTAAGTTACTGGATTTTTTTTATTCCACAAAATTCTGGAATGTTCACACAGTATAAAGGGAAGCTGTCAATTTCACATTTATGCCAAAACTGATTACACTTTACTATGTTTATTAGCTTTTTAGATTAGAATTTAGATTAACATATGTACCCATATGGAGCATAATAAAATAAAAAAATGATTTTTATTATTAAAATTAAAATTATTATTAATAAGAACAATAAATAAAATACATTGTTATATGTGTATATATATATATAATTATTATTATTATTATTATTATTATATCCCAGTAGTTTGATATTACATATGATATTAAAAAAATGATAATGATAATGAAAAAACACTGAGTCCTACACCTGAAGATGAAAAATGGAACACTCATCCTTATGGTATAGATCACAACTCCACTCTTGTTTGTCCCAGAAATGTACAAAAACACACACACACACACACACACACACACACACACACACACACACACACACACACTTATTCGATCTCCCTCTCTCCCTCCCTCTGTCTCTCTCTCTCTCTCACTCCGTCTCTCTCTCCCCCTCTCTCTCTCTGTCTCTTACTCCCTCTTTGCCTGTCTCTCTCTTTCTCTCTCTCACTCTCTGTCTGTCTCTCTCTGTCTCTCTCTCCCTCTCTGTCTGTCTCTCTCTCTTTCTTTCTCTCTCACTCCCTCTCTGTCTCTCTCTCTCTCCCTCTCTGTCTGTCTCTCTCTCTCCCTCTCTGTCTCGCTCTCTCTCTTTCTCTCACTCCCTCCCTGTCTCTCTCTCCCTCTGTCTGTCTTTCACTCCCTCTCTGT
>JAMWET010002836.1:127500-142500 GCA_024036415.1 Prochilodus magdalenae | reverse complement strand
AAGAACGAGAGAGTGAAGCTAGAGCAGTGAGGAGAGAGAGGAAGTGTACTCCACTCTGTGCTGAGCTGAACGCTCCTGCTCCTGCTGCGTTGGTAAAACCCGTGGAGTCTGAAACGATGCTGGTGTAACCGAATGCGTTGGTCTGTGTAACAGCTGCTCAGGGTCCGGAGTTCAGCCCGACTCTGTGGTGTGGGCAGGAAGGCTATACAGCTAAACCCACTTTCAGCACTTTCTGGATTCCCTGAACACATAACCACTTTATTAGGAACCCCTCCTGCGTAGCTCCACCTTTACCGGTGTAGAGTTAGAGCACCGATGCACAGTCTGTCCCGGACGTCCTGAGACCTTCTACAGGTGTGTCTGGTCATGCCTCTTTTGTGAGAAGACACCTCAACACTATGGGTGTGAAAGGACATGTAGACCTCAAACAAAGAAGCTCCTGGATGTGTTTGAGGTTGGTCAGGGTGGTGGTGAGCTGAGGGGTGACCCACTGACAGCAAAAAAAAAAAAAAACCCTCATCAAGGCCCAAATCCTGGAATGAGCCACAACTCACTGACTGACACAACAGTAACTATGGATACGGACCAAACGCACCTCTTCAGTATTGACCCAACACCTACCATCTGTACACAAGTCCAAATGGACCCAGAACTTCATATATCAGCACAGCCCAAAACAGGTATTTCCAAAACGGCAACTTTACAGGAGAGGCAAAAACCTGATTTAATTTGAATGTGAGTCAATGGAACCAGACGTCTTTCCAAGCGATTTTGGGCCATTTCTGTTGGTCCATTCTGCATGAAATTCTCACCCAGCGTAAACGGCACTGGCGGTGAACAAACGATGCACAAAAGTCCAAATCGACAAAAATCAGACGCATGTTTTCCATTGGACCCTGATGATGTATAGGGTTTAGTGGTTAATGGTTTGGGCTGGAAAGGGAATGAATGGAGAAGCCTGCTCTCCGAGTTCCTGCCCAGCGCTGTCCGCGATACGGGAGGCGCTCCTGGTAAACAGAGCTGAATGAACCCTGACTACGTGGGTCCAGTTGGACTTACATAAAGATGGTAGGTGTTGAGTCAGTACTGAAGAGGTGCTTTTTCGCTCTGCGGTTCTTCCTGGAGAAAAGCGACTTTCTCGAGCGCCTCGACTCAAGCGCCTCGACTCGACCTGCGAGCTTCGAGGGGAAACGATGTGGGTTTACTTCTTTTTTTATTTTTGCCTGTTTGTTTTTCAGCCCACCTCCCTTCCATTCCATCCTCTCTTCCTCCACATGCTTTTAATGGCCGCCCGGCTTTTGGGGGCAGTGACTCTCTCTTTGTGGAAGCCAGACAGTTTTTCTCGGAGAGGCTAACCCTTCCGTAATTGTGTTTATCTGACTGAAACTCGGCCCGTCTCGCCGGGGAAAGCGAGCGTGCGAGTGCGTGATGGAGATTGCCGACCTCCAGGCCATGCGGTGACCCTTCTTGTGTTTTTTAGCCAGACTAAGAATAACGTACAGCAGGCCTGGCTTTCGTACGCTCGCCCGATAGCTGGGTACCGCGTTGGGCCTTTTGTAGGTCACCCGTTAAAAGTGTGTGCAGCTCGCCGGCTCTGGCTTCTGACCCGCTGCTTTCATTCAGACCGAAAATAGAAGAACGGCGCGACCGCGTTCCAAACGTTCCGATTAGAAAAGCAATCAGCGATGCATATACAACCTCGACGGCACCTGAACGCGCTACGCTTCGCATGGTATGGCTGTGTCTCAGTGGTGAAGGAGTGTTAGGGGCTGAATGCACAGGAACCAGAAAAATCAACGCTGACCCGCCGTCCTGCCCTTAGCTTTGACGGCTCGGGTCTGAAACTGACAGATTGTGTTTCCAGAGCTGCTGAAGTTCCTGCCAGACTTGCAGGACTTCGTGCCAGTCAAAATGGGAGCAGAGTTAAGGAGACGTCCATCACAGAGTCACAGCACGGTACGGGGAACACAACAGACAATGAGTTGTTCTAGAACACCACCTTAAACCCTAAGGAACCGTATGCTGCCCGTTCCACGTTCCGTTGTTGATCCTGAGTAATTCATTGGAATGATGGAAGCTGCAATTTCCACTCATGTCTATGGAGCATCATGTACCACGGTTGAAACATACCCCACTAGCTTTGCCACAGTAGCCACAGAATGCAAAGTCCACCCGTTCTGGACGTGCCCCCACCCCCCATACAAAGGGACATACCATTTTCTATGTATTTCAATGGAAACGTACTTATATATGGAAATATAGTTTTGATGAGCAAGCAGGCCAACGTTGAAATACCATGGCTGCAGCCATGCTAACCAGATTACAGTGTTCAGGTGGAACCCTCACCCCTCCCATTTATTCGCACAGTGCTCACGAGCAGCTCAACACAAAGCCGCAATGGCTCACACACACACACAGAGCCAACAGTGACCTGGTCAATATGCAGAATTCTAGAATTACCATGGTATACATTCCATCATGGATTATCAAAATATACTGAGGACTTTGGCGGGGCGGCCACTAGGGGGCCTGCGGAAAGAGGCTGCATCGCAACCTGTGGAGCACTCACGCATCATTCACTAGTCAGTATCCATACTGCTCTCTCTGTCCATGTTATCCGCTCCACTGACCATATAGGGGCACTCTGTAGCTCTACAGTTCCAGACTGTAGTCCATATGTGGTCCTGTGCAGTCCCCATAGGACCACCACAGAGCAGGTATTATGTGGGTGGTGGACACTGACATGGTGGTGGTGCCCCAACCAAAACTGGCCAGCCAACAGCGTAGGGTTTTGATGACGGACTAGACGATGAGCTGTTGTCTCCGACTGTCCATCTACAAGGTGGACCAGCAAGGTAGGAGTGTCTAATAGAGTGGACGGTGAGTGGACACAGTGTTTGCACACTCCAGCCGCACTGCTGTGTCTGATCCACAGAGTGCAGCTACGTGGTAAGTGGAGCTGTGAGTGCGGCTACATGGAGGTGGCCTTATAGCTGAGAGATGTTTCCATCAAATCCTCAAAACTGCAAAGTACAACATCTTGCTGGTTCAGGCGCGAGATGCATCTCGTGAGACGTTCAAGACCGCGTCGTCTGGACGCCTCCTTATTCCAATTTCTAGCTTTATTAAAATAGGATTACCAATAACAACAATAGGGATCTTGCTTTTATGATATATGATATAATGCTATGTTATAGAGCCTTATAAAGACCTTCTGGTGTATATATGGAGGTCGAGAGTTAATGCAGCTTCAGCGTGTGACATACACTGGATACCGGATGCTACTAATTATTATAAAACCATGATGATTATAAGTGGGCATCCCATAATAACAATAACAACAATGATAATAATAAAGTAGATCCAATAAGAGTCGTGCACAGTAGTGATCTATGCGTTTCCTTAGCTGCGCTAAACTGAGATCTTTCTAGGCGGCTTTAATATTGTGTGCTGTATAATAATAATAATAATAATAATAATAATAATAATAATAATTATTATTATTATTTTATTATTATTATTATTATTATTATTATTATTATTATTATTATTGTTTATTTATTTTTTATTATTATACACCACCTCCCTTTGGGGGAATCCCACAGGACATCACTCGAGTGGTGTTCTGTTACATTGAGAGCTTCTTTAATAACCCCAGCCATGATCATATTAATAACCGCTTCGTTTCTGTGAAGGTATGTTCTCTCTGGTTCACAGGCTCTCATGGGGAACAGATGGAGGAACGGGCTGCCGATAGAGGAGCTGGAGGGGACGAGGTGCGAAGGAAAGTGTGTGCTGACAGTGTGGTGACGCTTCTAATGATGAATTAACAATAACACGGGACCATCAGGCTGCACACACCGCAAAGCCCCCCGAGCACAGAGGGGCTTCACAATCCCAGCTCCAGGAGTACCGGCTCCAACACGGAGACCCGGCTCGTCAAACCCCGCCACGTATAAACACCCCACTCGGGAACTTTACACGGAGCCTTTCCTACCCTGCGCCGGAGAGACACCGAGCACTGCTGCCTCAGGTCTCTCAGTGTGAGCGTCTGCTCTCTACAGCGTCCAACAGCGAACGGAACGGAGGAGGGGGGAAGAGGAAAGAGGCAGACAGACAGGAGCGCGTGGATGAGAAGCCTGTAATCACTAATGAAATAAAGAGAAACCCTCGTGGGGGAGAGGGAGAGAGAGAGAGAGAGAGAGAGAGAGAGAGAGAGAGAGAGAGAGAGAGAGAGAGAGAGAGAAATGAAATGAACATAAAAGGGATAGACAACAAATGGGAGAGACAAGCAAAGAAAAAGGAAGAGAAGAAATATAAGACTCTAGAATTAGAGGTAGAGAACAGACGAAAGAGAAGACGAGAGGAAAGAAAAGGAATAAGAAGAAATAACCTCAAAAAAGAAAAACAGAAAACAGAGAAACAGAAGGAAGAGGACAGAAAATAGAGAAAATAAATAAGACACAGATAAGAACAGAAGAAAAGAAAGAAAGAAAGAAAGAAAGAAAGAAAGAAAGAAAGTATGAGAAAAAGAAAAAAAGGAACGTAATGAGAGAAGAGAAAGACAAAAATCAAAAAGAGAATAATGAGAGAAGAGAAAAAGAGAAGGGAAAAAAAAGGAGAACAGATAAAAGAAAACAACAGGAAGAACAGAAAGATAGAATGAAGGAGAGGAAAGAATGAAAGGCTGAACCGTAGATTAGGACCAGCTGGAGCCGTGTAACTTTTCTCCCGCTAACCCAGACTAGCAGCCTCCGAGCTGGACGCGCACCGGGACTCTCTCACCTGTCCGTTCTTGCACAAGTCAGCCCACATGCTGGTTCCGTCGCCGCCCCTCATCAGGACATGGTAGATGAAGAAGTAGGTGCCCGGCACGCTGCAGATGAACTTCCCGGAGACGCCGTCGTAGTTGTTGCCCAGGTTGGTGACCACGTCGTCAAACTTGAGGATCTCGTAGCCCTCGTGCGGGTTTTTGAGTCCTGCGTAGAAGGCCACTCGTGGCTGCGTGTTGTAGGTGACCGTGCTGATAGCTCCGCTGCTTCCCGATCCCATGACGCTCCGACCCCGGTCCCCTCGGTCCCCCGGGGGCCCCATCGGACCCGGGGGGCCTGGCTCTCCGGGAGGTCCCGGAGGTCCCGGTTTGCCCGGCCGTCCCGGCTTCCCCTGTGGCCCCTGGACGAGCGTGGAAGGTGGGAGCAGGTTGGTGCTGCTGTGGTCGGCTGCCAGTGCCTCGGCCTCGGCCTGAGCGGAGGAAGACAAACCTGTGCTGGCGGTTCCCGTGGCGACGGCGGCGCCCCCTTTGCTCAAGTAAGGGTCGCACACCATGCGGCACGTCCCCAGCATCTCGTAGTGGCCGCTGCTGCTGCCGTCGGCGCCCACGGAGCTGACCAGCACTGGGATGAGCACCACCAGCACCAGGACCAGCATGACCCCGACGGCGGCCGCCACCAGGGTCTTCCTGCCCAGGCTGAGGCGCGGCAGCGGCTGGGCGGCCAGGGTGGGTCTGCCGGGGGCCGAAATTTTGGCTGCTGGATGGGGCAGGGGGGTCTGAAGACTGAAAGACAGTCTGGGTGGATGGAAGGTGGGTCAAACTCTTGACAGATGGACTGCGGAAGAAATGACGGAAAAATGCAGTCGGTGGACGGATGAGAGACACTCCTTGCCGGACAACCGCTGGAGACAGTGGGTGTTGAAAAGAGACAATCTCGAATGTTGGATTGACGGACAGCAGTGCTAGGATCCTCGCTGGACGAGTGCTGGAGAAAGAGATAAAGAAAAACACAGGTGCATGCTGGGTAGAAAGTGAATGGATAGATGGATGGATTGGGAAAACAAAAAACCCCTCTAAAATCCCTACTGGAGGAACGCCGGAGAGATGGAGGAGACGGGTGAAGTGAAGAAGCTCTAGATTCCCGGGAAGTGTGTTGAGGAGTGCGTGAGAGCGACGCGCTCACACACACGCAAGTGCACTCGCTCCAGCGCTCTCCAGCGCGCTCTCTCTCTCTCGTGCGCCCTGCTCCTGGCTGGCTCGCTTTTTGCTGGACTGGAGAAGAGACCGGAGTCTTGCGCGCCTCCTACATCCCCGCCCACACGCAAACACGCCCCTAAAATAAAGTCAGTCCCAGCGTGTGGTAGAAAAAGAGAGAGAAAGAGAAGGAGAGGTGCAGTTGCCTACAGCTCTCCCCTCTCTGTGGGGGGAACAGAGTGGTGGAGAGAGAGAGAGAGAGAGAGGCTGAGAGGCTGAGAGGCTGAGAGAGAGAGAAAGAGGCGCTGTGTCTGTTTGTAGAGGCAGATGCTTAGATGGAGGGATTTATATACTGACCCTCCCACTGTCCGTCTCTCTCTCTCTCCCTCTCCCTCTCTCTCTCTCTCTCTCTCTCACACTGTTCTCTTTTCCCTTCTCCGTGACAGCGCACCACAGCCATGGAACTAGGAGGAGAGTAGAGAGAAAGAGGAGGACAGAAGAGAGTGAACAAAGGGAGAAGAAAAGGTGAGAAGCGAGGAGAGTAGAACAGAGAGGATGAGAAGTGGACAGGAACAGAGGGGGAGGAAAGTAGAGCGAGTAGAAAAAAAAATACCCCAAGAAAAGAGGGAACGAAGAGAGAGAGCAGGACGAAGTTCAGAGGAGAGAAGAAGAGCTATTAGAGGGGGGGCAAAAGAAGGTAAGGATGAAGAGAATAAGCAGATGGGAAATAAATAGAGGGAGGGAAATAGGCAGAGAGAGAGATGACAGGAAAAGTGGACAAGAGAGGAAAGGACAGGAGAGGGAGGGCAGAGAAGACGAGAGTTCGGATGAGGATTAGATAAGAGAGAAATAAAGAATGAGGGATGAAAAGTGGGGTGGGGGGAGGGAAGAGGAGTGTGTGGTAAAGACAGGAGAAAAGAAGGTAAGCTAAAGGATCTACCTGTGACGTGAGGAATGGAATTCACACCGGAGTAACTCCCTGTTACGGAAGTGGTTGGTTTTGATGTACACCAGCCGATACAGTACAGTATGGAAGAACCTTCCCATAACTGTTTAATCCCGACCTCAGGACTGTGTCCAACTCTGATTCAGAGTTCTGGTTTAAGCTCATTACGGCTATCCTAATAAACCACTCTTCTGATTCCGAAATTCCCGGAAAAACTCAGCTGTGTCTCATGGCGGAGTGGGGTAGCTGAGAAAGTCGTTCCGGTAATTTCCATCCCTCCATGGTACAGTAATTGATCGTTTTCACTTATGCAGCAAGCACAGGGGCTTACAGCATGGCTTCGCTCCGTCTACCAGGCCCACTAGCCTCGCTCAGCAGCAGGGGGTGGTGGTGGGGTGTGACTGGGCGGTGCGATAAACAGAGATTCATGAAGTACATAAACAACCGATGAGTACTGCGGTGCCACCACGCCATGTTTCTACGTAGGCCTTTTTTTTTTTTAAAGAGAGCTGTTTATGTTGGGCTGTTCTAGGTTTATTCAGACAAGCACGGTTTTGCTGAAGATCCTGAACACAATTGGAGTGGTGGGTTTTCCTGAGCAGTGCAGAGGGCTGTGGTCGATAAGTGGACGAAGCAATCCCAAATCCTAAAATCTACCCAACGAACGAATATCCGGATAGTCATTAAATTATATACCAACGTTTATGTTCAGTATTCCAGGTGGTTACCAATGTTTATGATGAACATAAACATTAGTAACCACCTGAAAAACTAATACAGCCAAGGGTTTCACTTTCGATGCAAACCAAGAACCATATACAGCATATTTACACACCACTGCATGCAACACGTTGGGCCCCTGGACAAACTTGATTGTCTAAGTGTGAATAAGTGTACACACCCTCTACAGAGACACACGAAGGTTGGGTTCTCCTTTACTGGCAGATACAGTGAGCGTCTGGTTCATAAGAACAAGGTCCAGCAGCAAACACACAGGACAACACAGCTACAGACTGGCAGAGGGCCAAACCCACTCTCTACTGACCGTGATGAGCGCCACCTCACTCCAATGTCCCTTACCCACCGTAAGATGACCCTAGGTGGCCTACAGAGAGACTGGCGAGTGGTGGGTTTCCATGGCCGAGCAGCTGTATCCGAGCCTTACATCACCAAGTTTGGACAATTCCATGCTCCCAACTTTGTGGGGACAGTTTGGGGACGGCCCCTTCCTGTTCCAACATGACCGCACACCAGTGCACAAAGCAAGCTCCATAAAGATGGATGAGCGAGTCTGGTGTGGAGGAGCTGGACTGGCCTGCACAGAGTCCTGACCTCAACCCGATAGAACACCTTTGAGATGGATTAGAGGGGAGACTGAGAGCCAGGCCTTCTCGTCCAACATCGGTGTCTGACCTCACAAATGCGTTTCTAGAAGATACATTCCTAAACCTAGTGGAAAGCCTTCCCAGAAGAGTGGAGCTGGTATAGCTGTAAAGGGTGGGCCGACCTCATATTACACCCTATAGATTAAGAATGGGATGTAAAGCGTACGAGCTCTGCGGACCTGTATATCCCGAACACGTCATGTGTATTATTTCCTCAGGAACGGATTTTGCTGCTGTGTGTCCAGGTACACTTTCATCTTTGTGTGTCAGCTTCACAGTTATTGCATTTTGACTTCTCTTTTCTTTCAGCTGCCAATACTCATCCCCCGTCTCCCCTCGCCCAACCCCCCCCACCAGCCCACTCCGAAATGGTCTCTTATTGGCCTGCGGTGCGTTTTTGAGCGGCCTATGTATCGATCGACGGCTTTGATTGAATTAAGGGTCCCATGTGAGAACAAAATCCATCTATGAGGACGATGCAGGACAGCTGACATTTTTACACTCGCAGCTGATCAATGTTTGCTGGGGGGTGGGGGGCAGTGGCGGGGGGGATGTTTGGAAGGGTTGTGGAGGAAAACAGTACAGTACTGTCAAAGACTTATGAAGGTGTGGGAAGGCAAAAACCAGTCAGACAGACAGGGAGGAGACCTCACCGAGTTCAGATCTGAACGCATGATAAGACGCTGGTAGATCAAGGTGTCATTTGAACATTTGCATGATAGAAGAGACAGTATTATTAGAAGCAGCAGGCTGGTAATAGTAGCAGTGCCTCAGACTGTGGTGCGAGTTTGGCAAACACAGGCTTATGCGGGATGGTTGCTCAGCTTGCTCGGTGAGGAACGAGGGATGAGTAAATGAGTGGAGGTCGGTATGACTGTGGATTAGCGTCTGGGGGACTGCCCTTAGTGAGTATGTGAAGTTTGGTGGCTCTCGGGCGAACGAAAGCGTTACTACTTGGTTTGGGTCAAAAATGACTGGGACTCAATGGGAGGAACGAGGGATGAGTAAATGAGTGGAGGTCGGTATGACTGTGGATTAGCGTCTGGGGGACTGCCCTTAGTGAGTATGTGAAGTTTGGTGGCTCTCGGGAGACGGTGGCTCTCGGGCGAAAATGGGAGGACGAAAGCGTTACTACTTGCAGTTTGGGTCAAAAATGAACTGGGACCTCACATGGGTATGTGAAGGAACGAGGGGGACCAAAATGACTGTAAACGAGGGATGAGTGGAGGTCGGTATGACTGTGGATTAGCGTCTGGGGGACTGCCCTTAGTGAGTATGCGAAGTTTGGTGTCTCTCGGGCGAACGAAAGCGTTACTACTTGGTTTGGGTCAAAAATGACTGGGAATCAATGGGAGGAACGAGGGATGAATAAACGAGTGCAGGTCGGTATGACTGTGGATTAGCGTCTGGGGGGCTGCCCTTAGTAAGTATGTAAAGTTTGGTGGCTCTCGGGCGAACGGAAACGTTACTGCTTGGTTTGGGTCAAAAGTGACTGGGACTCAATGGGAGGAACGAGGGATGAGTAAACGAGTGCAGGTCGGTATGACTGTGGATAAGCATCTGGGGGTCTGCCCTTAGTGAGTACGTGAAGTTTGGTGGCTCTCAGGCGAACGAAAGCATTAGTGCTTGGTTTGGGAGGAACTCAGTGGGAGGAACCAGGGATGAATAAACAACAGATAGAGGAGTGCGGGTCAGTATGGCTGTGGGTTAGTGCTTGGGGACCTCCCCTTAGTGAGCTTGTGAAGTCTGGTGTCTCTCGGGCGAAGGAAACAGCCGCGCTTAGGTGGGTCCAAACCTGACTGGGACTCTATGGGAGGAACAAGGGATGAAAAAACGACAGATAGACGAGTGCGGGTCAGTATTGCTGTGCACTAGTGTTTGGGGACCTGCCCTTAGTGTATACGTGAAGTGTCGCGCCTCTCGGGCGAAGGAAACAGCCGGGTTTGGTCTGGGCTAAAAGTGACTGGGACTCTATGGGAGGATGCATGTGCATATATACATGCATATATATCACCTTGTGTGTTTAAGGTGGCAGTAACTTCAGGTTCCTGCAGATGGCGCTGCACGAGGAAGATGGGGCTATAGATACATATACATAGTCCACATATCCTCAGACCCCAGTCATCCCCTGTTCCTACTTCTGCCATCCGGAAAGGGGTACTGGAACATCCGAGCCAGAACCATCAGGTTCAGGAACAAACCCCAGAGCTGTCAGGTCACACGGCACCGCCTACCAGAACACGACTACACCACTGATTCTAGACCGGGTCACCCCAGCCCACACACCGTGCTCCACTACTTCACAGGACAGTCTGTACTGAACTTTGACCTGTATACCTGAACATTTCCACTGTGTCTTTACTTATCTATATACTGAACATCTGTACTGTAAGCTGTACAGCTGTGCCTGAACACTAAGCTGCTATACACTTTATAGATCTATATACACTTAACCACACCCTTGCTACCTCAACACACTGTACATGTACCCTAGTGGTCTACATTCTGATATACGGATACTGCTTTGCACATGTCCAAAGCAGATGTTAATGATTGGCAGCATGTGGGCGTGGCCAAAGACCATAGTGTGAAGGAAGTAGCTGAATCTGCAGGTGCATGGAGAATCCATGGGCTGTCTAAACCAGAGCAGGAGCAGTGATGGGCAACTGATCAGGCCATAGAGGCCAGTGTCTGAAGGCCTCAAGCTTGGGGCTCCAAAGCCTGGGACGGGTCTCTCCCGCAGATGGAAAGATAAGATCAATGGATCAACAGATGAAATAAAAGCCCCACAGCAATGAGGAGGAGCCTCACGGGTCCAAGATCCCACACGGAGGAGCCAGAGCCATTACCTATCGATACATCGATCAGCCACAAGATTAAAATATGATATGTTCAGACACTGTTGGGAACACTCACGTATGGAAGGACACAGGGATGGCGATCACACGGGATCATTAGAATGGAAGCCCATAGCGTCGTGGGGTGGGTGTTAATAACTGGAGGAACCACAGCTATGAGACGGTTGTCCTGCTCTGGTACCCAAGGGTCGGCTAGGATCGTAAACCAAGTATGCCCTTCCCCCGCAAGGACTGCCGCTGGAATGTTCCGGTGTTGATTAATTTTTAAAGGCATTTAAACAAAAGGAACCGCTTAACGAAACCCGTTCCAAGATCACGCGCTACCACTGAACCCTACGATAAGGTTTAGGCGGTGCTAGACACACATAGCTTTAGCCAAAGAAAACTAAATTTAATATTTTACATTATTACACCCAAAACATTTTTCCATAAATGAAACTTTGAGATGATTTTAGTGGTTTTGTGACACAATGGTTGCATGATATGGACATGATAAGTTCACCAGACCAAATCTGAGTTGGATTTGGCAAGTCCTGGACGAGTGTCTGGATGTAGCCACATCAATGTTCAGACACTCCTACACCAAAGAATTGGTCAGGTTGTCAGATTTCCCTGGTGGGATGAATTCCCTGTAGACTTGGGTTTATCCTGGCACAGTTTGTAATTAAATCCACTTGAGGAGACCCCGTATGACCCGCTTCACATGTAGACTGGGATTTTCCCCACTGCTGGCCCACAATGCCTCGTCCCATCCTTTTAGTTAGACCCCGTATGACCGTACGCTTCTTACCTATATAGGAGTTCCACCTGCACACTGATTCAATTAAAGTGTGCTCCTGACAATCCCCATAAAGAGGCTCTGATGTACTTCGCTTAGGGAGGCCTCAACGCACAAAATACATACTATGTGTCTTTGGCCACGCCCACAGACCTGCTCAGTCTGAGGCCATCAGATTTTCCCTTTTAGCCAAATCATTAACATCCACAACAGTCGTTACCTCTTGTCTATCTGGAGCTACACTTTTATTATCAGTCACACCCACATCTACATGGAAGCGAGACATTCCCTGCACTGTAGCACCTCTTCACCAACTCTAAAACCACAACCTAACCACCAACTAAACCGACTACCATCAACTCACCGGTACCCCACACCAACTAAACGGTTTTCTAGCCCATCATAACACCAAACTAAACTCATGTAGCGCCATCTGCAGGAGTCTGAAGTTACTACCAGACTTATAGAGTTCCATGTCATGTAGAAGGAACCCCTGTCACTGCGTGTTGTTTGGATCACAGTCGTGGTTAATTAAAGTGCGTCTGACATCCCATAAAGAGCTCTGATGTACTGCTGAACACTTAGCCCACGTACATAATATATACAGAACAGATAAACGGGTTGTGGGTATCGCCTTCACACCAACCTGGGCCTAAAAATGCAGAGATACTATTATTTCGTACTAAACAACCTAACACTCCAACCAACCGGGTACTACATAACAACAACTAAATAAAACAGGTACTCAGAACACACTTACACAACTAACACCAACTAAACTGGTAAAAACAAACCTACACCAACCGTCTGAGCCATCAGATTTCCTTCAGAGAGTGAGAAATTTCATACTGTCCCTATAGGTACTGACAACCTCCACAGCGTTACCTGTCAACACCAACTATACTGGTTGTCAACCAACTCAGAGACTGGCAACTAAACACATGTCATAACTAAACCAACATTATCAAACACAACATGGCCAGTATAAAACAACCTATTAGGTACTAAACAACCTAACTATAAACCATTACTACCCACACCAACTAACCGGTACTACATACAGCAGCAGCTGGTTTACATTTCATTAAGACTTCTTTAGGAGCTTAACATAACGCTAAACCACCAACCTAACACCAACTAAACCGGGACTACACAACCTAACACCAACTAAACCGGTACTACACAACCTAACACCAACTAAACCGGTACTACACAACCTAACACCAACTAAACCGGTACAAAACAACCTAACACCAACTAAAAAACCGACCCTGACGGTACTACACCAACAACTAAAAAAAACACCCGGTAAAACCACAACCTAACTAAACACCAACTAAAACAACCGGTACTAAAAAAAAAAAACCTAACACCAACCTAGAAAAACCGGTAGCGACCACAACCTGATACTAAACTAACCTTAACACAAACCTAACAAACTAAACCGGTACTAACACAACCTAACACCCAACTACAACCGGTACTAACACCAACCTAACACCACAACCTAAAACCGGTACAAACACCAACTACCTAACACCCAACTAAACCGGTACTAAACACCAAACTAAACCATTACCTACTACACCTAACACCAACTAAACCGGTACTAAACAACCTAACACCAACTAAACCGGTACTACACAACCTAACACCAACTAAACCGGTACTAAACAACCTAACACCAACTAAACCGGTACTACACAACCTAACACCAACTAAACCGGTACTAAACAACCTAACACCAACTAAACCGGTACTACACAACCTAACACCAACTAAACCGGTACTACACAACCTAACACCAACTAAACCGGTACTAAACAACCTAACACCAACTATACTGGTACTAAACAACCTAACACCAACTAAACCCATACTAAACAACCTAACACCTACACACACCTTAAACACCAACTAAAACCGGTACTTACACCAACTAAACCGGTACAAAACAACCTAACACCAACTAAACCGGTACTACACAACCTAACACCAACTAAACATGTACTTAACAAAGGCAGAGACAGTTTCTCCTGTAGGCTTATCCGTGTGGAGTTCACTGAAATGGCAGGTGATTGTTTTTCGTTTGTCTGCAGAAATCCTGCTGTGTTATCCATGCACAAAAGAAAGAGAGATGACAGAGACGGAGTGCAGGAATGATGGTGAGAAAACCCGTGCTAAAGAAAGGGTCAGGTGTTGAGAGCAAACTGAGCAGAGGGGAGGAAAAGGGACAGTGATAATGAATTAGCGAAAGGTGGAGAACAGCAGGGGGTGAGGGAGAGAGGGAGAGAGGGAGAGAGAGAGAGAGAGAAAAAGAGCTTAGGATAGAGAGAGGGAGAAAGAGGGAGAGAGAGAGTGACAGAGAGAGAGAGAGAGAGAGAGAGAGAGAGAGAGAGAGAGAGAGAGAGAGAGAGAAGGGGAGAGAGAGAGAGAGAGAGAGACGGGGAGAGAGAGAGAGAGAGAGAGAGAGAGAAAGAAAGAGAGAGAGAGAGAGAGAGAGGGTGAGAGGTAGAGGGAGAAAGAGAGGGAGAGGGAGAGGGAGAGTGAGAGGGAGAGTGAGAGTGAGAGAGAGAGAGGGAGAGAGGGAGAGAGAGAAAAAGAGCTTAGGATAGAGAGAGGGAGAAAGAGGGAGAGAGAGAGTGACAGAGAGAGAGAGAGAGAGAGAGAGAGAGAGAGAGAGAGAGAGAGAGAGAGAGAGAGAGAGAGAGAGAGAGAGAGAGAGAGAGAGAGAGAGAGAGAGAAGGGGAGAGAGAGAGAGAGAGAGGGTGAGAGGTAGAGGGAGAAAGAGAGGGAGAGGGAGAGTGAGAGTGAGAAAGAGAGAGAGCTTGAGAATAGCCAGGCCTGGTCAAAGCCATACTGCATGGGGCCTCAGGAGCCAGACCAAGGACTCCTGCAGACCACAGGACAAATGCATTAGCAGACTCTTGAGTGTGTACCGCATGACCTGAGGATGAAGCTGGTTACAGTCCGAGTGCTATCAAAGCATCATCCCGAGAGCCTACACCGCTCAGCTCCTGACCTCCAGGCACCGTGTCCTGTTCCGAGCTCCTAACCTTTACTATAGT
>JAMWET010002836.1:115000-125000 GCA_024036415.1 Prochilodus magdalenae | reverse complement strand
AGAGAGAGAGAGAGAGAGAGAGAAGGAGAGTAAGGAGAATGAAAGCAGATAAGAGAGCTAGTGAGAGAGAGGAAGTGGGGGTAAAGGAGTATTGGAAATTGCAAGAGATGGAAAAAGAGTGAGAGCTTGAAATCGTAAAAGGCAGAGAGAGGAAGAGTGAGAGGAAGAAGAGGAACACAAGTAATAGTAAAAATGGAGTGAGTGAGAGAGAAAGAGAGAGATGGGGTTGTGAGAATGAGAGGGGGAGAGGTAGCGGGAGAGAAGAGGAAGAGAGAAGGAGTGAAGTCAAGGGGTCGAGAGAGAGAGAGAGAGAGAGAGAGAGAGAGAGAGAGAAAGAGCACAAGAGGGTTAGAATGAGAGAAGGAAAAAGGAGAGAAAGAGAAGAGGAAGAACTGAGGGATGAAAGATACACTGTTATGCTGAGGTTGTATTACCACATGGACAAATCTCTGACTGATGTTAGCAGCGGTCCTCTGGAGCCGGAGCTACACCATGTCCTCAGCACATCTCTGTAAGGAAACCGGCTTGTTAAAAACAAAAAGAAGAGAGGAACAGAGAGAAAATAAAACGCTCCGTATGATTTCGCCTGGCTGTGCCCGAGCTGAAGCTTTTAAGGGCAGATGAACATACAGCTGAGGCACCTGCTCTGCTCCACCTGAGGAAAGCTTTAGAGCAGACAGGCCGGCCGGGACTGTCAGTCTGCTGGAAGACCCAGCGGGACTATCCTATCCTAAGCCATCCTCTCCTCTCAGCGCACTCATCCACATTAAAGACATGAAAAGGAATGGAAGGCAAAGAAAGAAAGACAGACAGAGGGAGATGGAGCGCTCCAGGGTGTTTATGAGGTCTCTGTCTCAATATGGGCATCGCTGGTTCGGTGGGGGTCGTTTAACCTTTGACCTGCTGTTGTTTTGTGTTTGGAAGAGAAAGAGGAGAATTTAATTATGGTCTGTATTCGGTGAAACGTTTTGATTTGCATGGCGTGCTATGATGTGAGGCAACAAACTTCAGTTTGAGTTGAGCTGAAATTAGATTTAGCTGAAGCCACTTTGACCTAAGCCAAATCTGCTGTGATCTAAGCATTAGATTTGGTTGACATCAGTTTGTGTTGAAGACACTTTGAAGTAAGACTGAGTTGAATTGAAGTTTGCTGGAGTTGAGTTAAAGTCAGATTTAGCTTAAGTCAGTTTGAGTTGAAGTTTGTTGAAGTCAGATTCAATTCATGTCAGTTTGAGTTGAGTAGAAGTTTGTTGAAGTTCGGTTGAAGTCAGTTTCATCTGAAGTCAGTTTGAGTTGAGTAGAAGTTTGTTGAAGTTTGTTTGAAGTCAGATTCAGTTGAAGTCAGTTTGAGTTGAGTAGAAGTTTGTTGAAGTTTGTTTGAAGTCAGATTCAGTTGAAGTCAGTTTGAGTTGAAGTTTGTTAAAGTCAGATTCATCTGAAGTCAGTTTGAGTTGAACTGAAGTTTCCTGGAACTAAGTGGAAGTCAGATTCAGTTGAAGTTACATTCTGTTGTAGTCCGTTTAAGTAGAGTTGACATCTGTCTGAGTGAAGCCAGTTTGAGTTGAGCTGACGTCGAAATTAAAGTCAGTTTCTGAAGACTTGACTTTACTTACTGAAGTATTTTTGTTCTGTGTTGAACTGTGATTCAATTGCAGTCCATTTATGTTGAGCTGAAATCTGGTTAGGTAGAATTTTAAGTTGAGTTCAAATTATTTTGACATGGGTTTAAGTTGGATTCAGTTCAATTACTTACTGAAGTATTTTTGTTCTGTGTTGAACTGTGATTCAATTGCAGTGAGTTTATGTTGAGCTGAAATCTGGTTAGTAGGAGCTGAAGTCAGTTTGAGTTGATGCCTGTGTGACCACAGCTGAAGTCAGTTTGAGTTGAAATCAGTTTTAAGGTGGGTTCAAGTTATTTTGATGTGAGTTGAAGTTGGATTCAGTTTGAGAAGAGCTGACATCTGTTTGAGTTTAAGCTGGATTCAGGTGAGTTTTATTGAAATTTCCTGGAGTTGAGTTAAAGTCAAATTTAGCTGAAGTCAGTTTAAGTTGAGTTGAAGTTTGTTGAAGTCAGATTTAGTAGAAGTCAGTTTGAGTTGAACCGAAATTTGTTGGACTTGAGTTAAAGTCAGTTTCAGCTGCGGTCCGTCTGAATATAGTTGAAGTTTGTTGAAGTCAGATTCAGTTGAAGTCAGTTTGAGTTGAACTGAAGTTTGTCGGAGGCGAGTCTGATTGTCTGAGTGTAGTCAGTTTGAGTTGATGCCTGTCTGAACAAAGCTGAAGTCAGTTTGAGTTCAATTCAGTTTTAAGTTGAGTTCAAGTTATTTTGACCCAGGTCCAAGTTGGATTCAGTTAAAGTCAGCCTGAGAAGAGTTGACATCTGTCTGAGTTTGAGTTGAAATCAGCTTAAAGTCAAGTTCTAAGTTATTTTGACACGGGTTTAAGTTGGATTCAGTTCAGTTCAGCCTAAGAGGAGCTGACATCCGTCTGAGTTTGAATTGAAATCAGTTTTAAGTTGAGTTTAAGTTATTTTGAATTGTGTGGAATAGGATTTAGACTTGACTTTACTTACAGATAAATCTGAAAGGGCCATGTTGGCCTTTGCATAAGGACAAACTGGGATGTTATAAAGCCATAGCTCAAGTTTTTAAACCAGAAGCAGGTTTAGGCGAAAGCGGCAGCTCTCCGGGTCTCTGTGTAATGTCTGTGGTTCTATAGATCTATACTGCCGACTCATTCAGCCCCGGTGTGTCACTGACATTTCCCACTCTGACTTCTTTAAAGCTGCAGATGGAGTCTGCATGGGCACCAATGAGTCACTCATAGACTCAAGCTGAGAGAAAGTATGTGACCAGTGTGGCGATTCTGTCTGTCCCTCCACCCGTCCACCCACCCAGTTATCTATCTATCTATCTATCTATCTATCTATCTATCTATCTATCTATCTATCTATCTATCTATCTATCTGTCTATCTATCTATCTATCCATTAATCTCCTCATTCATCCATCTGCCCATTTATGTATCCATCAGTCTGTCCATCTATACATCTCCCAGTTTATCCATCCATCTCAGTCTCCCCATTCATCCGTTCATCACTCTCCTCAACCATTGATCTCTCCATTTGTCCATCCGTCACTGTCTCCATCAATACATCTCTTCATTTATTCAACCATCTACTCATGCGTCCATCTCTGCACAAATCCGTTCATCCATCTTCCCATCTATCTATCTCTCCAACCATCTCAGTCTCCCCATTTATCTGTTCATCCATTCCCAAATGTATCCATCACTACCTTACATTTATCCATCCATTAATCATTCCATTTGTCCATCCATCCATCTCCCCAGCTATCCATCCATCTATTCATGCATGTATCCATTTATCATCTACAAATCCTTGAATGAATTCATCCATCAGTATCGCCATGTATATCTCCATCCATGCATCCATCTATCTCTCAATTCTATGCATTCATACAACTATTAATCTCCCCGTTTATCCTCCTATTCATCCATTTACCCACCCATCCCTCGTTCATAAAACCATCTATCCAAATTCATATATTCATCTAGGTGGTAAAATGCTTCCTCATGGAACCATCGCCATTCAACCATCAATCCAACCTGCCCATGCATCTACAACATCCATCTATTCGTCAATCAATGAATCTGTTTAACAATCCATCAAAGCATCATTCGTTACATTTACTGATCAATTAATCAATTACTCAGTCCGTCCGTCCGTCCGTCCGTCCATCCATCTTTGTTGCCCATGTACGTTCCTGTCAGTATAACTGGATATCCATGTACCATCATTAGAAATCACACAAAGTCATCCATCCATGTAGTCATCTATCCATCCATCTAACACACCTCCCTCTGTCTCCTGGTTAGAGAGCAGTGTCCTGTAGGGAAAGTCGGGCAGTCATGGGGAAATCCGAGCTCTGAATTAAATCGAGACGGACTGGTGCACTGAGGCTGGAGAAACCATGCAGGTGGAGCCCTTCACTGATTATAATCCTAATTCGGCCGTTCCACATAGTGACTGTACAGGGCCCGTTCCTGTGGTTCTGACCGGGGAGCGATCCCGACTTCGCATTAATACATTATTATGTACTTGTTTCACAGTTTCACGGTTTTAAGCATTCCTGATGAAGGGAAAAGATAATTGGACCATACTGGCCATACTGTGAGCTATCGCAGCGCTCTCACCGCGGACCAGATGTTAGCTGCATCACACCTCCCATTTTCAGCACATCACTTGCAACCGGCGTCCAGGGTGTGGATCACTCATCACACCTGGTGCGCATAGGCTATACAGGGGCTTCAAACAGCAGCTCTGATGACTCCAACGGGCCTATCCATGCTCCAGCTACAAATCTGTAAGTAGTGTGTCGGTGTACAGTAACTCAGTAAGTGTAATGTGTTAGTGTGCTGTAAGTAGCTTGTTGGTGTACAGTAACTCAGTAAGTGTAATGTGTTAGTGTGCTGTAAGTAGCTTGTTGGTGTACAGTAACTCAGTAAGTGTAATGTGTTAGTGTGCTGTAAGTAGTGTGTCGATGTACAGTAACTCAGTAAGTGTAATGTGTTAGCGTGCTGTAAGTAGCGTGTCGGTGTACAGTAACTCAGTAAGTGTAATGTGTTAGTGTACTGTAAGTAGTGTGTTGGTGTACGGTAACTCAGTAAGTGTAATGTGTTAGTGTGCTGTAAGTAGCCTGTCGGTGTACAGTAACTCAGTAAGTGTAATGTGTTAGTGTACTGTAAGTAGCGTGTTGGTGTACAGTAACTCAGTAAGTGTGTTATGTGCTGTTAGTGTGTGTCGATGTACAGTAACTCAGTAAGTGTAATGTGTTAGCGTGCTGTACAGTAGCGTGTCGGTGTACGTAAACTCAGTAAGTGTAATGTGTTAGTGTGCTGTAAGTAGTGTGATGGTGTACAGTAACTCAGTAAGTGTGATGTGTTAGTGTGCTGTAAGTAGCGTGTCGGTGTACAGTAACTCAGTAAGTGTAATGTGTTAGTGTGCTGTAAGTAGCGTGCTGGTGTACAGTAACTCAGTAAGTGTAATGTGTTAGTGTGCTGTAAGTAGTGTGTCGGTGTACAGTAACTCTGTAAGTGCAATGTGTTAGTGTACTGTAAGTAGCGTGTCTGTGTACAGTAACTCAGTAAGTGTAATGCGTTAGTGTACTGTAAGTAGCGTGTAGTACAGTAACTCAGTAAGTAGCGTGTAAGTAGGTAGTTGTTGTAACTCAGTAAGTGTTGGTAACTCAATAAGTGTAATGTGTTAGTGTGCTGTAAGTAGTGTGTTGGTGTAGAGTAACTCAGTGAGTGTAATGTGTTAGTGTGCTGTAAGTAGTGTGTCGGTGTACAGTAACTCAGTAAGTGTAATTTGTTAGTGTGCTGTAAGTAGTGTGTTGGTGTACAGTAACTCAGTAAGTGTAATGCGTTAGTGTGCTGTAAGTAGTGTGTTGGTATACAGTAACTCAGTAAGTGTAATGTGTTAGTGTGCTGTAAGTAGTGTGTTGGTGTACAGTAACTCGGTAAGTGTAATGCGTTAGTGTGCTGTAAGTAGTGTGTTGGTGTACAGTAACTCAGTAAGTGTAATGTGTTAGTGTACTGTAAGTAGTGTGTCGGTGTACAGTAACTCAGTAAGTGTGATGTGTTAGTGTGCTGTAAGTAGTGTGTTGGTGTACAGTAACTCAGTAAGTGTGATGCGTTAGTGTGCTGTAAGTAGTGTGTCGGTGTACAGTAACTCAGTCAGTGTAATGTGTTAGTGTGCTGTAAGTAGTGTGTCGGTGTACAGTAACTCAGTAAATGTAATGTGTTAGTGTGCTGTAAGTAGTGTGTCGGTGTACAGTAACTCAGTAAATGTAATGTGTTAGTGTGCTGTAAGTAGCGTGTTGGTGTACGGTAACTCAGTAAGTGTAATGTGTTAGTGTGCTGTAAGTAGTGTGTTGGTGTACGGTAACTCAGTAAGTGTAATGTGTTAGTGTGCTGTAAGTAGTGTGTCGGTGTACGGTAACTCAGTAAGTGTAATGTGTTAGTGTGCTGTAAGTAGTGTGTCGGTGTACGGTAACTCAGTAAGTGTAATGTGTTAGTGTGCTGTAAGTAGCGTGTCGGTGTACGGTAACTCAGTAAGTGTAATGTGTTAGTGTGCTGTAAGTAGCGTGTCGGTGTACAGTAACTCAGTAAGTGTAATGTGTTAGTGTGCTCTAAGTAGTGTGTTGGTGTACAGTAACTCAGTAAGTGTAATGTGTTAGTGTGCTGTAAGTAGTGTGTTGGTGTACAGTAACTCAGTAAGTGTAATGCGTTAGTGTGCTGTAAGTAGTGTGTTGGTGTACAGTAACTCAGTAAGTGTAATGCGTTAGTGTGCTGTAAGTAGTGTGTCGGTGTACAGTAACTCAGTAAGTGTAATGCGTTAGTGTGCTGTAAGTAGTGTGTCGGTGTACAGTAACTCAGTAAGTGTAATGTGTTAGTGTGCTGTAAGTAGTGTGTCGGTGTACAGTAACTCAGTAAGTGTAATGTGTTAGTGTACTGTAAGTAGCGTGTCTGTGTACAGTAACTTAGTAAGTGTAATGTTAATGTAGTGTAAGTAGTGTGTCTGTGTACAGTAACTTAGTAAGTGTAATGTGTTAGTGTGCTGTAAGTAGTGTGTCTGTGTACAGTAACTTAGTAAGTGTAATGTGTTAGTGTATTGTAAGTAGCATGTCGGTGTACAGTAACTCAGTAAGTGTAATGTGTTAGTGTGCTGTAAGTAGTGTGTCGGTGTACAGTAACTCAGTAAGTGTAATGTGTTAGTGTGCTGTAAGTAGCGTGTCGGTGTACGGTAACTCAGTAAGTGTAATGTGTTAGTGTGCTGTAAGTAGTGTGTTGGTGTACAGTAACTCAGTAAGTGTAATGTGTTAGTGTGCTGTAAGTAGTGTGTTGGTGTACAGTAACTCAGTAAGTGGAATGTGTTAGTGTGCTGTAAGTAGTGTGTTTGTGTACAGTAACTCAGTAAGTGTAATGTGTTAGTGTACTGTAAGTAGCGTGTTGGTGTACAGTAACTCAGTAAGTGTAATGTGTTAGTGTGCTGTAAGTAGTGTGTTGGTGTACAGTAACTCAGTAAGTGTAATGTGTTAGTGTGCTGTAAGTAGTGTGTTGGTGTACAGTAACTCAGTAAGTGTAATGTGTTAGTGTGCTGTAAGTATTGTGTTGTTGTACAGTAACTCAGTAAGTGTAATGTGTTAGTGTGCTGTAAGTAGCGTGTTGGTGTACAGTAACTCAGTAAGTGTAATGCGTTAGAGTACTGTAAGTATTGTGTGATGGTGTACAGTAACTCAGTAAGTGTAATGTGTTAGTGTGCTGTAAGTAGTGTGATGGTGTACAGTAACTCAGTAAGTGTAATGTGTTAGTGTGCTGTAAGTAGTGTGTTGGTGTACAGTAACTCAGTAAGTGTAATGTGTTAGTGTGCTGTAAGTAGTGTGTTGGTGTACAGTAACTCAGTAAGTGTAATGTGTTAGTGTGCTGTAAGTAGTGTGTTGGTGTACAGTAACTCAGTAAGTGTAATGTGTTAGTGTGCTGTAAGTAGTGTGTCGGTGTACAGTACCTCAGTAAGTGTAATGTGTTAGTGTGCTGTAAGTAGTGTGTCGGTGTACAGTACCTCAGTAAGTGTAATGTGTTAGTGTGCTGTAAGTAGTGTGTCGGTGTACAGTAACTCAGTAAGTGTAATGTGTTAGTGTGCTGTAAGTAGTGTGTCGGTGTACAGTAACTCAGTAAGTGTAATGTGTTAGTGTGCTGTAAGTAGCGTGTCTGTGTACAGTATCGAGTCCGGTGAGGCTCAGACAAGAAATCTCGGGCCACATTTGAGGTTGGCCCGAGTTTTCAGACCCAATTACAGCTCTAATATCTGGCACGGAGTACACACAATGTAACGCCAGCTGGAGTTTAGACAATGCGTCTGGAAGTGCCCGTTTTTCTGTGCTCCCTCCGTATGTTTTGTCCAACCCGTACAGAACAACAAGGACGGAAGACATGAGAAGAGGATTAACGGATACCTCAATTTATGACTCACACACCAGTTTCGGTTTTCACACAGCACTGCAACCGAGTCAACTGTTTAGATATTCCCTCTCTAAAGGAGGAGGAGAGCAGCATCCCTCTGTAGCCTCGCTCTTTTTCCACGATAGACACACGACTCCTCTGTCTGCACTGTGGAGACAGCTGTCAAAATATATCTTTAAAGAAATAAATTAATAAAAGAAACTTTTGTGTGGGTTTTTTTCCTTCTCCCTCCTTTCATCTGACCCTGGGGAGGAACTGCAGGACGGTTCCTGTCATCCAGTGGTGGAGAGACAGAGGCTGTCAGAACGGAGCCACAATCCCAGCTGGGGTGCAGTGTGTTTGGCCCGTGCCCACGGCTTCAGGACGGGGGCGTTCTGGAGTGATCCTCGCTCTCCCAGGAGGGGGCAGAGGCCGGCCCAGACGGCCTGGGGAGTTTTCTTCAATATAGAACATCCTCACCGCTCCATTCGGTGGGTTAAAAAAAAAAACACACTATCCTCGGAAAACCTCTCAGCGGGTTTACCGCAGTTTAACCTTACAACAATCCAATAGCGTTTGATCCGGCACCCGAGTGCAAAGCGCTCTGGCCCAGAACCGCGGCTCAGAGAGTTGAGTCAAACACCAACATGCTTTTATTCTCATTTGAAGACACTAGCCTATTTAAGTTACCCCCGTTTGGCAGAATTCAGTTCGCAAACACTATTCCAACTCTGGAACATTAGAGCAACACCCTAACAACCACCTGGAAAAGCACATTCTCCAACAAGCAACCCCACAGCAATTCCCTGGGATAGCACTGCAAGCACTTGGGGACAACGTAGCAATTGCTACACCAAGCAACATCTTTTCGTGATGTCAAAGCTCCCCCTGTAGGAAACCCCGTAACTACCACCAGCGATACCACAGCACCCTCACATCATAGCAACGTGGAGGGGTTTCGTTTCCAACATCCCAAAATCAGCTAACCATGGTCCTATTTTAAAGACATCCATGTATGGTGTTGTGGAGATGTCTACTGAAGCTAGCATGCTAACCAGCTAGCCCCAATCCATCCTGTCTCCACTCTGTACCTGAAGAGGCGATAGTGAGTCGCTGTAGGGGTGGAGTCAGTCCAACATGGGGGGATGATAGAGTAGCGCTGCTGCCCCGACAGTGTATTCTAACCTGTTATCAGTCATGCTGAAGGTGCTGCTCCTGGTTGTTGTGTTTTTTTTTTCTTCACAGAAACCATAAAAATCTACGTACCTGCTAACAGAGCAGCACCAGAACAAAGGATAAGACAAATAAATAAACAAATAAAAAAATTAACACACCTTGTACACTGCTGAGCGAGTAACACAAGCTCACCAGAAGAAAAATGAAGCACCTTACAGGTGTAAGGTGGTAGTACCTTTAGACTCCTGCAGATGGTGCTGCTATGCAAGGATGATGGGGCTATAAACGCCAGTGGGGTGAGAGTGACGGGATCCAGAGATTGAGAAGAGGTGCTACAGTGCAGGGAATGTCTTGTTCTATGTGTGGAAAAGGGCTCCAGAGCAGATGTTAATGATTGGCTAAAAGGAGTGACTGCATGTGGGCGTGGCCAAAGACCATAGTGTGAGGAAGTAGCTGAATCTGCAGGTGTATGGAAGCAGCGTAAGGTCATACGGGTCTACCAGCAGTGGATAAAATCCCAGTCTACAGGGAATTCTCCTCGGACTTGTGCCAGGGAAGGCATCCGCCAAATTCATTTTCATATCCTCACTGTCCAATGCATCTCCACTTCTGTCCATTTTTACTTTTGAGCATCATTTGGACCCAGCAGCTGCTGTTTACACTGAGCGAGAATCTCACAATGAATGGACCAACACAAACGGTCCAAGACTGCTTGGAAAGACGTCTGGTTCCATTGACTTACATTAAAGTTAAATCAGGTTTTTGGCCTCTCCTGTAAAGTTGCCGTTTTGGAGATACAGCGA
>JAMWET010002836.1:92500-110000 GCA_024036415.1 Prochilodus magdalenae | reverse complement strand
GTTTAGGACGGCTTAACATCCGCTGCATCCCTCTGTCACAGACTCAGGGGCTCTGTCTGTACAAATACATCGAGGAGTCAATTCCTTCAACGAAAGAGTCAAGGGTCAGGAATCGATTCCCGACAGATAACGTTTTCAAAACAGCCATCCAATGAAAACATATTTTTACTAGGGCTGTACCCGACTCAGAAGTTTGTCATTCGAATCGGATTCGCCCGTCCTGGCCGAAGATTCGACTATTCGTTCATGTTGTTTTTCCTCCATGTACTTTATCTAGTAATCAGTAAATCAATCTGCATACGGTTCAGATCTGATCTCCTCATTTAGAAAGCCAGCAGAGTCACAGGAACATATTTCTGAACTAAAAGAGGCGGGGCTTATGATGATCGATCTGAATCGGAGCCTGATTTAATTACAGGATACAGCGTCGGGCAGCAGCGCGTACTTATGCTAAACATTAGCGCTTATAGCTTCTAGTCTTTTACGTTTCACTTCTAACAGCTTCTTCAGTAGGAGGACCCTTCGCCTTTCATCTCTCATAAATAATGACCTGCTAAATAAAACCAGATTAGTCCATATTTAAATTATTATAGATGAAAAGAAGAATGGTAGATCTGAAACCGTTTATTATACTGTATCACCCGCGCTGAAATAATTATCTCTCGTTTATCGGCAGGCGTATTAAGTGACTGTACTCATCTTTAAATAAAGATAATCTCAGCTGTAGATGAATAAATAAACATATCTGTAATTTAGGTTCTAAAATAACGGAATTATAATAAAACAAACGTCTCCGGTCCGTTTCTCCTTCATCGCAAACAGCCGTTACATCTAAAATGAAAGTCAGCTCACTGGTTTGGAGCAGTGTTGGACGTCTGACTAAATGAAGAGCAGGATTAGGTTTCATTTGTTCGGGTTCTCTTCTTCAGAAGCTCCTCCAGACTTCGTTCCCCCGTGTTTCTCAGCTTCACAGCTTTAGCTTCCTTCAGCAGTGAATCGCCAGCACACGCTGATTTAATTTAATTTTTTTTAAAAGCATGTGTCTCAGCCCAGCTAGAACTTACATATATATTTATTATTCCCCTTTAATAATTATTAAAATGTATTTTTAACTTCTTATAGTTCTTGAGCATATTTGTAAGCTACAGAAGAAAAAAAACTCGTCACTGTTGTCAGTCGACTTAAAGGGTCTCCGACTGACAATTGGACTCGTCGACTTCTAGAGGGCAGCCCTACGGTTTACGCAGGACAGGTGGGCAGCATTAACATATTCATGCCATTTCACAGAAGCAATGGACCAGTATAGCGTAATCCTGCGCTTGACCATTTTCCAACCCACAACCCAGCTAACCCATTACTTGCTGTGTTGTTCTAATGTTGAGTCTGATGTATGCATTTTCATGGGAATGTCTGCTAGCCCAGTATCGTCCGCCTTGGGAATGCTGGTCCCCCAGCCCCCCGTCAGTCATCCATCTTGTTTAATTGCATGCTTCTTTTGTACCAACCCATCCCAGGCCCACCTTGCTGGTGCCACCACCACCACCCCACCAATCCCCAGGCCATCTGAGTGTGAGACGAGGGTAAAGAGGACAGTTTGGTAAATCGGTGGGGAAGAGAATTAAGCACAGCGTTGGGTGACCGAGTGCGAAACGGCGTCTCCTCTTTAGGTGCGTATACACTCACGTATGTATATACCATCCCAAGGTCTCCCAGTAGCGTCTCTCCCGCCACGAGGCAAAGACAACATGTCATTTAGAGTGAATCTCCGCTCACATCTCCCGTTCTCTCTTACCAACACGGGCATTCTGGGATTCCTGCCCACTCCCACACTATGAGACCACCCGACTCGTTTTCATCTCTGCCACACACACACACATACTCGCTTCTGGGCATGGCTCTGTCTGTTTACATATTAATGAACACCAACCAGCCATCTTCTTTTAATTATGAACGTGGATCTGATGAGAAGGAACAGGAGAACCTGCAGGTCCTGGAGGAGCTGAGCACCATCAACATCATGAGATTCATAAATGTGTGAGTCTGACACCGGGGCACACCCTCCAGCACAAACGTATATGAATATTTCAATGGAGTGGGTTTCATATTCTCATATCGCATCTAATATGCTGTACGAATAAGCCACACTGTACTGTAACTCGTCTACATCGGGTCATAATCATGTAGGACTGAACAGGTGAACAGGTGGAGCTACCTTCATGGTGTACTGGAGATCCCTGGATGGTGTTCTACTCCAGTCAGAGGTTGTAGTGAACAGGTGGAGCTACCTTCATGGTGTACTGGAGATACCTGGATGGTGTTCTACTCCAGTCAGAGGTTGTAGTGTACAGGTGGAGCTATCTTCATGGTGTACTGGAGATCCCTGGATGGTGTTCTACTCCAGTCAGAGGTTGTAGTGTACAGGTGGAGCTACCTTCATGGTGTACTGGAGATCCCTGGATGGTGTTCTACTCCAGTCAGAGGTTGTAGTGAACAGGTGGAGCTACCTTCATAGTGTACTGGATCCCCCGGATGTGTTCTACTGGAGGTTGTAGTAAAAGAGGTGGAGCCATGGTGTATGGTGTGGTGTTCTACTCCAGTCAGAGGTTGTAGTGTACAGGTGGAGCTACCTTCATGGTGTACTGGAGATCCCCGGATGGTGTTCTACTCCAGTCAGAGGTTGTAGTGAACAGGTGGAGCTACCTTCATGGTGTACTGGGGATACCCCAATGGTGTTCTACTCCAGTCAGAGGTTGTAGTGTACAGGTGGAGCTACCTTCATGGTGTACTGGAGAGCCCCAGATGGTGTTCTACTCCAGTCAGAGGTTGTAGTGTACAGGGGGAGCTATCTTCAGTCTGTAGAGGTTGTAGTGTCAGAGGGGTACAGAGCTACCTCTGGTCAGATGGTGTACTGCATCCCAGGTGGAGCACCTGCTGGAGACCCCGCTACTGCCAGAGGTTCAGTATACAGGTGGAGCTCTCATGGTCTAGCTGCAGTCCCATCATGCTTCACCAGCTCTCAGAGAGAACATGGTGGCGGGTAACACTGGGGAGCTAAACGCAGCCCACCCAGAGTATAAATGTTGGTGTAGTGATTGTAGTGGGGTGTGTTCATCAGAATGAGCCTCAGAAAGTTAAATATACAGGTCTGAAGATTAATAAAAGATGAACTCGCTTTAGAGGATCAGTTTTAGAGTGAAATAGCCGAGGGGAGCTAACAGCTAGGCTAACCGTATCTCAGGTGAACTGAGCAGCGTTAGCAGCAGCTAGCTCTAAACAGTAGATACAGTAATAACAGCTCTGAGGTAAATGTGAGGTAACTGGTCATGTGACTGTATTAGTATACTACACTGTAGGTCAGAACTTGTTACTGTACTGTATACCACACACAGAGGGCTTATACAGTGTGCAATACGTACTACTGTAGTATGCAGTGTGCGGTATAGCCGTGTGTCAGCCATACCCTTTTATTTTTAAAGTTAAAAACAGAACTCTTTGACTTTTATAAAAAATACATAGTATTAATCAAAAGACGGATGGATAATGGATGATTTCTGTCGTTACGAAATGGATAGCCCCCTCTTCCATTAGAGACAATGGACCAGAATTGTTGGGTATCAGTTTATTAATTAAAAATGGACAGATAAAATGAACTGGCAGCATAGTACCAGTGAAATACTGAAACATAAATTAAATAACTGTAAATAAAACTCAATTTAAAAAGTGAGGAATGACCAATACATGTATATATTGTAAAATATTGATTAAAATTATTTACTGTAAATGTAAATTTTTACCATATAGTAAACTGTATAGTAAATCTGGTAGACTGTGCCCACGGTAAACCAAAGCATCGCTGTAAATGGCCAATCGTTTTACAGAACGACCCAGTAGATTTCCAGCCGTTCCACTACGCCGTAGAGCGTCATCACTCTACAGCGACACATGATGCTCATTCACTGACACAGTGTGTCTGTACAACACAACGCAGACCCACAACAGCAGACGATGACCACACGTTCCGAAACCCTCTGCGGGCCAGCCCCAAGGAAAGAGCTGCTGTACGAATCTTAGTAAAGTAAAACTGATTGCTCTTCCTGAAGGCAATCCCCAACCGCCATGCTTCTCCAAAGGAAGCCATGATGTTCACATAAGAGGCTCCCGAGGGGAAAAGAGCCCCGGGAAAACTAAACCCAAACTGGGAAGGTGGTTCAGGATGACGGTGGGCCCTCCAGACGTAAACTGAACTTCCATCCCTGATGATCAATCATGTGAAGCCCAACTGCACTGAAAGATACAAAGACCTGGAGACCAGCGTTGAAGCGTTCCCTGATTCCCCGCCGTATATAAAGGCCTCATTACTGAAACAGATCATTTGGGTGCGTCGGAACAGATCATTACCATTTAGAAATCTATTCAGTGTCACCATTCGAGCCATCAGCTTCAGGGTGAGGCTTATTCAGGCGTGAATCATGTACGATTGGCCACACTTCATAATCTCGCAGCGTACTACTCTTCAGGCCAACGCCATCACAAAGCACTCAGGCCCGCTCTTGGACATGCGTTACTCCAATTTAAAGCTTCGGGATCGTCCGTTTCTCCCTTATTGCGCTTCTTTTTCATTCCCGCCAGACAAAAGCCCAAAATTTCAGAGCCGTGTGGCACAATTGAGAGACTTAACACAAATAGAAAAGGAGTTTTGATCCTGAGCTCTGCTCGGCTTGCACCTGGCGGCAGGAAAAACCCAAGGATTCCGAAGTCTCAGCTGCACGCAATCTATTCATTATCTAAGGAAACTGCAAACACCAGGCTGGATTTTTTGCTAAATAGTGCTCCTGATAGTGCTGAGACAATGCTATCTTATTCTAAGGCCAGACAATGCTTCTGCGGTTGCCAGAACAGTCCGAAGAGAGCAACTGAACAAAAACAGAGTTAGCCGCACCAATCTGCGTTAGGTATTTTGCAAAAGAAAAAGGACTCTTAAAATGGCAGTGTTCACCAAAGAACTCTTCACGTACAGGGGTTGGACAATGAAACTGAAACACCTGGTTTTAGACCACAGTCATTTATTAGTATGGTGTAGGGCCTCCTTTTGCGGCCAATACAGCGTCAGTTCGTCTTGGGAATGACATATACTGTGTCCTGCACAGTGGTCAGAGGGATTTTAAGCCATTCTTCTTGCAGGATAGTGGCCAGGTCACTACGTGATGCTGGTGGAGGTTCGTCCTTCTTGGTGGTATGCTGACATTACCCTGGATACCGTGGCTCTTGATACATCACAAAGACTTGCTGTCTTGGTCACAGATGCGCCAGCAAGACGTGCACCAACAGTCTGTCCTCTTTTGAACTCTGGTATGTCCCATAATGCTGTGTACATTGCAGTATTTTGAGCAGAACTGTGCTCTTACCTGCTAACTGAACCTTCACACTCTGCTCTTACTGGTGCAATGTGCAGTTAATGAAGATTGGCCACCAGGCTGGTCCAATTTAGCCATGAGACCTCCCACACTAAAATGACAGGTGTTTCAGTTTCATTGTCCAACCCCTGTATATGATAATGCACTAGATATGGCAAATAGATACAGCCAACATGAGACACAGAGACAAACTGTCCCAATGGGAGAAATGTCTTTGAGTGAGGAGAACATCAAGCTTCACTCTCGCTTCAGAAGGGAAAACATTCTCAGATGTTTCGGTCCGTCTTTCCACCATTAGAAGACAAGTCAACACCATGAGTAGCTGTTAAAGCAGCTGATGGTGCTTTCGGAACAACGGACTGATCACCCCAGAGTCCAGACCTCAACATCACGGGATGTGTTTTTGGACTATAAAAGGCAGAAACTGCTAAACCAACTACATGAACTGAACTTTGGAAGTGTGGCTGCAGATTTAAACTTTTTCCCAGTAGCTATACAAAACAATGCCCACCTGTTTTGGAGAAGGTCCTCAGTGCCAGCGCCGTTAGCAGGCAGCTGCACCACGCAGGACTACATGCACACAGACCGTTACCACGACTGTCCTTAACACCACGTCACTGTCACCAAACACTGCAGTGGTGTCGTACCAGACTGTCATGGAGTGACTCAGAATGGCAGCGGGTCATCTTCAGTGACGAGTCCCGCTTTAGTCTTGGTGGAGACGCCCAACGAATCCGTGTGTGGAGGCACCGTGGTCAGACCAAGATGAACGATTTGTCGTCACACGTCCAGAAGACCTGGTGTCGCTCCACCTCCACCCCTACCGCACCATCTGCAGGAACTGTGTGAGGATGTTCAAGCTGCATGGGATGGATTATCACAAGACACCATTAGGAACCTCTACAGCTCCATACCGAGACGTCTGGCGTGTTGGGTTAGCAAACACGGCGGCCCGACGCCATACTGAGAGACAGACTTCTGTATGTGTAGCTCAATAAATATTGATCATATCAGTCTAAATTTATCATCAGTTATTGATCCTGGTCACCTTTACCTTTATCTCCCACACCTCCATCTGGGTGCAGCTGTTCTTTTGATCTTTCACCTTCTTTGATCACTACCAGTTTAATATAGAGTCACAGCCAAGGTTCATAATACATAGGGACTTTGTCTGTCTGGGATTTAGCTCTTGGACCTGTAAATGTACTAATTGACATTCTTCTGTCCAGTTGGGAAAACAGATGGTCCCATACAAATTTACAAAAAAGGTGACTGGTAAAGGTTTAGCTGCTACATCCAATAACAACAACCTAGCTATGCTGTGGCACTGGTCTGCCTCAAGGTGGCGCTGTATAAACCTGTAACTATGCCCAGGACAGAGTTTCTCAAGAGTTTGGTGGAAAGAAGGAACTGTCGCTCGTTTCTCAAACCGAAGACAAAAGGACATGTGTGATATCTGAGACCACATATGGAAGACCACCTAACCAAACTAGAAAAGAAATGAATTTAAAAAATCGAATATAAAATGAAATGAAACCAATATTTACAGAACGGCCACTAGAGGGCCTGCAGAAAGACGCTGAGTAAAGAAAAGGTCGTCCCTAACTTGCGCATGGTACCGTATGTACATGTGTATATATGCGTGTGCATGCACCCAGAGAGAGAGAGAGAGAGAGAGAGAGAGAGAGAGAGAGAGAGAGAGAGAGAGAGAGACAGAGAGAGAGAGACAGAGAATGATAGGAGGAGAGAGAGAGAATGATAGGAGTAGAGAGAGAAAATGATAGGAGGAGACAGAGAGAGAGAGCGAGAGAGTGAGAAAGAGAGAGAGAGAGAGAGAGAATGATAGGAGGAGAGAGAGAGAGAGAAAGAGAGAGACAGAGAGACAGAGAGAAAGAAAATGATAGGAGGAGAGAGAGAGAGAGAGAGAGAGAGAGAGAGAGAGAGTCTCCAACGCGGAGCATCACTGCTCGTCCACAGAGCGGTTCATTTACATTCAGCACAGGGACGTGTCATAAATCACCTGAGCGAGAGTAATGGGGCCTACACCAGGGAACTCTCCCCACTGCACCTATAACACACACACAGACCATATGTATTCCTATCCTTCTGGGGTATTTCCTGCACGCTACCTAACCCAACCTTAACCTCAGCAACCAAACCACTGTCAACCTAAAATGTGCTCAGGATGTCAGCACATGAGTGGTTTTATCATCTATTAGTCCCCACAAAGCGCTAAATACACACACAGTGCAAAAAAAAAATGTAGGCTAGCCCACACACCTTAGTTCAGGTTTCTCTAGCATTCAGATGCACAGCTATTTATTCCAGACAATATACATATACCACAGTAAATACCCCAGCATATGCTCTAAACACAAACCTGAACACGTATATCATCTGTTTTGAACGTATGATCCACTATTCACAGTGGGAAACAGCAAGGTTATGGATATTATGGTTTGTGTTATTTTAAAGGATCCATTCCTGTCAATCAAAGGGTGCAATATCATATATATATATATATATATATATATATATATATTTTTTTTTTTTTTTTTTTTTTTTTTACTGAAAATCGCCGCTGTCCAATGAAAATAATGTTCCTCCACTTTTGTCCATTTTTACTTTTATGCATCATTTGAACACGGCAGCTGCCGTTTACACTGTGTCAGAATCTCATGATGAATAAACCAACAGAAATGGCCCAAAACTGTTTGGAAAGACGTCTGGTTCCATTGACTTACATTAAAGTTAAATGAGGTTTTTGGCCTCTCCTGTAAAGGTGCCATTTTGGAGACTTGTTTTTCTTTGGACAGCGACGAAATGGTCATCATTCATTTTATGTAAAGTTCACAAGACAAAAAGAGTTACCTGGTGTGTTTAAGGTGGTAGTACCTTCAGGCTCCTGCAGATGGCGCTGCACGAGAATGATAGGGCTATAAATACCAGGTGGTCGTAAGTGACGGGATCCATAGACTGGGAAGAGGTGCTACAGTGCAGGGAGTGTCTCGTTCCATGTGTGGAAAACGCTACAGAGCAGATGTTAATGATTGGCTAAAAGGAGGGACTGAGCATGTGGGCGTGGCCAAAGACCATAGTGTGAAGGAAGTAGCTGAATCTGCAGGTGTATGGAAGTGTATGCTCATACGGGTCTACAAGCTGTGGCAGTCTACAGGGAATCGTGCCAGGAAAGGTGTCCACCAAATTTGGCCTGACTACGCAATTCTTGGTGGCTGAACATTGATGTGGCCTACGTCCAGTCCATGCCAAAACCTAGCATGGGTTACATGGTATGTTTCAGTCACAGGGGACTCTTATTAAATAGGCTGTTTTTGAGACTGTCCCTTTAAGAGTGATATATGGATAAGCTTTGTTCTGATTGGCCTCATTCAAAGACCACTCAAACACTCCTTATAACCTCAGTATGAATGGAGGAGGCTAAACTGCCGTAGACTGAATATGTGGATACATGTGAATGAGTGGATGTCACCAGACATCAAGTTTCCAGATATGGACTATATGGACTGGATGTCCATTATTTGGGCCCTTCATATGTACATTTTGGCTTTTTCACCATTACATATAATCCCACCTTTCCACTAGGGCAAGAAGATCCTCATTCACACATCCACACATGCCCCGAGCCACCGTTTCATGCTTCCGCAAACACGACCTGTGCTGTGCACACCGTTTGTAACACCTGTCCGACTGTACAACCTGAAATAACCAAACAAAGACGAGGTGTTTAACTCTGACAAGCCAAATACCCCACCTGTATTTGATTTGAATGGGTTTTGGCTTTACAGCCTCCCAGGCCAAAGACTCCCATCAGCTTTGAAGCATCAGCTGGACCATGTGGACAGAACCTGTTTTGTTTGTTTGGTGCAGCTGAATCAATCAATCTATCTATCTATCTATCTATCTATCTATCTATCTATCTATCTATCTATCTATCTATCTATCTACTGTATCTATCTATCTATCTATCGTATCTATCTATCTATCGTATCTATCTGTCTGTCTGTCTGTCTATCTAATCTATTGTATCTATCTATCTATCTATCTATCTATCTATCGTATCTATCGTATCTATCTATATATCTACTGTATCTATCTATTTACTGTATCTATTTTTCTATCTATCTATCTATCTATCTATCTATCTATCTACTGTATCTATCTATCTATCTATCTATCTATCGTATCTATCTACCGTATCTATCTATCTATCGTATCTATCTGTCTGTCTGTCTGTCTATCTAATCTATCGTATCTATCTATCTATCTATCTATCTATCTATCTATCTATCTATCTATCTACTGTATCTATCTATCTATCTATCTATCTATCGTATCTATCTACCGTATCTATCTATCTATCGTATCTATCTGTCTGTCTGTCTGTCTATCTAATCTATCGTATCTATCTATCTATCTATCTATCTATCTATCTATCTATCTATCTATCTATCTATCTACTGTATCTATCTATTTACTCTATCGTATCTATCTATCTATCTATCTATATATCTACTGTATCTATCTATCTACTGTATCTATCTATCTATGTATCTATCTACTGTATCTATCTATCTATCTATCTATCTATCTATCTATCTATCTATCTAATCTACTGTATCTATCTATCGTATCTATCTACTGTATCTATCTACTGTATCTATCTATCTATCGTATCTATCTATCTATCGTATCTATCTATCGTATCTATCTATCTATTGTCCACAGCTTCAGGGTCTGCTGTTGCCTTTCTTGTATCTACTCTCACTGTCCATTTAATCAGCTCCACTGACCACACAGGAGCACTCTGCAGTTCTACAGTTCCAGACTGTAGTCCATCTGTTTCTCTGTATACTGTATTACCCTGTTCTTCAATGTCCAGGACCCCCACAGAACCACCACAGAGCAGGTGATATTTAGGTCCTGTGACCACTGATGACTAGAGGATGACCAGCACTGCACTGTGCAGCAGCAGATGAGCTATCGTCTCTGACTGTCCATCTACAAGGTGGAGCAGCAAGGTAGGAGTGTCTAATAGAGTGGACAGTGAGTGGACACAGTGTCTAAGCACTCCAGCAGCACTGCTGTGTCTGATCCCCTCACACCAGCACCACACACACTAACACCACCACCACGTCAGTGTCACTGCAGTGCTGAGAAAGATCCACCACCCACATACTGCCTGGTCTGTGGTGGTCCTACAGGGGTCCTGACCATTGAAGAAGAGGATGAAAGGGGGCTAGCAACATATACAGCACATCAGATTGACCTAAAGTGCTGGACCTCATAGGATGGACACTGAGCATCCCAGGTCAAAGAATACACACACACACACACACACACACACACACACACACACACACACACACACACACACACACCCCTAATCCCCAGAGTATCTGTACTGAGGATACATGGGGGACTCACTGGCGAACATCAGGACTGCTGTGAATGCGAATGTGCTTGTTGTTGGCATTGTTTAGCGCATGCAGGCTGCCGGATACGCCCCCCCAGGCACAGAGAGTGTTATGCCCAGCCCGGGACTCTGGGAACTGGGGATCAGGGCGAGGGAGCTGGCCCGGTGGCCCTGATCACCGGGGGCATGCTGGAACTCTGCTGTTGTTTTCTGCTGTCTGCCAGCACCATGCAGCACCATGAGCGATGAGAGATGACACACACACACACTCATACACACCCTCTCCTCATGCTGTCCAGCAAGACCCTGCGGGCCAGTTCACAAACTGTCACTCTTGGTCTCGACATTTTCTCTGCATGCAGTCGTGCACTCGCACAGCCGCAAAACATACTGAACACATTCCATGTTCAGCAGCGCTTTAATTCAGCCACTGGGAAAAACGTGTACCCAGACGGTTTCATCTGGAGACGGACATATTTCCCCAAACTGGCTTCATTTCCACATTCAGCCTCAGACTTTAACAATGGAGCTCCCAGAAAAAGCAGGAAGGGCAGAACTACAGTGGCAGCTATGCATTATAGTGGTTACGGAGTGACCCACTGGGTGGCACCCAGAAGGAATCAACCGACAGGAATGAAACTTGGTGGGTAGGTTTGAGATCATGAGACATGCCAATGATTCAAGTTTCACACCCGGCAGTGCTTCACTGTACCTCACTGACTATATAAGGCCAGGTTTCCATTCGGACTCTCACGCTGTTGTGTCGGTAGCATCCTTTGCAAGTGACGTATGCCTTGGTGCCTTGGAGAAGAGACCGAAAGCAGTTCGATCCATTGAAAGAGTTGAAGAGGGGTCGCAGTGACGTACCGCACACCATGGAGAGAAGAAGGCACACACCAACGACATGAAGAATCTGGGAGACCTACAAGAATCAGAAAGAGGGAGAACTGCGGGATTGCCTGCCATGCACGGATTGACCCAACAGCCACCTTTGTGGAAATCAAGCGTGCAGCGATGTCTTCCATGAGTCAGCCAGTTAGTGCGGCAACATTGGCAGACGACTCCACGATGCATGCACGCAGACCGTTACCACGACTGTCCTTAACACCACGTCACCGTCACCAAAGACTGCAGTGGTGTCGTACCAGACTGTCATAGAGGGACTCAGAATGGCAGCGGGTCATCTTCAGTGACGAGTCTCGCTTTAGTCTTGGTGGAAACGACCAACGAGTCCGTGTGTGGAGGCACCGTGGTCAGTGGCATGTTGAACATGCCCAAACCGCACACTATAGCGCTAAATGGTGTGTGAAGTACTGCAGCATGTTAAAAGTACATTCATTTGTGCAGTATGTAAAGCACACAAGTGTGTGGTTTGTAAAGCAGCCAGGCTTCTGATTGGCTAACAAACCCTACACTTAGGGTTATATTGACGCCCGCTGGTTTGGCTGCTCTTGACACCTCCTGACAGCTCATTTTGGGGTTTTCATGTGGATGAATGTAAAACTAAAATGTCATCTTAAAAATAAATAAAAAAATGCCTAGCTTAACCAAGCTATATAGTGAGCTTGGCCAAAACTCTACCGTCCTGAACGCCACAAAACAGGCTTGATCAACACACACTACAGTACGTCACTGCGACCCATTTACATTTACGGCATTTAGCTGATGCTCTTATCCAGAGCGACTTACAAGGTTATTCATATTACAGGTGGGCCAATGTAGTGTTAGGAGTCTTGCCCAAGGACTCTTATTGGTGTAGCACAGTGTTGTCACCCAGACTGGGATTCGAACCCCAGTCTCCCACATGTCGTGGTGGCTCTCTGGCGGGCAGTGGTGTTATCCACTGAGCTACACCAACCACATGGCTAATAGGCCAAACCCACCACAGTACAGGTTTGGTTCCAGTTAACTGATCCTAAAATCATACAGGCTGTGATCGAAATTGGCATAGTACATTCTACTTTCATACTTAATCTGCCTAAAAGTAGTTTGCACTGTATGTAGTATGCAACCAAAATAAAAATCTGTAGTCCACTGAAGATACTTGGATGGTGTTCTACTCCAGTCAGACTGTCTAGTATACAGGGGGAACTATCTTCATGGTGTACTGGATCCCATTATGCACCACAGCCTCACCAGCTCTCTGCCTGCTTTAGTCAGAGAACATGGCGGCGGGGAATACTGGGGAGAAAACGCAGCCCACTCCGAGTATAAATGTGTGTTCATCAGAATGAGCCTCAGAAAGTTAAATATACAGGTCTGAAGATTAATAAAAGATGAACTCACTTTAGATGATCAGTTTTAGAGTGAAATAGCCGAGGGGAGCTATCAGCTAGGCTAACCGTATCTCAGGTGAACTGAGCAGCGTTAGCAGCAGCTAGCTCTAAACAGTGGATACAGTAATAACAGCTCTGAGGTAAATGTGGGTGTAGTGATTGTAGTGGGTGGTGTTTATCAGAATGAGCCTCAGAAAGTTAAATATACAGGTCTGAAGATTAATAAAAGATGAACTCGCTTTAGAGGATCAGTTTTAGAGTGAAATAGCTGAGGGGAGCTAACAGCTAGGCTAACCGTATTTCAGGTGAACTGAGCAGCGTTAGCAGCAGCTAGCTCTAGGTAAATGTGAGGTAACTGGTCATGTGACTGTATTAATATACTACACTGTAGGTCAGAACTTGTTACTGTGCTGTATACCACATACAGGGGGCGTATACAGTGTGCGGTACACACTACTGTAGTATGTAGGGCGCAGTTTAGTAGTGTGCCATTTCCAAAACAGCCAAAGTCTGTTTCGATTATATCTAAGAGCTCCCAGAGCACCAGTCAGTGAGAGCCTGTGCGTTATAAATGGGTACATTATGTTTATTTGGCCTTTTAAAAATGGAACAGAAATTTGACGTCACGTAATTCTGAAATGCCATCATCGTATTTGTATATCACGGTATACCTTATAACCTCCCACCCTAGTGGGCATTACAGCCCCGTTCACAACACATGGCGATGAGCGAAGGGAGTCTATTTGCCTGTCTGCTAACCCTTTCCCTTTGAAATGTCATTCCTTGACTTGTATCTGCCGAAAGGACATGGTGCTTTTATCAGTTCATTCATTAGAAAGCACGCGTTCTTTCATTATTACCCAGTGCTGACATTTCTAATCTACAGGCAGAGAAATCTCAGGTGTAAGAGCGAGTCTGGTGTCCCTGATCTGACCCCAGCGACCACAGTAGTTAGTCTGGTATAAGGTTTTTTATAGATGACCTTGGCTCCTAATGGCCTTGTAAGAGTTTTTGGAAATTCACAAAAGGAAAAACACGAAGGAATGGAACCAAGGCTTCTTTCATACTTGGGAACTGGGGAGTAGTTTGGGAATAGGCTGGTGATCTACGAGCAACCTAAACTGGACTGCAAGGTTAGCGCACAGGGCAGTGTCCTTTTCAGGCAAAGCCAGTGGTGGTCTGGAGCTACGGCCACCTTTACTGAGATCGACCGAGACATCTGTACATCCCATGAAAAAGAATTCCCAAATTCCCATAAATCACCAGTTCATGAATACATTCTTCAATGAGATGGATTTTTCTACTGGCAGTATGGCTCAGTAGGTCATGGGGGCCGCTAATGGACCTCATGAATATTAATACTGCCCCTAGTGATGCCCATCCCATTTCACATGCTGGGAATTTTTTGGTTACAGATGGACCAATCTGATTTGCTGCATGTGGATGAGTGACATTGCGAGTGTCTAAAGAAAAATGGGGAAAATAACAGAGCTAGTAAATGGTAAAATATTTACTGGCTCCAGAACCATTTTGGGGGTACACAAGATCCGGGTCCAAGCCTCCAATGAGCAAGGGAAAAACTCAGAGCAAGAGGAAGAAACCTCAAGAGGAACCAGGACCCCTCTGAGGGACTCCATAAGAGAAACCCATCCTCCTCGGGTCAACACCAGCTGGCAAGATCTTCAGATTGGGGCACGGGATGCATGCAAAGCCCCCTCACAGCCCAAGACAAGGAGAAGCTCTATGTTAGCCAAACTGGTCAGCAGGAAAGCAGAGGAAGGCTGGTGAAGCACCATCAAAGAGCACAGGATGGGCAGTAGCTCCACAGCACCACAAACTAGTGTCTCTCAGCACGGCGTTGAGCTGCTGTGTTTGCTAACCCAACATGTCAGACGTCTCGGTATGGAGCTGTAGAGGTTCCTAATGGTGTCCTGTGATGATCCGTCCCATGCAGCTTGAACATCCTCACACAGTTCCTGCAGATGGTGCGGTAGGGGTGGAGGTGCGGTAGGGGTGGAGGTGGAGTGACACCAGGAAGTCCATATTTCTAGTAGGGGTTTAAAGTCTCTTCTAAAACAGACGTCCCCTCTTCACCTTAAGCCCCTTCTTACACTCCTTCAAACCCACCCTCCTCCTGCTACTCCTCCTCCTCCTCCTGCAGTCTGAAGTAGAGAGAGTTCCTGCGTGTGTCTGGGCTGGATCTCCGACCCGCAGCTGTGAACGAAGGCTCTCGGAGTGCTCAAGATACTTTCTTCTTTTATGAAAGGCGCTTTACTCTCCTCGCTTTCTTCCTCCTCCGTTCTGGCCCCACCTACCTCCTCAGCTTTTGATGTTTTTTTATTTTTACCTCACCAAGTCTGTCCTCTTCTCTTTTTGTTTTTTGGGCCCACATGCCCCTCATTTTCCTAGGTGGTGGATTGGCTCTGGGAGGAATCATATCTAGTATACAATAAAAGTTCAGAGGTTACTGTGAGGCTTTGGTTAGAGGTGTGTAGGTTATGTTGGTGCTTTTGTGGTTGATTGATTCAGAGGATTTCTCCAGGGAGTCATGCTGATGCTAATTTTTGTTGAGATTTTTTTGGGAATGATTAGCGGCACCAACAAGATCCTATTGTTCTCTCCTGTTGTATTGTTTGCTGATATGTCCCTTAAGGGACATAGAGATGGTGAGAGCTGGTGAGAGACATGGTGTGTGTGGTGTAGGGTACTCTATGGATGATGTCGTACTGTGCGGTGTAGTGTACTGTGGATGATTTTATACTGTGTGGGGTAGTGTACTCTATGGATGATGTCATAGTGTGCGGTGTAGTGTACTCTATGGATGATGTCATACTGTGCGGTGTAGTGTACTCTATGGATGATGTCATAGTGTGCGGTGTAGTGTACTCTATGGATGATGTCATACTGTGCGGTGTAGTGTACTCTATGGATGATGTCATACTGTGCGGTGTAGTGTACTCTATGGATGATGTCATACTGTGCGGTGTAGTGTACTCTATGGATGATGTCATACTGTGCGAGGTAGTGTACTCTATGGATGATGTCATACTGTGCGGTGTAGTGTACTCTATGGATGATGTCATACTGTGCGGTGTAGTGTACTCTATGGATGATGTCATACTGTGCGAGGTAGTGTACTCTATGGATGATGTCATACTGTGCGGTGTAGTGTACTCTATGGATGATGTCATACTGTGCGGTGTAGTGTACTCTATGGATGATGTCATAATGTTCGGTGTAGTGTACTCTATGAATGATGTCATAATGTGCGGTGCAGTGTACTCTATGGATGATGTCATACTGTGCGGTGCAGTGTACTCTATGGATGATGTCATAATGTGCGGTGTAGTGTACTCTATGGATGATGTCATATTGTGCGGTGTAGTGTACTCTATCGATGATGTCATACTGTGTGGTGTAGTGTACTCTATGGATGTCATACTGTGTGGTGTGGTGTACTCTATGGATGATTTCATACTGTGCGGTGTAGTGTACTCTATGGATGATTTCATAATGTGCGGTGTAGCGTACTCTATGGATGATTTCATACTTTGTGGTGTAGTGTACTCTATGGACGATTTCATACTGTGCGGTGTAGTGTACTCTATGGATGATGTCATAATGTGCGGTGTAGTGTACTCTATGAATGATGTCATAATGTGCGGTGCAGTGTACTCTATGGATGATGTCATACTGTGCGGTGCAGTGTACTCTATGGATGATGTCATAATGTGCGGTGTAGTGTACTCTATGGATGATGTCATATTGTGCGGTGTAGTGTACTCTATCGATGATGTCATATTGTGCGGTGTAGTGTACTCTATCGATGATGTCATACTGTGTGGTGTAGTGTACTCTATGGATGTCATACTGTGCGGTGTGGTGTACTCTATGGATGATTTCATAATGTGCTGTGTAGCGTACTCTATGGATGATTTCATACTTTGTGGTGTGGTGTACTCTATGGACGATTTCATACTGTGCGGTGTAGTGTACTCTATGGATGTCATACTGTGCGGTGTGGTGTACTCTATGGACGATTTCATACTGTGCGGTGTAGTGTACTCTATGGATGATGTCATAATGTGCGGTGTAGTGTACTCTATGGATGATGTCATACTGTGCGGTGTAGTGTACTCTATGAATGATGTCATAATGTGCGGTGCAGAGTACTCTATGGATGATGTCATACTGTGCGGTGCAGTGTACTCTATTGATGATGTCATAATGTGCGGTGTAGTGTACTCTATGGATGATGTCGTACTGTGTGGTGTAGTGTACTCTATAGATGTCATACTGTGCGGTGTGGTGTACTCTATAGATAATGTCATACTGTGCGGTGTGGTGTACTCTATGGATGATTTCATACTGTGCGG
>JAMWET010002836.1:45000-85000 GCA_024036415.1 Prochilodus magdalenae | reverse complement strand
CAGATTGTCAATTGGCAAATATGATTATTGTCAGTTCTTAATTCTCTGATGTATTAATCTAATAAACCATCAAAAGTCTTAAAGGGCCAGTGTCTTACATTTTTCTGTCTTTCCTGAAGTTATATCACAATTAATATCCAAAACTAGGTTCTAATAAAGTTTCACCCAGAGTGAAAATCTAATAAATGTAATATCCAGAATGAAGGTCAAACTAAATGTATATTTAATATGAAGTATTTATATGAAGTAGAAATATATATATATATATATATATAATAAAACTTCATATTAAATATACATTATTTGACCTTTATTATATATATATATATATAGTATAACTTATTGCTGTTCCTAACACATTGTAAGTACATTAATAAGCAGTGCGTACAGTCTGAATTTTAGAAATGATGGAATAATAAATGAAAGTGATTCCAAAAATGCCCAGTAATCTATATTACATCATCACTGTCGGAATGATCTGCTTATGTGTCTCTATTTGCAGGACTGTACATTAAGGTGCTGTATGTACAGTATTCAGAGAGAGTGCCACGGTGGTTGTGTACACCCTTGTGCACTGCATACTACTTTTGTCTTATCGTCAGGGCAACCAGCCGGGAAAAGGTCAGAGATCCAGATTAGGAGAATACACAAGACAAATGCAGAAGCAAATGCCAACCACCTTCAGCATAGGAATGTGTGTGTGTGAGTGTGTGTGTGTTTAGGTGTGTATATGTGTGTCTGTGGAGGGGGGTGTGGTTGTGGCTTGTTGTGTTTGGGTGTTTATGTGTGTGTCTGATTGTGTGTGGGGGCTGTCTGTTGGTGTATTTGGGTGGGTGTGGGTGATTGTGTGCAGATGTATGTGGTCGTGGGGGTGTGTGTGGGGTGTCTGTGGGTGGGTGTGTTTGGGTTTCTGTGTAATTGTGGGTGAATGTGTTTGGGTGTGTGTGTGTGTCTGATTATGGGCAGGTGTGTGGTTATGGGTTCGGGGGCTGTCAGTTGGTGTGTGTTTGTGTGTGTGTGTGTGTGTGGATGTGTGATTGTGGGTGAGTATGTTTGGGCAGGTGCGTGTTTGTGTGATGTGGGCAGGTGTTTGTGGGTGTGGGTGTGGGGGTGTCTGATTGTAAGTGGATGTGTTTAGGTCTGTGTGTGTGTTTGTGAGTGTCTGATTGTGGGCAGGTGTGTGGTTATGGTTTGGGGGGCTGTCTGTTGGTGTGTGTGTTTGTGGGTGTGTGGATGTGTGTGTGTGTGTCTGATTGTGGGCGGGTGTGTGGTTATGGTTTGGGGGGCTGTCTGTTGGTGTGTGTGTGTGTGTGTGTCTGATTGTAGGTGGGTGTGTTTAGGTGTGTGTGTGTGTGTGTGTGATTGTGGGTGAATGTGTTTGTGAGTGTGTGTGTGTGTGTGTGTGTGTGTGTGTGTGTCTGATTGTGGGCGAGTGTGTGGTTATGGTTTGGGGGGCTGTCTGTTGGTGTGTGTGTTTGTGGGTGTGTGGATGTGTGTGTGTGTGTCTGATTGTAGATGGGTGTGTTTAGGTGTGTGTGTGTGTGTGTGTGTGTGTGTGTGTGTGTGTGTATGTCTGATTGTGGGCGGGTGTGTTTAGGTGTGTGTGTGATTGTGGGTGAATGTGTTTGTGAGTGTGTGTGTGTGTGTGTCTGATTGTGGGCGAGTGTGTGGTTATGGTTTGGGGGGCTGTCTGTTGGTGTGTGTGTTTGTGGGTGTGGGTGTGTGTGTGTGTCTGATTGTAAGTGGATGTGTTTAGGTCTGTGTGTGTGATTGTGGGTGAATGTGTTTGTGAGTGTGTGTGTGTGTGTCTGATTGTGGGCAGGTGTGTGGTTATGGTTTGTGGGGCTGTCTGTTGGTGTGTGTGTGTCTGATTGTAGGTGGGTGTGTTTAGGTGTGTGTGTGTGTGATTGTGGGTGAATGTGTTTGTGAGTGTGTGTGTGTGTGTGTGTGTGTGATTGTGTGTGAATGTGTTTGTGAGTGTGTGTGTGTGTGTGTGTGTGTGTCTGATTGTGGGCGAGTGTGTGGTTATGGTTTGGGGGGCTGTCTGTTGGTGTGTGTGTTTGTGGGTGTGTGGATGTGTGTCTGATTGTAGGTGGGTGTGTTTAGGTGTGTGTGTGTGATTGTGGGTGAATGTGTGTGAGTGTGTGTGTGTGTGTGTGTGTGTCTGATTGTGGGCGAGTGTGTGGTTATGGTTTGGGGGGCTGTCTGTTGGTGTGTGTGTGTTTGTGGGTGTGTGGATGTGTGATTGTGGCTTTACATGAATGTCCATTTGTGTTGTGATGTGGAGGCCAATTTTAGGTAGACCAATATTTCATAAATACTACCATACGGATATGATATCTCTAATATCCAACACTATGTCCAAGCCTTTAACTGGCAGCGCATGTGTCAGTGCAGCTAGAACCTCCTTAATGTGACAGCAGCATGGTTCTAACTATTAATCACCATGTATGGCGATGGCGGTCACGGATCAGGCGCTCTATTGGGATCCTGTTTGCCTGTGAATGAGCGCCTGGTGCTCAGTGTCAGTATCGAGGCTGTTGATAATAGCACATGTAATCCCTCTAATGGCAGCCTGCCTAATGGGCTTCTCATTCAGAGATTGGACACAGCGTGTTAACCAGATTACACAGAGTCTCCCGCCACAGAGAGAGACCGAGAGCATGTGTGCCGTTTCCCAGTGGTATATACAGGCAGTTAGACTAAATGGCATCTCTGTACTAGGTCTCCAAATGGAAAGGTCTAGACCCACTTACACAGGTTTCGCCAAGAGAGAGAGCCTACGGACCACGGACGTTACCTAGCAACGTGACACGGATGCTCGTTGTCGAGCTTCCTCTTCTCTCGCAAGCCACTTTTGGAAGCTGCCGCTAAAACTGCTCAAACTGTTATCAAAGGTCATCGCGACATTCAGATGGCGATGCCAAACCCGCGCGATATCGCCTATAGCCACCAGCATCAAAAATGCATGATGCATCTCTCAGGACGACACATGGCATTTCATAACAAGTCCACCTGCCACGTCACGCTAGGCACAATACCCACAAAAATCCACTGTGCACGAATTCCACGTTCCCCAAAACCTCTCTCCAGACACCCATCAACCTCCAGCCCGAAGGCACGCCACACATTAGCTGTTTACTAAAAGGACCCCTCTTCAAATCCCACCACAACTCCCCCCACCCAAAAAACAAAAACAAACCTCAACTCTTCCTCACCTCTGGATGGACGGGCCGGCCCCCATGCCTGCGAGCACAGCCCCGGGCTGGGTAAAATACTGTCCAGGCCACCCACGGCACAGCCACCCAGAGCAGGCCGAGACGCCAGGGAGGCCATATGGGCTCGGGCTGGCGCCCAGGATCTCTGTTGGGACCGTGCCAGGCTGTCGGCGTGGATGACTTAGCCGCTCTCCTCCAGACCTCTGGAGAGGGGTGGCCATCTGGTGCCTCCCCCCGCCCTCCTCACCAACTAACCGCACCCTCCCACCAAACCCAACCTGGGAAGGGAGGAGAGAACAGCACGGGTGGGGGAGAGAAGAAAAGGCCGCCGGCAAACTTTTACCCTGTCAGGTCAATGTTCCATATATCCAGCTCGTTTGCGGACACCTGATTGTCCAGCACTTCTATACGCCCCCTTTCGCTTCAGCGAAAACTTCTGGGGAGTTGAGGTTGGAACATTGCTGAGAGGATTTGATTGCATTCAGCCACCGGAGCATGACGATTTGTATTCGTATTAGGATCCATATTATATGATTAGATCTGGATCACTCCAACTCATCCCGAGGGCATCGGATGGAGCTACAACACTCCAGAGAACATAGTTCCACTGCTTTAGAGCTTGGGGGGCCTTTTACCCCCTCTAGCTGTTGCTTGGCACTAGAGATGGTGACCTTAGGCTCAACAGCTGCTCTGTTCGGTTGGAACTGGTTTTCTTTGGAGGTTATACAAGCTGTGTGCTCAATTTAGTGCCAGTTTCACAGTGCCAGCCCTCCCCCAGTGTGTCGGGAACATGTGCCAACTTGCGTGTTTAAGGTGGTAGTAACTTCAGGCTCCTGTAGATGGCGCTGCACAAAAATGAAGTTGGGATGGGATCCATAGATTGGGAGGAGGTGCTACAGTGCAGGGAATGTCTCGTTCCATGTGTGGAAAATGGATCCAGAGCAGATGTTAATGATTGGCTAAAAGGAGTGAGTGAGCATGTGGGCGTGGCCAAAGACCATATTGTGAGGAAGTAGCTGAATCTGCAGGTGTATGGAAGCGTACGGTCATACAGGTCTACCAGCAGAGGGTAAAATTCCAGTCTACAGGGAATTCTCCTCGGAATTGTGTCAGAGAAGGCCTCCACCAAATCTGGCCCAACTCAAATTCTTTGATGCTAGGGAGTCTGAACATTGACGTGGCTACATCCAGAAACTTGTCCAGTCCAGGCCAAATCCATTCCCAGCTGGTGCTGGTGGAGGTGTTACACGCTATTAGGTACGTTCCAGTTTGTCTGATGAGCTTCTGATGTAAAAATGACGAAATGTCGTAATTAATTTGTAATTTTGAGAAAATATTTAATTAAAAATTGATTTGAAATTGAAAATTGAAAAATTGAAAATTGTTTTACTTAATGCCTGGCTTAACACAATATCTAAAACCATTTTATGCTTTGTGTGCATTATTACAGGAGTCATGTGGCACGTGTAAAACAGGTTCAAGATCTCAAATCAAATTTGATTCAATTCAAAATTCCAAAATTCGATTTGAAATTTTAATTAAATTAGCTGCGCCACTAAAAACAAGACATCTAGTCTATTTGGGAAGCTACAGATATGGCAGCGTTAACTTACTTCCCAAAATTAGGATTCTGATTTTTTATAAAACCAAGCCACTTTCCCATAATTTGAATATTTCATTTTTACAAGCTACATTTTTACAATACTGAGATATCGTCTTATAATACCCTAACCCTAACCCAAGATACTTCCTCGTAATTATGATGCATTATGTCATCTTTACGCCAGGTTTTCTCATAATAACATGCGTGAGGGTTTATTTTATAGTCTGCTTGGTGGCAAAATGCCACTGTAGACACTTGATGGGTTATTTTAATCTTTTTTTTACTCACTCAGGTAGGTCACGCTACCGCTAGCACGCCAAGTATCAAGTCTGGTTTTATTAGCTGCTATATAAAGAGGCCAGGCTAGCAGTCAGAATATCTTTATTGCTGTGTGTGGGTCAGATTCCCAGTGGCTGCATGAATTATTCATATAATGCATGTGTACAGTGACTGGATATAAACAACCATAGCCACAATTACATTGCTAGATACTGGGATTGGTTACTCCCTTATTGGGTTATTGTAGATCCTTGGATGCAGTTAAAAGAGTGGTCTGCAAATTTTGGACGTTTACATTTGTTGGATTAGGTGAACACCGGCATCACAATATCAACACAAGCGCTTATCAGGCATGTCTGGGATTGGTCGGGGACCTCACACCAGTGTATGAACAACTTTTGGTGGGAGGGTTCCTGAACATTTCAGGGTTCTGTGGTGCCAGTATTGCTAAACTAAAGTATGTGGACACCCAAACATCACCTCTAAAACAAGCTTGTAAAGACGTCTTATTCCAAAACCATGAACCTTAAGATGGAGTTGACCCCTCAACTACATGTAATCTCTCGGTTTTCAGTATTTAGCGTATCTACTCCACCCTACAGCTCCTCCAACGTCCAACGCCCATGTTTGTTGCTTGTGGGTGTGTCCAAACCTGCTCACGATGCCACTTGTGGGTATATAAAAGGTCTGTGGAACCTAGCTAGTTTTGAAACCTGACTGCTTGAATTCATGGCTAGCTTTATAGGCTGGTTAGCATGCTGCCTAACCTAGCTAGCCGACGATATCCGCTACTTCCCTCCATGCTTCGTTTTTCTACAAATGTAGAAGTACAAAGACGCCTCATATAAACTGGGAAAACAGGAAACGGCGGTTATGCGCTGCTCTGCCTCCATGTTTATCACCACACGGCTGAGAACTGGAACCAAATGATGGTAGGAACTGAAAGTTCAGAGAGCAGAAGCTGGGGGACCTCGGACCCTGTGTCCATAACTGGCCTGTATAATTTGATGAAGTCAGTTATTTACAAGGTCACTTCACTGCCTCATAAATCATGTTCATGAAGTTTAGATTATCTTGTCTTACTTGTGTCACATTGTAGATTGTTTATCTGATGACGGGCAGTGTTGGTGGATCTACCAGGTGTTCCAGGTGGTTGTTAGGAATCCCATTCTCTCTGCAGCTTAAAAATTATTTCTGAACTCCAAGTTTGGGAACATCTCACGTGTTCTTCAGCTAATCTCCAGAGTAACGGCTGTGCACAGCACCGACAGCAGCTAGTTGGGCTGGGACTGACTCAGTAAGGTCCTGGTAGGTTGTCACAGGTATCTGGAGCTATGCTGACCGCAGTGTATCCCAGAGCTGCTGGAGGGTGCATGGGAGAGGATCCACAGAGCAAGCATGCCTGACCAAAGTGGTCCAAGAGATGTTCGATTGGTTCAAGTCTGGGGAGTTAGGGGGCCAGGGTAGTACTTGAAGGTTCTGGTCATGCTCTTCCAACCAATGCCGTCACATCGTCTTGTTGGAGGTTCCCATCTTCCCCATGAATGTACATGATCTGCAGGAATGAGTTGAGAGTGCCTTCCGCATGGATGACTTGGTCCAGAGCATGCCACGAAAAATGTGACTCCCTGCATGAGCTACATGCTGCCAGCATTAAAAGTAGGAAAGTGGTCATAATAATGTGAATCGATTGTGTATTCTCTTGGAAGTCAAGTTCTCAGTGGTATTATTGAAACCAGGGCCTAGCATGAAGCCCATGCTCTTAGCTCCTACCTTCAGGAGTTCAGAGCCGGAGTTTGTTCTACAGAATATTACCCTCAACAACAACTTTCTACCAAAAATGAGTCATGCCCAACAAGTGCGCTATATTCTATTTACCCAGAACAAGCAGTCCTGCCCATCTGCTAAACAAAGCAAAGCCTTATGAACCTAATTCGGTTATTTCATCTTATTACTCATGTGCTTCTGGAGAAAAGCACTTTTCATTGATGGAAAAAATTGACTTCAATGGCACATCTGACGCATACAAGGAAGGAAAAAAAAAAAAAAAAAGAGGAGAAGCAATAAAAAAATGAAGTGGGAACTTTTTTTTTTTTTCTTCCTTGGTTATGAGTACCCTGCCCAGGCTCTGTTTGGCAGGAAAGATGCACAGGCACTCCGAGTTGTCAACCACTCATTACTCCCTGCGGTTTAGATACAAAACACCCACTATCCAATCTGCCCATCAGCTTGACTAACACATTTAAGCAAGTCACATGAATTTCCCACATGATTATCTGTCACCGTCGTTCGCAGCGATCAGAAATAGAGCCAGAGCGTTCCGAAAGCGTTCCGAACAACAACATTCAAAAAGAATAGAAAAGTCCAGCTTCCTCTAGACCACTTTTTCACTCAGTCTTCCTCTTTCTTCGTCTCATCCACCCTTCCATTATGCATCTACACATGCTTTTCCTCTTGATCTCTCTTTCCCTGTAGGTCAGTGTTCCCTACAGGTTTCAAACTAGCTCCGGCTATGTGCACTTGTTACTTTGTCTTTCTTTTCCTATCTCCCTGGTATCTCTCCTACGCCCCACCCACCCCCAACCAACCAACCTCCTCTCTCTTGGTCTTTTATTCTCTCTCTCGTTCTGTGCTGGGATTATGTTCTCTGAGCTCTAATAATGCCCCGGATCCTCCCAGGCCTCTCCTGCTCCCAGAGCACCGGTGCAATAAAGCTCGGATCTCTGAACTACAGCGCTATTTAACTCAAACGGCTGTCAGAGGCCATCCTGGAGGGAGCGCTCCAGTTGGGCTATATTTACACATATCCACTATCTCTCCGTTTTCTCTTCATCCACCTAGCGTCTCCACACTGTGTCTACTGATACCCGCCAAAAACATAATTGGAATGGATAACGCACCAGACGTTTACTGAAAATACTTCATCTGAAGGATAACTACATTGAAGCAATACTACATATGCATGAACATTAAATAACTTCCACCATAAAGGGATGTTGTGGGAGGTGTGGGAGTGCCGTGCTGTTGGGAAGGGGGATAAAGGTGACCAGGATCAATAACTGATGATAAATTTAGACTGATATGATCAATATTTATTGAGCTACACATACAGAAGTCTGTCTCTCAGTATGGCGTCGGGCCGCCGTGTTTGCTAACCCAACATGCCAGACGTCTCGGTATGGAGCTGTAGAGGTTCCTAATGGTGTCCTGTGATAATCCATCCCATGCAGCTTGAACATCCTCACACAGTTCCTGCAGATGGTGCGGTAGGGGTGGAGGTGGAGGGACACCAGGCCTTCTGGACTTGTGACACCAAACCGTCCATCTTGGTGCTGACCACGGTGCCTCCACACACGGATTCGTTGGGCGTCTCCACCAAGACTAAACCGGGACTCGTCACTGAAGATGACCCGCTGCCATTCTGAGTCACTCCATGACAGTCTGGTACGACACCACTGCAGTCTTTGGTGACGGTGACGTGGTGTTAAGGACAGTCGTGGTAACGGTCTGTGTGCATGTAGTCCTGCGTGGTGCAGCAGTCTGCCGATGGTGCTGCACTAACGCGGTTAGGACTCATGGAGGACATCACTGCTCACTGATGGTATTTCTATTAATGATTGCTGCAATAACTAATAACCATAAATTACATTTTTAAAAAAAGTTATTTTATACTTTTTTTATTATAATAAAAACACAGACAGGGAACTTCTAGACTTTTATTTTTACCCCGGTAACACGTTACCAAGGATATTTCTACATACACACCATATGGGCAAAATAAACTCCTGACCATTATTACTACATATTACTACATGGATGGGTTAAAGGCAGAGGACAAATCCTGGACACAGTCCACACTTCTAAATTCTGGAACTAAGGGTCCCAAGGTCACTCCAGCCCAATCACTCCAGAGAACATGCTTCCACTGCTCCAGAGTCCAGCTGTAAGGTGCTTTACACCATGCCACCCAACGCTCATGCACATAGAGCGCTCCGAGATGAACGCCCACTTGATGACGCTCTTGATGCACAATTCCTGAGCTGATTCTGCCTCCAGAGCAGCAGTTTGGAAATCTGTAATGGGAACTGATGGAGCCCCTAGACCCTTCCCTCACAGCTTGAGATCTAGCAGGGTTGAGATTTCAGAAACTGCCCTCCTGGAAGGGTGGCATCCCATTATAAGGGGTGGGTTTAGAGTTCTGGAGCCCTTCAGTACGAACCATTCCACCTCCAGCATTGCTCAAACGAGACTGCCTGGCTATGGGCTGGATTTTGTATAACCGTTAGCAACAAGTGTGGCTGAAACAACTGTTAGCAAGCCAGCCTGGAGGAATGTATGAATGTTCAAAGCGATAGAGTTCATAACCACGCATGAGGGAATCAAAGACTTCTGTGAAACAGATAGAGGATGTTCTTAACTAACTCATATAGGCCTCTATACCTTCCAGTGCTTGAGCCCAATGCTTCATAACCAGCCACTCCATGTAATTTCCTTCACAAAGCTGCATCATGTGTCATCTTTGATATCCCAGCTGAAGCTATCCCTAAGTACTTACGCACTGCTTTGTAAGTATGCTTTTCAATGCCTGTGCACATTTAAGATAGTCCCCAAGTAGGCAGCCCTCGCGCTCGACTTTTACCTCGCTCAAAGTGGGACGTAGCTGCCTTTAACGTGACGAAAAACAGAAAAACTGAGATCGACCATCTGCTGTAGGTCAAACAGAGCCCTCAGAACTTTAATTAGCATCATGTTTGAGCTTAGCAAGAGCTGTTGGCTTGCGAGACGCCTTTGTGCAGCGCAGGCCCAGTGCTAATAACCGCCAGCCTCCTTCCGTTTGTTTTGTAGCTGCGGTTGTTGTTTCAGGAGAGATGTGTGTCTGTGTGTGTGTGTGTTTTTTTTTTCCTCCCTCGTTCCTCCATTTTTTTGGTGCCTGTCATTAATTTGCACCATCTGTCTCACACCGATGTCAGAGCGTGGTGACACGACGTGAAGCTCACGGCGTCTCTCCCTCTCTCTCTGCCGTCTATTTATATCCCGTAACAAGGAATCGGTGGAGAAGAGACAGCACGCCACTCAGACACCTCCGCCCAGCCGCTCCTGGACCATATGGCTCGGGGCGAGACGAGCTCGCTTCACTCGCTTGACTCAAGGGCTGGAGAAGACACAAGTACAGTAGGAATGCCTGCTGTTTGCTTTAGCGTCGAGGTGCCATGTAGCAGCATAGCACCCTAATAGATCAGGTAGGACTACGTCGCCGTGTGCCTCGAGACATGTCTTCCAGGGATGGAGTCTGGCACAGTTGGTGGCTTAGCTGTGATAAACCCAGTAATTGGCTGATGATTTTTATTTGCTTCCCACAACCAAGTTGTGTTTCACAAGTCAATAAAGCCATCTATGGTTCCTTTTAGCGCTCATTGGACGTTTAAGAGATGGTGCACCTTAAGGCACAAGCATGGATTCCCCAGGTCCCCAAGTCCTGGCTATATGTAGACTCTCAGATCTTAACCTCACTGTAGAGAAGTTTTAATATTCATCATAATTCTGGTTATGCATGGTTCTGCATAACAGAAATCTGATTGGGCACCTCAGACGCTACCCCAAAAGTCCTGCCAGGCCATTGTCTTCCACCTTGCTGTGTTTGGCCAGCATATTTTTGTTTCACATGCTTTGTTATGTCTGGACTGTCATACTTTGTTACGTCTCAACTCTACGTCGTTCACCCTGCCACCCTTCTCCCACCCCAGTTGCATTTTACTAGATCCACACCTTTGCATGCTGGGAGTGTCTTTACATTTTACTCATTCACCTTCTATGGTTGCAGAAGGAAAAGAAGAGAAGCCCAGAAGGACCTTCTCTCAGCTCCCGCTGTTGAATCCCAAGCTTTTCCCAGGCTAGTTCGGAGATATAATCCCTCCTGGAGGTCTTGTCCCAGTAGGCCATGCCTGGTACACCCAAATCAGGAGTTGGCCGGGTGGCCCGAACCACCTCAACTGGCTTCTTTCAATGCGGTTCTTCTGCTTTGAGCTCCTCTTGGATGATGGAGCTCTTCAGCCTAATCATGTAGAGTCTATCTAAACTCCTTCACCTGGTCAGCACCAAGTTAAACTAGTCCAGAAGGCCTGGTGTCACTCCACCTCCACCCCTACCGTACCATCTGCAGGAACTGTGTGAGGATATCCAAGCTGCATGGGATGGATTATCACAGGACACTATTAGGAACCTCTACAGCTCCATACCGAGATGTCTGGCATGTTGGGTTAGCAAACATGGCAGCCCGACGCCATACTGAGAGACAGACTTCTGAAAGTGTGGCTCAATAAATGTTGGCCCTTAATTCCTTTCCAGTCGTTTGAAGTTTGGACAGTGAATGCTAGAACCGGGATGCCACATTCGACACCAGTCCTGTTCGTGCTTTGTAGCCTGCTTTTGCTCTTCGGTACTGATACAGGGTGCTGTCACTGTCAGGTAATGATCTTGAAAAATGCTTGTCCAGCCATCGCTAGCCAAGGCAATTCAGCTACCAGTACTGAGCTCTGATATTTTACTTTGTCTGCTTACATCAAAGTGATGGATGTAGCCTTCCCACTCCAAATGCGCCTCTGTGATGCCGCTCTGGTTTCTCCCTGGTTAGCTTCATCCATGTTGTTAATGAGAAAGGTGGATCTATACCGGATGTGCTAACGAAGAGCTTGCTAGTATGGCATTAGGACTTTGAGACTCTGAGGTGCCACCTCCTTTTCAATAGATCAGCCTTCCACATCGCATGGCGCCAAGCTTTTCAGCCCTTCCTGCCATCCATTTTCCACTAATGCAGTAGCCGTGTATTTTAAAGCACGTACAAATAAAGACGCATTTGTTTTGCAAAAGGTGGAAAAACCTCTCCAACCGCTCTCGCAATTTACGCATCTCAACAATGACTATAACTTGCAGCTTTACTGATATAAAACATCATAGAAAACTGACACTATAAAAACACTTTTACACATGTTTATTTGTTCACCTACAAAGATGGAAGTCCAGAACCAATTCCACCTTCCATCTTTTCCCATTTTCAATGTTACCATTTATGCCAATCATGTGCATTTGCACTGACATATAATCCACAAACTGTATTGACCTCCAGAGCAGCCAGTGGCGTTCCATGGCTATTGTAAACAGGCTTTAATTCAGCACACTTTTAAACAAAAAGTCTCTGTAAGGGTTCTTTAGTAAAGGCAAATGTTCTTTTTAGAGCCACGAGTGATGTATAGAACTATTTCAGGCTTAAAAGGTTCTTTGTACGGTAAAACGTTTCTTCGGATTGATGGAGAATGTGCTGTACATGATTGCAATCCAGTGCTCTAAACTCAAGCAGTGCTCGAACCCCACCAATTTGGGGACCAGCCGCAGTCAACCGTAATTGCGCCAAGCTTATATGAATAGAAGAACCCTTTTTGGTGCTGTGTAGAACCATGTCTTAAAAAGGTCTATATAGAACCATTTACAACACAGTCTCCATCAATCTGAAGAACCATTTCACCCAGCAAAGAACCACCTACGCATGCAAATGGTTTTTGGATTGTTCATGGTGCTTAACAGAAGCTGATTGCAATACAGTGCTCGAACCCCACCAAGCTGGGAACCAGCCACAGCCAATCCCAAAGGTGGGAACATAAATTTGGTATATGATGTCACTGGTGAGTTAGTCTTGGGTTCACACCCTCTTGAATGGAACTAGGCTTTCTTGTCCAAGACCCTAGGACACCAGAGTAAAGCAAAGTTCAAAGACTGACATGACTTCTATTTCAGTTCTAGCGTTCTAGTTTAGCTAATCTTACTCTGAGAGGACTCAAATGATCAAAAGTCAACTTAAAAATATTCAACTTAATTTCCAAATTATTATTTTCCACATTACTTTGGCATTTTTAAGTGGTGGGGGTGTGTTACACTGCAGGGATGCTCCTTTAATAAACTTTACAAGAATCAGATTTTCAAAATCAAGTTAAGGCTGTAGCATTACCGCATTAATGTTAACATACATCAGTAACAGATGATGTCTAACGGTAGGGACATATGCTAAGTGGGTAAAGCAACACAGGTTGATGGGTTTGTCCATGATGGGTGTTTCTATTTCTAGTAATGGTGGTGTAATGTTCTAATTTTGCTTTTTTCCATCATTAATTGGAGCTGCTTTTGCACAGAACAACCCAGAATCGCTTCCTATTTCCTTTTTTGGTCTCCACCAAAACCAAAGGGAGAAGATGACCCGCTGCCATTCTGAGTCACTCCATGACAGTCTGGTACGACACCACTGCAGTCTTTGGTGACGTGGTGTTAAGGACAGTTGTGGTAACGGTCTCTGTGCATGTAGTCCTGCGTGGTTTCACTGGGAAATAGTTCATCCAAAAAATTTGCTAACCCAACATGCCAGACATCTCGGAGAGACACTACCTCTGACACTACTTCTGTATGTGTAGCTCAATAAATATTGATCATATCAGTCTAAATTTATCATCAGTTATTGATCCTGGTAGCTTTTATCTTCCTTCCCAACAGCCCTGCAACCCCACACCTCCTTCTGGGTCTAGCTCTTCTTTTGACAATGAGTATATAAATACAAATATTCATGTAAATCGGATCTGCAGGTGTATGGAAGCGTATGGTCATCCGGGTCTACCATCAGTGGCTAAATACCCAGTCTACAGAGAGTTCTGCTCAGAATTGTACCAGGGAAGGCATCCACAAAATCTGACCCACCAGACCAAATATTTGATGTAAGAGTGTCTGAACATTGATGTGGCCAACATCTAGAAACTTGTCCAGTACATGCCAAATCCAATCACAGCTGTTACTGGAACTTGTGGAGGTGTTACACTCTATTAGGTATGTCCTGTGAGCTTACATTTCCAATACTTCTGCTATATTAGACTTTGTTGACAGTTTACAAGCTGTATGTAGAGGTCACAAACAATTGCATACACCTTCATCACTTCTCTAGCTTCATATACCAAACCTGAAGTAAGAACCCTCAGACTCTGAGCTCTGTTTTAGCCTGCATGTAAACACAGTCACTAAATTAACTTTTAATCATTCGAGAAATATCACTCAAAAAGAAACACCGAGGTCTCAAAGTGAAGCTTGCTTGCGGGGTCTAGAGGCATAGGTCTCTCTGTAGACAGAGATGGGAGAACATTTTTACTCTAATGTCTCAGAGGCAGGGCTATTTGTGGGTTCAAATTAAACCCAAATTAAACAAATTAAACAGGGCGGCTTGGGAAAGCCGTGAGGTTACAGCAGAAAGCTGTAGGTAAGGTAGTTTTCCCAACATGGGAATTCTCTCTCGCTCGCTCACTTGCTAAGAAATGAAGCACCTTTGCATTTCTTAAAAGGCACATCTACCCAGTCTGTAACCTACAGACACCTAGCTGTCTGCTAGACCATTTTCATAAAACGTAGGTCACACAAGCTCCCATTATGATTTAGGATGGTCATATCTGCCAAAATGGTGGAGAAACTTCTTATGAGCCTTCTCATAACCCAATGGTAAAGACCTGTTAGCATTGATGTTAGGAGGCTAGCCAAAGCAACATGCTGTACCGTAGGTAAGCTAACATATCATCGTATTCCTACAGCTGACCGGCGTTTAGCTAAGCGTTTCAGTAGTAACATACTGACAACTTTCGGCAGATGAGTCTGTCTGTCCGGTTTGTTGGCATGGTCAAAAAACCACGGTAAGCCAAGATTTTGTAGTGACGACAGGAAGATCATTCACTCTGCCGACGGCAAAGCACAGATCAGTAGAGAAAGTCGGTGATCAGTGTCTCTATGTGTTCAGGTTCTGGGTTTGTGTTGGACCAGAATCCCTCAGTTCTGGTTGATTCTCTACACTACTGGAACCATGTCTCCCAAACTCCAGATCAGATATTGTATTAGATCTGTTTATTTAGAAAATCACTAATGACCTCCAGAAGCCTGTTTTTAGAACCATGCTCGCTGTGCGTTTCACGCCAGCCACCGCTCACCAGACTCTCTGTAGGTCACCTGAGGTCATCTTACGGTGGGTAAGGGACATTGGAATGAGGTGGCGCTCATCACGGTCAGTAGAGAGGGGGTTTGACCCTCTGCCAGTCTGTAGCTGTGTGGTCCTGTGTGTTGGCTGCTTGACCTTGTTCTTATGAACCAGGCGCTCACTGTATCTGCCAGTAAAGCTAGAACCCAACCTTTGGTTCCTCACCAAGAACCTGCTGTACATGTGGAGATGATGATTTAGGAAGGAACTGGAGTGGGCTCTGATTTATTTCCAGAGCTGTATACACACCTTAGAAAAGATATCGAGGTCTGGATACCTATGATGTCAATGGTGGGTACGGTCATGTGCTCCAGAGATGCATAGAAGCCTCTTCATGCCCTCTTTACCAGCGGAGTTGATCACTGTAATGGTCTCCTACAGGTCAAACAAAACGCAGCCACACAGATCCTAACTAAACCAAACCAGGGAACTCATACCGCTCCCGTTTTTAAAGGAGCTGCACTTTTAGGAAAGGTTTCGTAGGTCTGCAGACACTGGCCTTCACCAATAACAGTTAACGTGGAGAGACTCTTTTGGCTATTAAGCTTCTAAACATTGAAACTCAATTCCACCTTTTATTGGGCAGTCAAGCTCAGTGCTCAGTGTTTTTATAAGAAACACTCGAAAAGGTATCTTATTAATTTAGAGGTTAATTAAAATTCTCTCTCATTTGGCGTTTATCTGCTTAATATGATCCGTCTCTCTTCGTTTTCATTGAAAACCCATCATTTCTGGTGTTACTGTAACACTGTCACCTGTCTGAGAAGCACTTTGAGCTGCTATCAGTATGAAAAGTGTTATATAAATAAAGACTCTTATTCTAATTACTATTACTATGTAGGGAATGCATGGATTGTACAGTATGTACAGCAAGTGATGCACAGTCACAGTGGGCAGATACTTTATACAGAACCAAAAATAATTCTTATATCCATACAACGTTTTTAAACAGAACCTTCTCCACTAATGTGAAAAACGACTGCATCATGCCAAGAGTCATTTAAGCATTAGTCTCGGTATGGAGCTGTAGAGGTTCCTAATGGTGTCCTGTGATAATCCATCCCATGCAGCTTGAACATCCTCACACAGTTCCTGCAGGTGGTGCGGTAGGGGTGGAGGTGGAGTGACACCAGGCCTTCTGACAACAAACCGTTCATCTTGATGCTGACCACGGTGCCTCCACACACGGATTCGTTGGTGGTCTCCACCAAAACTAAACCGGGACTCGTTACTGAAGACGACCCCCTGCCATTCTGAGTCACTCCATGACAGTCTGGTACGACACCACTGCAGTCTTTGGTGACGGTGACGTGGTGTTAAGGACAGTCGTGGTAACGGTCTGTATGCATGTAGTCCTGCGTGGTGCAGCCGTCTGCCAATGGTGCTGCACTAACAGGATGATTCATGGAGAACATCACTGCTCGCTGTTGGGTCAGTCAGGTACAGCGATAAGGCTCAAACTTGCTAATGTCGCATGCATGGCTGGACACGTAACTTGAATCATTGGCATGTCTCACGACGTCCAACCTACCCACCGAGTTTCATTCCTGTTGGTTGATTCCGTCTGGGTGCAGCTATTTGTGCTAACAGCAGAACCCTTCCTACTACTATACTAAAGAACCTTTAAAGACGATCCATCTTAAGTGTGTTATGGCTACTTAAAGCATGATGATGCACCATGTCACAAAGCAAACGTCACCTCATGGTCTCACTGAGTTCATTGTTCTGTAGTGGCCTGAATCTAAATCCAGTTGCTAGCATGGGTGAACTACTAGCCTGAGGAAAACCAAGAGGATTCTAAACGACCCCGCCCACCCAAGCCACTGTCTGTTCTCACACCTGCGAAGTGCTCCCACTTCCATAGCATAAAGTCCAGAAACAGCCGCCTCCGAGATAGTTTCTTCCCCCGAGTCATCAGGCTACTGAACAGCCAGTAGTGCTGAGGCACCGGTATACGGACCTGGTTCAGCACATCTCACCAAAACCAACTAAACGATGATCTCCATGGACAATCATCACTCTGCACTTTACATTAGCATATTTACACTTGCCCATATAGACTGACCTACTGCTATCTTCCATCCACACTGTATATCTGTAGTGTATGTATATATTACACATCAATATTCTATGCCCTGTATATACCCTGCATCTCTCATCTACCTCAGCCTTACCATAGTGCTATATGGTAATGTGTACATCTGCATATATCATCGTTTTTATTTATAACTTTTATTCATAATTTTTTCAGATTTTAGTGCTTAGTATTGTAAATATTTATTGTCTAATGTATGGTTTTGTATTGAAGTACTGTAAGGGACTACGCACCTAAGTTTTTCACTCACCTTCACATCTGTGTAAATGTGATGTGACAATAAAAGTGATTTGATTTGATTTGAGAGTTTGGCAGCACGGCAACGCTCCTGAAAAATCAGTAGGAATTGCATGATGCAATCAGGTCGACGTGGACCAATCTGTCCTCTTAGCATTCTACCAACATCTGCACAGTATCAATATAGCGTTCCTGATCAACGCTTTGGAAATGTGATGCATAGCTTTCAAGTGGTTAAACTTGATCAAAGCTATCCAACATGGGCAGCTGACGTGGTGGAATTCGCAGTTAGTGTTCTCCTCCAAGTGTGTTGAGGCACCCGATGATGTTGCATTACCAGCAATTTGAAAAGATGCATTGGACAAAGCACACGCTGGTCCTCATCCTCACAGCTTGCTAGCATGGGGGTAAGGGAGTAGCTAGCAGATGGGTAGTGGGGAGAAAACCTCAAGGGGTCTTCTAGAGACAGACTAATTACACATCCACCCAGTATCACTATAGCGTTCCCAACAAACTGCATGAGGAGTGTACATGTCTAGCTGTGCATGGGGACCACTGTACAGTGCTCAGCACTGAAACCAGCTGAAATCGAAATGCTAGAATACGAGTCTGCTGTAGAATACGGCATTATAAAACCCAGAATTAATTTTATGGAATATATAATAAAAGACATTTCCATGCATTGGCTGGCTACCAAGAGACCTCTCGCCGGCATGTCTGGGAATTCTCTTCATCACAATATCCATAATTATGTCACAAGAGATACGCAGTCATTTCTGATTGACAGAAGACAGGCTCCTAAGGGGAAGGGCTGGGGAAGCCGCAATGGCATTATGAGATTCGAGTGCACCGACACGGTCACGCCTCAGGTTGCAATCTCAGCTCGCAAACCACAACAGCTACACCCTCCCTACACTCAGACTGACCCCATCTCACACGCTGAACCCACTCGCTCCATGAGCGTACGTGTATGTGTGTGCACGCGTCTGAGTAAACGAGTCCATTGCACTGCATGACTAATTAAATGCTCTCAGAATGTCGAGAGCATCGCACAGATTGATGCCCGCACACTTGCCATGCCTAATTCAGCATCACGGCGCGGAGGCCTTCTAATCTGGTATCAAACAAACTCCCAAGCAGCAGAATCTGGCAAGGAACAGACACGCTGGCAGCCTTGTCGCCACATGCACGCACGACCAAGCATACACATGGTACTACATGCTCCTATATGAACTCATTCACATACATTAAATATAGGATACATGCACAGGCACAGCTAAACTGCACTCTGCCTATATAGAATACAAGACAGGATATCCCATAGGCTCATACAGGCATACAAGACTGTTCGGGATAGGAGCAGAGCTTGCAAGGTGCAAGCCTAAAGACGTGCAGGTCCGAGTCTCTACTGCAATGGCCGAGCTTCTTTGCAGAATGCCGCAGCGTTGTTGTAACGGGGAGGTTGGGGCAGGTTGCAAACGCAAAGCGGTTTACTTGGGTTTTGTCCAGGAGGCAGGGGTCAAAATACAGGAAGGCATAGACATGAGTGAAACAGCCAGAAACCAAAACAAGGGTCAAGGGTCAAAGATTAAACACAACCGCTACAAGACACAGGAAACAAGAACAGACGGGGAAACCAGGGACTTCGCCAACAGACGAAGGAGTCTTATGGCCGTCGAAATGAGCTCCAGATTGGCTTCAGGTGTGGGAGTGGGTGGAGCCAGGGTGGAGCAGGAAAAGCAGTGCAATAACATGAAGTCCCCATAGGGGGCGTTGTGTGACAGTTGTGTTCCTTGTTGTTTGAATAGATCCAAGTCTCAGAAAATACTCGTCTGTGATTCTAGCGCTTTCCTTGCATTAAGAAAGAGAAGAGGAAACGGTTGGAGTTGTAAGATGAGTTACGGTTTGGGGTCTAATGTTGGCTAGCTAAGCTTGTTGATTATTAGCAACCAAAGTGGCTCCTTATGGATACCCTTGATATAAGGCTGTGGGTTTCCTGCTACGATCCCACACACGTGTTTCGGTTGTCAGCTATTTGTAGGTGCTGTCCACTTAAGGCTAACATAGCTCTTAGCCTGGGCACTAATGTTGGCTAGCTAATACGATTAGCATCTAGTGGCAAATACCAAACTGGCTTATCTTTTAAAAACTGCATTCATCACAGGGCACACATTCAGTCATACCTGCACATATCAGGGAGTTGTTAATGTCCCCTGTACCACTACATGGGGACCAACTGTCGTGGGCAATGGCTCCTGAGATCATCACACCAGCAGTTGGGACAGTGTGTCGCTCCACAGCAAAGGCAGGATTGGAGCCCAACCATGAGGGCTTCATACTCGAACCTGACCGTCGTCGGATCCCAAACAGAACCAGGACTTGTTGACTATACAGTCCAGATTTCTCGTGCACGACGCCACTGGAAACGAAGGCAACGGTGGCAACTGGCTGCCAATTGCAGGACATGTAATTGGGCGACACCAAATTTCCCTCTGCTAAGCACCTGGAAACGGTCCGGGCAGAAACAGGGTGTGGAATGAAGGGGCCACCTGTGTTTGGACAGTGACGAGGAGTCCCACGTTTCTATCTGGGTGGGCTGTGTTTTGTCAATGAGTGTATTAACTCATATCTCTCCAGTTCAAACCAATACCGCACGTGTTCTACAGCACATCGTAGAGCCTCGCCTGCATAGTGGGGAAACGACTGCACCGCACCCACCGAAGCTATGGGTTCCGAAGTACCTGTTCCGAGGATTTAGCCCTGAAGCGGAGGAATGGTGGGTGGGTTGTGTGTGTGTGTGTGTTAGCTGGACACTGCTTGCCCTGTGAGGCTGTCAGAGGTGAGAGAGGTGGGTAATTGAAAGCCACATCATTATATCCAGCTTTGTCTTCTCCTCCACCTCCATCTCCCTCCACTCTTCCCCTGCACCGCTCCCATCTCACCGGCCTATTGTCTCCAGCGCGGTCCCACCGAACACAAAAAAAGCCGCCTCTCCCCTACCCAACATCCCCCCACCCCCACCACCCCCCAAGCCCGGGGAACAAGCAGCTTTTCCAATATCTCAATACCACAGTCAACTCCTTCCTCCCTTCCTTCCCTTTGTTCCGCGTCCTCCACTTTCTGCCTCTTGCCCGTTTGCGGCGGCCAAAACATTCCGAACCCTCCATTCTCGCGTGCGGAGGGAGGCTTTGTGGAGGGCCGCAATTTGAATCATTGCACTGCGTGTGGAGTAAAGAAGAGATGAGCTCAATGCAGCCCCCCCCGCAACACACATACACAAACACACGAGCCCTTACACCCATTTACACACATCCACCCTCTTTTGTGTGCACATTGTCAGAGCCGGAACAGTGGCGAGATGTGAATAGCAGGAATGACGGTGGGAGGCGGACACGGAGCAAAGTGAGGCTGCGCCATTGGCCTTGAGCTGCGTGCCATGTAAAGGAGGATTAAACAGACGTGCGCTGCGAGGTGAGATGGCACGAGTACCTTCACCTCTTTACTGCAGCAAAGGCCGGAATGCACCGAGAGCATTACACATCTTCCAGGGAAAATGGAACGTGTAGCCAACAATAGATATGGAAGTGGCTATACAGCTCTGTATTCTGTAGCACACGGTAATGGAGGGTTGGGCGTATACAGTGTCCTGAGCCATATACTACAGTATATACGGTATTATAGTCCCCTGTGACTGAAACATACCTAACACCTCCACGAGCACCAGTCACAGCTGGGATAAGATTTGGCATCTACTGGCCTTATCAGTGTTCAGACACCCTTACATTAAAGAATTGGGCCGCAGTTGGGCCAGATTTGGTAGATGCCTTCCCTGGCACAGTCCCAAGGAGAATTCCCTGTAGACTGGGATTTTAGCCACCACTGCTGGTAGACCCGTATGAGCGTACTCTTCCATACACCTGCAGATTCAGCTACTTCCTTCACACTATGGTCTTTGGCCACGCCCACATGCTCAGTCCCTCCTTTTAGCCAATCATTAACATCTGCTCTGGAGCGTTTCCCACACATGGGATGAGACATTCCCAGCACTGTAGCACCTCTTCCCAATCTATGGATCCCGTCACTCACACCCCACAGCCCCATCATCCTAGTGCAGCGCCCTCTGCAGGAGCATGAAGTTACTACCACTATAAACATACAAGGTGACCAAGTCTTTGGTCGGTGAGTTATTCAGCTCTCCTGTTTAGTGTCAAGGTTTTGTTGGGATGAAATTAACCAAATCTGTCCGGCACTTTATTACTGAGTCCTCTTCCTCACACGTTGCTCAACTTCCATACGTAGACACTCGCTATCTGTGTTTACCTGTAGTTGATTCTTATGCAGTCTCATTTTTTTCCCGCCTACAGTTAGCTTAACCCTGCTCTTACTGCTGTTCTTACAAGATGCTCATTTAATCTCTGATAGCTCATCTGGCTAATTAGTAGGGTTGCCAAAGGCAACTTAATGTTGCATCCCGTATTAAACCAATACAGGAAGCTATTTGTTCTGTATTTTCGTAAATGCCTTACACAGTTCTGCCACTCACACATGAACACCCCTGCCTGGCTCAGCTCTTGATTGATTTCAATCTCATGTTACTAACAGGCCACAGTTTCTCTCTTCAGGTGTACACAAGTCATCTTGGCTGGTGTGACGCAATAGATACCACCTGCCAGTAAGCTACCACTCCATGTGGGAGACTACGGTTGAGTTCCTGGTGTGGGTGACTATGCTGTGCTACACCAATAAGAGTCCTTGGGCAAGACTCCTAACACTACATGGGCCCACCTGTAACATGGTTAACCTCGTAAGTCGCTGTGGATAAGAGTGTCAGCTAAATGCCGTAAATCAATGATATGTATTACAACAGTTGCTCATGGAGTGCCCCAGGGTTCTGTCCTTGGGCCCATCCTGTTTATATTATAGATCACACCTCTAAGCCAGACCATTAGAGTAAAACCACGGTTATACTACAAGATACTCAGATGTACATTAGCACCGTGCATGAATTGTAAATCAAATTCCTTCTGCAAATCAATTCCTTCAAACTAAATTCAGACAAAACACATCACCTTCTTAACGTTAATGTAAATCTTGATTGCGTTCCTATTAAATCAGTTCAAATCATTAAATTCTTTTTTTTGTCCACTTACATCTCAGCCACATAATAGGTCACTGACTAAAACGACTTGCCCAAAGTGGCATTGCATGGTAAACATGTTCCTCTCCATCTCATTACCGTTGGAATGGTCTTCCTGTTAAATTTCTCAGCAGGCAGTGTCCTCACTTTTACCAAGTGCTCTGCACACATCACCCCCACCCTCCACCAGATTCACTGGTTACCAATGTCTTCCTGGAACAAGTACAGTCGTCACCCACCAACCCGTCAAAGCTCTTCATGGTCCCACCCCTACATACCTCCTTCATCTCTTCTGTCCCCCTCGCTCCCTCAGATCTTCCTGCACTGGACTTCTTGCACAAGACTGTCGTCAGTCTGCAGCAGGGCTACCGCTCTGAAAACAGGCAACCTGTAAGAAGGTGCAGCCTGTCAGATTCATACTCCAAACATCAGGGGGCAACATATGACTAGAAAGATGAAGTGCAGTTGTGGTAAAAAAAAAAACTCTCTGTGATTGGTAGCATTAACGGCTCTTTACTTACCAGTCTAGAAAAACATCCAGCCTCACAGCAAGCAGACCCTGGGTTTGATTCCCAGTTGGGGGATCTGGGGGTCCTGTCTGTGTGGAGTTTGAATGTTCTCCCGGTGTCTGGGTGATATTCCTCTGGGTTCCTCTGTTTGCTACTGAACATGGATTGTTGTTGAGAGCTATGGTGGAGGCCACTTGGTGGTCACTTGTCAGGAGCTTTAGCCATCATTGTGTTTACACTTCCTTTCATTGGCTACCTGCCTTAAACCATCTAACCAGGAGCAGCACTTTCAGTACAAAAGTGCACAAAGAAGTAGCAGAGGTACTTCTTCTTTATCTCATTCTGGGCTTTATTGACTTGACTCACTATCGCCCCCTGAGGTACAAAGTGGTGTTATGAGACAGGACAGGCTGAGGCTAGTTGGTTAGCATGCTAACATCAGTAGATATCTCTGCAACAAGACACGAATACATCAAAACTGTCAAAATGGTTATGTTCATATACTGTTGTAATATCATCTTCATATTTTATTGATGGTGTTAGTTCATTTCTGAATGTTTTAAACTGAAACCTTTTCTCCTCAGGAAAAGATAGGTAGCTCAAGGAAGATGAAGGTGACCAGGATCAATAACTGGTGATAAATTTAGACTGATATGATCAATATTTATTCAACTACACATACAGACGTCTGTCTCTCAGTATGGTGGAGCAGGGACTTGCTAACCCAACACGCCAGACGTCTCGGTATGGAGCTGTAGAGGTTCCTAATGGAGTCCTGTGGTAATCCATCCCATGCAGCTTGAACATCCTCACACAGTTCCTGCAGATGGTGCGGTAGGGGTGGAGGTGGAGTGACACCAGGTCTTCTGGACGTGTGACAACAAACCGTTCATCTCGGTGCTGACCACGGTGCCTCCACACACGGATTCGTTGGGCGTCTCCACCAAGACTAAAGTGGGACTCGTCACTGAAGATGACCCGCTGCCATTCTGAGTCACTCCATGACAGTCTAGTACGACACCACTGCAGTGTTTGGTGACGGTGACGTGGTGTTAAGGACAGTCGTGGTAACGGTCTGTGTGCATGTAGTCCTGCATGGTGCAGCCGTCTGCCAATGGTGCTTGTCATTCTTGTAGCCCTGAAAATGATGTGTGCCCCCAGGTACCATTATAAATCAATAGCGTTCTCTGATTTTGAAAGAGATGTTTGAAAAGGGAGCTCGAAAGCGACATACGTCTCCAACAGCATGTACACCGGCTCATAATTCATCACACAGGCTCTCTTTTCTTATACGCCTTAACGACATTCATGCTGAGGATTGTCCTCATTTTCATTTGACCCATTTTGAATCACCTCTCTCGTTCGATGCACTCCAAGCGCGCTGTGTTCACTGAACTCAGGTCAGCGGGTTGGAGTCCGGCAGGGTGCTGCGTGGCTCGGACAGTCAGCGGTCCGCTTCTCGGGTGATAAACCAGCATGGGTTCAGAGCGTGGTATGCAGCAGCTGTGGGCTCGTGGATCTCCCTGCTGAGGTTCAGGCCTGCTCAGCGCTGTGGAGGCACCACAGGGAAACCCTGAGAGCGTGAGTGGACTGCGGTGACAGGAGGTGCAGTATAAGACTCTCCAGCAGCTCTATTCCGCATAGAGAAATTAATGAGGGCTGCCCTGAAAACTTAACCCTGGTTGCAAAAGAAGGGGAAACGGTTGCATAATATGGAGTGCAAATTTCAGAAGCACTGGAATGTGCTCTAGCAGTCGAAGACACCCATCTAGATGGATGTTGTTGGGGATTTTAAAGACTCTTCAGGTTTAGTTCCAGCTGATGAGATGTCTGACACAATGCATATCCTGAAATACCACATATACACACATATAGACTGATATGATTCATATTTATTGAGCTACACATACAGTGGGTGCTAACCCAACATGCCAGACGTCTCGGTATGGAGCTGTAGAGGTTCCTAATGGTGTCCTGTGATAATCCATCCCCTGCAATATCCTCACACAGTTCCTGCAGATGGTGCGGTAGGGGTGGAGGTGGAGGGACACCAGGCCTTCTGGACGTGTGACAACAACCGTTCATCTTGGCACTGACCATGGTGCCTCCACACACGGGTTCGTTGGGCGTCTCCGCCAAGACCAAAGCGGGACTCGTCACTGAAGATGACCCGCTGCCATTCTGAGTCACTCCATGACAGTCTGGTACGACACCACTGCAGTCTTTGGTGACGGTGACGTGGTGTTAAGGACGGTCGTGGTAACGGTCTGTGTGCATGTAGTCCTGCGTGGTGCAGCTGTCTGCCAATGGTGCTGCACTAACAGGATGACCCATGGTACTCATGAATAATTTTTGTCCCCATTTTTATTTTTCTACATCTTAAATTTGGAGGGCAGTCGGGGGCTGGAGATTAGGGAACCAGCCTTGTAGCTGGAGGGGGTCACTCAATTGACAGTAACGACTGCAATGCCCCAAGCAAGGCACCTGGCCCCCAACTGCTCCCCAGGCACCGTGGCCCCCTTGTCATGCTTGTACTTAAAACATGTGCATGAGTAACAGTCGTGGCCTGGAGGTCAGGGAATCAGCCTTGTGACTGGAGGTCACTGACCCATTTTCCTAAACCTACGGGACACGACTGAAGAGACCTTAAGCAAGGCACCTAACCCCTAACTGCTCGTCACTGGGTGCCAAGGGTAGGGCTGCCCTCCGCTCCAGGGAAGTGTAAAATCTGTTGGTTGAGGATCTCATGCATTATATCCATGATGGCTTAACTGAGCATCATTTGTTTGGAGAGGTTTGTTGGTTTCATACTACAGACCTGCTCTGAGGGCAGGCTAGAAGCTACTATTACTAAGTTTTCACTGAATAATAAAAATGGACTTTGGTTTATTAGACTTTGTTGATCACACCCGGTCTCGGTCCCTCATGGATTTAGCCTTCACATAGACTCAAGTGCTAAAAGATTTGGTCTTGACTTAGACTCTTTGTGTCCCTGTCTCAGTCTTGACCCTGACTATAGTACAGACCTGCCCTGAGGGCAGGCTAGAAGCTATTACTACTAGGTTTTCATTGAGTAATAAAAAAATGTAATTTGTTGGGTTTATTAGACTTTGTTGATCATGTCTGGTCTTGGTCACTCATGAATTTAGCCTTCACTTAGACTTGAGCACTAAAAGTTTTGGTCTTGACTTTGACTCTTTGTCTCTCAGTCTTGACCCTGACTCGGATGTAGCAGTCTTAACTCTAAAAGCCACTATTTGAAGCTTCGAATAGGCCTACATCAACAATGGATGGAGTGACTATGCTAAAGGTGTGCAGCCACTTTGGGTTAATCGTAGAGGAATTAAGCTCATTATATTGTGTTAACTGATTCCCATCTCGCCCTGGAAGAGATTGGTGGCCTGTCCAGGGTGTCTCCTGCCTTATACCCAGTGAGAGCTGGGATAGACTCTAGCACCCCGGTCAACCCAGAGAGATCAGGGGTTTGGAAGATGCCTGGTTGAATGAATGAATTTCATCTCAGACATGTTGCTGCTTTGAGTTGAAGAATGATTCAGAAATGCCGCATCTCATCTGGCTTTGTGTGGGATGTGCCGGAAAGCGGAGACACTGTTCATACCGACTTTTTTCCTGGTGTTGTGCTAATTGACGGAGCTAGAGCGCCGAGTTTATTTAAAGAGAAGCGACTTATAACCTTCGTCTTCCTTTCCTCCTAAACTATAATCGCCACAGTCTGTCTGCAGAATGGTCTCCTGACTCCCTTTGGAGACGTAACCAAATACGGAACAAACCGGAAAAAAAACAGACTGGCAGATGCTTTTAAAGAATGTTGCTGATATTTCCAGGGCTTTGATCCATCAGTAGAGCTGTCCTAATAATCCCTGTAATGTGCTCGCTAGCCTGTAATGGCTGTTAAGTTGGAATTAAAGCGCTGCGTATAAAGGTGCATGCTTGTAACAGCTTACCGTGATTTTCCTCACAGGTTAAAATGTCTTGGAAGATCTTGTAGCTCCGGTTCAAATCCTGCAGTGTGCTCCACCTGAGGCTCAGTGACCGGGTCTATGTGTTTCTTTAGTTTTTGAAATCTGGCACAGTTGAGGCTGATATTGAAGTTTTAAAACTAGGGGCTCCTAAATGGTTCTTGGCCTGGAGGTATGGTTCTAGGTAAAAGCCTTTTATGGCAGGTGGGATGTATAATGGGGACAGAGGTATATGGAGTGTGACTTACCTATGAATAGGCAGTCATGGAGGTTAGGGAGCCTAGCCTTGTGATCGGATAGTCGCCGGTTCGATTCTCTGAACCAAAGAACATGACCAAAGTGCCCCTGAGCGAAGCATCTTCCTTCCAACTACCTAGCAGCTACGATCTGACCTCTCAGGCTACCTGTCCAACTTCTAATTTCAATTTCGCCAATCCACCTTAAAGGGTGCAGCAGCTACGATCTGACCTCTCAGGCTACCTGTCCAACTTCTAATTCCAATTTCACCATTCCACCTTAAAGGGTGCAGCAGCTACGATTTTACCTCTCAGGCTACCTGTCCAACTTCTAATTCCAATTTCACCATTCCACCTTAAAGGGTGCAGCAGCTACGATCTGACCTCTCAGGCTACCAGTCCAACTTCTAATTCCAATTTCACCATTCCACCTTAAAGGGTGCAGCAGCTACGATCTGACCTCTCAAGCTACCAGTCCAACTTCTAATTCCAATTTCACCATTCCACCTTAAAGGGTGCAGCAGTTACGATTTTACCTCTCAGGCTACCTGTCCAACTTCTAATTCCAATTTCGCCAATCCACCTTAAAGGGTGCAGCAGCTACGATCTGACCTCTCAAGCTACCAGTCCAACTTCTAATTCCAATTTCGCCATTCCACCTTAAAGTTCGTTCTCGTTTGCCAAAGCATCTGCCATTGCTGAGGTCGTTGGAGTAACGCTGTAATCACGATCAGGCGCTATCTGCACTTTCATCTCTTGGTCGGTGTCAGACGCTGCCAACACCAGGGAAGGGCATCTCGGCCGACATTGCCAAACATCAAGCCTGGGTGCGGGCATGCTGTAATCGTTCCAGGCAAAAAGACAGGGCACCACCCCTTTGGGTTTTCTCTTTCCCACGGCCGTCACAACAAAGTGGCCTGTGTTGAAATGCCTACTACAGACCCGAGTACTGAAGGGGGCTGAAGTTGTCCCCACGAATCTGTGTAAGCCACCGAGCCCGCACCTCAGGATCCACTGGAAACCTATGAAAGCTAATCTCTGAGTTGTACCTTGAAGAATTAGCACACAGAGGCACACAGCAATGTAGAGACGTCTTCTTCTCTTGACGTTGATACGTCAGTCGTTTCTCCTGTATCTTAAAAACACTCATGGTTTCTATTGCTTTCCACAGATTCGCTCAATTCTCCCCACAACTACTACAACCGGAAACAGTGATGCATACCAACCATAAACCGGAAATGAAGAGACGCCATCTTGTGCACACAGCGAATATTGCTCTTGAGTCAACATGTGAAATAGTTCATCCCGAAACGAAGACTAATAGGCATCCGTCCAGGTCCTAAGCTGGACAGAGGACTGGGAAACGGACTGTCCAGCCTAAAACTGGACGTGTGGCCACTCTAGCGACGGTGCTACCCACTGCTACGCCACTCCTGGACGTTTCTTTAGGTAGTTGAAAGGGACTGGTCTATGGGTTGAACCAGCTGTCTGGGTTGAAACGGGCTGCCTGTTTTGGGTGGAACCAAACGAAATTTTTTGTTTTCCTCATGCCCGATAACAAATGAGCCGCAATACGTTAGCGCTCCTCTACTTTGCTGATGTACTTAGATCCACTAAACTTTTGTTTTTCTGTGAAAGCTAAAGGCTAAACAGCACAGATGGCTTTATCGAGCCCATTCGTCCACTCTCTCGCCCCTATAGCCCATTGTGAAGCACCTCTAATAATCCACAAATGTGGCCGGCATTAAGGAGCTCATTTCAGAGCGCTCCTGGATCTGCGCCTGTTCTCCGTCTCTCCTGTTCAGGCTCAGGGCGAGAGCTTGATCTCATCATTTACTCGCATTAACGCTGCGCACATCCTGCGGCCAGTCTCTCAGACGCTATAGCCCCATGACTCAGTCCTTCTGTCGGGGTGAGTGCGCTACGTGTCGGACCTGCCTGGGAACGGACCTCAGTCACAAGGTTTAACAAAGAATTCCAGTAGGACTTTCGTCCATCCGGCTTCCTGCATTCAGGTGTTTGGGGAAGACGCTTTACCTGTTCCGGCGTGTCTGAGCCCCTGTGCATACAGCGAGCTCAATAAAGATGAGTTTGGTGTGGAGGTTCTGCAGGGGCCTGCACAGAGCCCGCCCGGAACACCTTTAACCCCACTGAACACCTTTAGGATGAACCGGAATGTCTGCTTTCAGCCACGGCTTCTCATCCAACATCAGGGCCTGACTTCTTCATGCTCTGTTGAAGGACTGGGCACAGACACACTCCAAGATCTCGGGGAAAGCCTTTCCAGAAATATGGGAGCTGGGGGAACCTACTGAGAATAGTCCACCAACTATCCAACCAACAGTGTCCTGAGGGCAGCATCCTGTGGGAAGTGTTCAATGGGCAGCATCCTGTGGGCAATATCTTGAGGGCAGCATCCTATGGGCAGTGTTCAATGGGCAGCATCCTGTGGGCAATATCTTGAGGGCAGCATCCTATGGGCAGTGTTCAATGGGCAGCATCCTGTGGGCAATATCTTGAGGGCAGCATCCTGCGGGCAGTGTTCAATGGGCAGCATCCTGTGGGCAGTGTTCTGGGCCAATATTCTGTGGGCAGCATCCTGCGGGCAGTATCCTGTGGGCAGCATCCTGCAGACAGTGTCCTGAGGGCAGCATCCTGTGGGAAGTGTTCAATGGGCAGCATCCTGTGGGCAGTGTTCTGGGCCAATATTCTGTGGGCAGCATCCTGCGGGCAGTATCCTGTGGGCAGCATCCTGCAGACAGTGTCCTGTGGGCAGCATCCTGTGGGGAGTGTTTAATGGGCAGCATCCTGTGGGCAGCATCCTGAGGGCAGTGTTCTGTGGGTAGTATCCTGTGGGCAGTGTTCTGTGGGCAGCATCCTGGGGGCAGTGTCCTGAGGGCAGCATCCTGTGGGGAGTGTTTAATGGGCAGCATCCTGTGGGCAGCATCCTGAGGGCAGTGTTCTAGGTGCAGTATCCTGTGGGCAGTATCTTGAGAGCAGCATCCTGGGGGCAGTGTTCTAGGTGCAGCATCCTGTGGGAAGTGTTCAATGGGCAGCATCCTGTGGGCAATATCTTGAGGGCAGCATCTTATGGGCAGTGTTCAATGGGCAGCATCCTGTGGGCAGCATCCTGTGGGCAGTGTTCTGGGCCAATATTCTGTGGGCAGCATCCTGTGGGCAGTATCCTGTAGGCAGTGTTCTCTGGACAGCATCCTGCGGGCAGTGTTCTGTGGGCAGTATCCTGTGGGCAGCATCCTATAGACAGTGTCCTGAGGGCAGCATCCTGTGGGCAGCATCCTGAGGGCAGCATCCTGGGGGCAGTGTTCTAGGTGCAGCATCCTGTGGGCAGTGCTCTGGGGGCAGTGTTCTGGGGGCAGTGTTCTGTGGGTAGTATCCTGTGGGCAGTGTTCTGTGGGCAGCATCCTGGAGGCAGTGTTCTGTGGGTAGTATCCTGTGGGCAGTGTTCTGTGGGCAGCATCCTGGAGGCAGTGTTCTGTGGGTAGTATCCTGTGGGCAGTGTTCTGAGGGCAGCATCCTGTGGGGAGTGTTTAATGGGCAGCATCCTGTGGGGAGTGTTTAATGGGCAGCATCCTGTGGGCAGCATCCTGAGGGCAGTGTTCTAGGTGCAGCATCCTGTGGGCAGCATCCTGTGGGCAGTATCTTGAGGGTAGCATCCTGGGGGCAGTGTTCTAGGTGCAGCATCCTGTGGGCAGTATCTTGAGGGCAGCATCCTGGGGGCAGTGTTCTAGGTGCAGCATCCTGTGGGCAGTGTTCTAGGTGCAGCATCCTGTGGGCAGCATCCTGAGGGCAGTATCCTGTGGGATGTGTTCAATGGGCAGCATCCTGTGGGTAGTATCCTGAGGGCAGCATCCTGTCCTGCCGGACTGGCAAGGTAGCAGTGTCTAATAGAGTGGACAGTGAGTGGACACAGCGTCTAAACACTCCAGCAGCACTGCTGTGTCTGATCCACTCACACCAGCACCACACACACTAACACACCACCACCACGTCAGTGTCCCTGCAGTGCTGAGAATGATCCACCACCCACATAATCCCTGCTCTGTGGTGGTCCTGTGGGGGTCCTGACTATTGAAGGACAGGGTAATAAAGTACCGAGGGCCTACAAACTCTAACTGTAGAGCTCCTACATGGTCAGTTGAAGAGCTCAGTAGCTGCATAAGTGCGTGGCATGGTATTACGTTCGCTGGTGCCGGTGTGAGTGGCAGAGCTCCGTGAAATCCCCGGTCTCAGAGTCATACCTGCCGCTCTCCATCCGTGTCGTGAGAGCGGGGTCTCCTGGGAAGCCTGGCTCGGCTCGGCGAGTTTCTCTCCGAGCTTCAGCGCTGAATCGTCGAGGCTGGATGCTTTCCCCATCTGGCGGATGACAGCGGCCATGGCCCCCTATTCATTTCCTGTCCCACCGTACCGTCACACAGGAAATGAATCATGCAGGCTGACGTGGAGGCATGGGAGACTTCCTGCAATAAGAGCAGAGTGGAGGAGTGATGAATGGAGCTTTGATACGGTTCTGGAGTTTTATTTATTCCCTTAACGTCTGTGCGCTGACAGGGGACAGAGCCGCTCAACTTAGAGAAGTTATATACTGGCGCAATGTGCAGACCTTTTTTATTATTCGCTTTTCTTCAGCTGTCTGACAGTAACTCCACACAGCTCACCGCTCTTAGTCCAGACCACCCCAACAAATCACCCAGAGGACCAGATGATGTCATACTGCAGTTGCTGTGTTGTGTGATGACTGGAATGCAACTATAAGGATGACTACATGTGTCCTAGGTTTAACTAGCTATTAAGATAGCGTGTTTAAGGTGGTAGTAACTTCAGACTCCTGCAGAGGGCGCTGCATGAGGATGATGGGGCTGCGGGGTGTGAGTGACGGGATCCATAGATTGGGAAGAGGTGCTACAGTGCAGGGAATGTCTCGGTCCATGTGTGGAAAATGGCTCCAGAGCATGTGACTGCATGTGGGCGTGGCCAAAGACCATAGTGTGAAGGAAGTAGCTGAATCTGCAGGTGTGTGGAAGCGTACGGTCATACGGGTCAACCAGCAGTGGATACAATCCCAGTCTACAGGGAATTCTACTCGGGATTGTGCCAGGGAAGGCATCCACCAAATCTGCCCTGACTGTGCCTGAACATTGATGTGGCCTACACCCAGAGAGTTGCCCAGTCCCAGCTGCGGTTGGTGCTGGTGGAGGGGACTCATCTGGTGGGCTCATGTTTTGATCTAGCTGTGCTCGTACAGAACGGTGTCTCTAAGAGACACAGCTAAGCTGGCTCTCTCATTGGTCAGGGCATCAGGAGCTGGACAGAAAGCCTGACATATTGAACTAGCATAAGAATTAAGACGTGATGGCGGAATCGACCAATCATCCTTCTCTCTCTCTTTCGTTTTACTTTCTTTGTACATCTCCTTCTCTCTCTGTTCTTTCTCTCCCTCACTCTCCCTTCTTCTCTCTCCTTTCATTCTTTACTCTCTCGCTTTATAATCTGTCTTTGTCGCTCTTTACTCTCTCTTCTCTTACTTTTCTCTTTCTCTCTGCTCTCTCCATCCCTCATTTTTCTCCTTCTCTATCTGTCTCTTTTCTTTATTTACACTCACGTTCTCTCTTTACTCTCTCTCTTTCTCTTGGTAGTCTCTCGCTCGCCTCTTTCCTTACTCTACCTTTACTCTCTCTGTGCTTTTTGCCCTTCTCTCTTTTCTCTCTCTCTTTACTCTCTCTCTCTCTTTCTCTTCACTTTGTCTCAATCCCTCTCTACTTTGTCTACACTTTCACACTCACTCTGTTCTTTTTCTCAATTCTTTCTCCTTTACTTTTTATTTTCTCTGGACCTTTTTTCCCAGTCTTTCTTTTTCCATCCCTCACCCTCCTTTCTTCTCTTTTCTGTCCTGTCTTTCTCTTTTTACTCTCTTAACTTTATCCCTCTCTTTATTCTCACTGTCCTCTTTCTTTTCTTTTCTATCTCTTGCTCTTTTTTCTCTCTTTTCACTCTTTCTCTCTATTCATTTTCTCCTCTCTCTTTCTTTTCTCTCTATCTGTGTTTCTCTTTACTCTCTCTCTCTTTCCCTTCTCTTTACAATCCCTCTTTTCTACACTTTTGTACACACTTAGTTCTTTCTTTTTCTCGTTTCTTTCCCCTTTACTCTTTATTTTCTCTAGAACTTTTTCCCCAGTCTCCGTCCTTTCTTTTTCCCTCCCTCCCTCTCCCCTCTCTTTCTCTCTCTCTCTCTCTCTCTCTCTCTCTCCTGTCACTTTCCCTTAATCACGAACGTCAGGCTATTGATTCCTGGGGCATCTCTCTGAGAATAACACCTGCCTGCTGGTGCATCAGGGACCACGACTACATCGTCTCTTCACGGTCAGGACACTGGTGGACATGTGAGCATGTGAGCGTGTGGACAGGCACGAGAACTTCCCTAACCCGAGCTGCCGTTACGCAGGTAAGGTGGAGGTTAAGAAATCTGAGTTAAAAAAGTGGTCCAAAAAAGGAAATCGTTAGAAAAGCCCGGCTCACACAGTCGTGATTAATTAGCTGCCCATCACGCAGCCTGCGGACGCGGGGAACGGATGGATTGCCTATTAGAAGTGAACAGAGGAGAAGGAGGCCAGCAAGGTAAGCTGTCTGGAGTCTGATGCCTGAAGACAGCTGGAGAAAGCACATCCTTCCCCACGCCAGTCCAATACTGCCCCGACTACTGCCCTCTCTATCAGCCAAACACACACACAATCCCAAACGCCCTGTCATGATTCCCCGTCATGGGCTTTTCCCCTTCCCCACATTCTTCAGCCTAATGTCTGTCTACTGAACCGGTACCATATATGTATCATCTAGAACCACAGATGATCATTTCATACACGTTTCCTGAAAATGAAAACCACTGGCTCTAAACTTCCTTCTAATAGACATTCGGCTGCAGGGTTCTACGAATGAACATTAACCAGTTAACATCAGTTATCTAGAACCCATTGGGAATCATCTTGTTACCCAAAACTATTGGCTAGAACTTTGGAGACTGTGCTTCACACTTGGTTAATACATTTATGGCAATTAGCTGACGCTCTTAGCTACTTATAAGGTTAATCATATTACAGGTGGGCCAGTGTCGTGTTAGGAGTCTTGCCCAAGGACTCCTATTGGTGTAGCACAGCGTAGTCACCCAGACTGGGACTGGAACCCCAGTCTCCCACATGGTGTGGTAGCTCAGCGACAAGTGGTCTAATTCCATGCACATAGGCTAGGCCTCATCTCTGTACCTGACTGAGCCATGATTGCAGACGTGTTCAGCAAGCAGTGAGGCCCTCCACGTGTCATCCGGAAATCTACCACGACTGTCCTTAACACCACGTCACCGTCACCAAAGACTGCAGTGGTGTCGTACCAGACTGGCATGGAGTGCCTCAGAATGGCGTTGGGTCATCTTCAGTGACGAGTCCCGCTTTAGTCTTGGTGGAGACGCCCAACGAATCCGTGTGTGGAGGCACCGTGGTCAGCACCAAGATGAACGGTTTGTTGTCACACGTCCAGAAGACCTGGTGTCCCTCCACCTCCACCCCTACCGCACCATCTGCAGGAACTGTGTGAGGATATTGCATGGGATGGATTATCACAGGACTCCATTAGGAACCTCTACAGCTCCATACCGAGACGTCTGGTGTGTTGGGTTAGCAAACACGGCGGCCCGACGCCATACTGAGAGACAGAGTTCTGTATGTGTAGCTCAATAAATATTGATCATATCAGTCTAAATCTATCACCAGTTATTGATCCTGGTCACCTTTATCCCCCTTCCCAACAGCACCGTACTCCCACACCTCCTTCTGGGTGCAGCTGTTCTTCTGATGATGAAGGAATGTCCGTTGTAATTAATGGTGTGCTAGCGTAGCTGCAGGTGGAGGTGGGTTTAGGAAAACACTGTAATGTTCCTGTAAGCAAGATTCACACACTCGCACACACCTACAGTGAAGGCGTGCTCCCAGAAGCACTGATATGCATCTTCCCTCGTGCATATTTATCATATCTCTCCATCTCTGGCGTGTGTTCTAAGCTGGTTTCTCTTGGTGTTCTGTTCAGTTTAGCACCACAACCTGCTAATTATATACAGCAGGGAATAAACGATCTCCTGGTTTCTTCTCCTCCTGGTTCTACACTCTCAAACGGCACCGTGCACCTTCGTTTATCTGTGCTCCGTCTACACGGAGAAGCACCTCTACATTAGCTCTTCTCATCAGGGAACGGAATCCTGGAAGCCGAAATCAGAAGCGCAGCAAGACCTTTTTAAAGGCTCCCCGAACGTGACGACGGTTCCTTCCCTCCTCGCTGAGCAAATACAGCTCGTGGCTGAAGTCAGATCACCATTTAGAGATAAAACCCTCAATTTCCTTTGATGATATGAAGCAAATTGCCAATTTGGCACAAGGACCTAGAGGTGAAGAGATTTTCCGGGCTGTTGGAATGGGGAAGTGAGATGACAGCATTTACAGTGATTTGCCAGTAAGCTGATAGTGAAGTAATGCACATCACTGTTTAGAAACTCTTGCACATCTGTACACTGGGAGTTTAGCCACTGCTGGTAGACCCGTATGACCGTACACTCCCATACACCTGCAGATTCAGCTACTTCCTCACACTATGGTCTTTGGCCACGCCCACATGCTCAGTCCCTCCTTTTAGCCAATCATTAACATCTGCTCTGGAGCGTTTTCCACACATGGAACGAGACATTCCCTGCACTGTAGCACCTCCTCCCAATCTATGGATCCCGTCACTCACACCCCGCAGGCCCCATCGTCCTCATGCAGCACCATCTGCAGCGGTCCGAAGTTACTCCCACCTTAAACACGGAAGGAATCAACCGACAGGAATGAAGATGAGCGGTTTGTTGTCACATTTTCAGAAGGCCAGGTGTCCCTCCACCTTCACCACCATCCGCACCATCTGCAGGAACTGTGTGAGGATGTTCAAGCTGCATGGGATGGATTACCACAGGACACCATTAGGAACCTCTACAGCTCCATACCGAGACGTCTGGCATGTTGGGTTAGCAAACATGGTGGCCCAACTCCACCATACTGAGAGGCAGACTTCTGTATGTGTAGCTCAATAAATATTGATCATATCAGTCTAAATTTATCATCAGTTATTGATCCTGGTCACCTTTATCTTCCTTCCCAACAGCACCGCACTCCCACACCTCCTTCTGGGTGTAGCCCTCACTGCTTTTCTCTCCAATTGTTGGCCACTTTGGGGATTGGGTCAGTAAAACACATGCTGGCTGAGCTGCCCTTGCGTTGTTATAGACCCGTACTGAGCCCCAGAGCATCATATTATTGTTTCTAACTGTCAAGAAACATCTCCTAACAGAATAATGATACTTTCCTCATCTGTGGTATCACCTGCATGCATCATCGCCACCTGGGCGATTCCATGATTGGGGTGTCATTTCATCTTTGTAGCCTGTAACACTATAATTAGGGTGACACAGGTTAGTCTGACCTCCGTCAGCCAATTTCACAGCGTCATTAAAACGAAAGAAGGGAAAATGGAAGAACAAACTTTTTCCCTCCTGTGATCTTCAGGGAGTTTGATGAGGCATATTCCTGTTGGCTATCTGACCTGGAATGGTCCAGATATGTCATGATGGGGGGGAGGGGGGAGGGGAAACAGTGGGAAACTGAAATGCCTGTTGTATATAAGTTTTAATGAATGACAAGACATTTCAAGTATGATATGATGATGACACATAATCATGCATAAATAATATAGGAATATTTATATTTTAGGATATAGTGTAGTTACAGCACCAGTCGAAAACTTACAGCTACTCATAGAAGGTTCTCCGTTTGTTTATCTTAATGCTTTACCGTAGAATAAAAGTGAAGACACCAAACCAAAAACTAGCCTCATGGAATTATCCAGTCCACCTTAAAACCCTCCAGAGTGGAGCTGTACAGGATGAGGAACCAGCTTTCCTACCCTGCAGTGGAGCTGATAGAACAAGGTTTATTATTAAGCAGGTTTGGAGCGATTCTATTGGTCGGTCCCTCATGAATATTCACTAAGCTGAAAGGAGAACTAGAGCTTTTACACTGTGCAGAAAAAGAGATCAAAGTTTCTACACCACTAAATATATATTAGAGGTGGAGATATGGAGGAGTAGCATACTGTGTACAGCAGGAGTGGATGTGGTGTATCAGGATACGGACTGGTTCAGACTCTCATCAGGTGGAGCAGTTCAGTGTGCAACTGTCGAGTCTTCAGAACATTTAGTTGGTTGTGTTTAAATCCCTGTGGGGTGTGAGTGATGGGATCCATAGATTGAGAAGAGGTGCTACAGTGCAGGGAATGTCTCGTTCCATGTGTGGAAAACGCTCCAGAGCAGATGTTAATGATTGGCTAAAAGGAGTGACTGAGCATGTGGGCGTGGCCAAAGACCATAGTGTGAAGGAAGTAGCTGAATCTGCAGGTGTATGGAAGCGTACGCTCATACGGGTCTACCAGCAGTGGATAAAATCCCAGTCTACAGGGAATTCTCCTCAGAATTGTGCCAGGGAAGGAATCCACCAAATCTGGACCAACGGAACATTGTTCAGGATGTGGTCTACATCTAGAAACTTGTCCAGTACATACCAAATCCTATCACAGCTGTTATCAGTGCTCATGGAGACAGATGTTGTCACAAAGTAGCTTTACAGAAAATCCAGGTCCCAGCCCCCAAAGAGCAAACCAAGTGGAAGAAACCTAGAGAGGAACTAGGAACCAAAAAGAGGAACCTATCTTCATCAGGTCGACCCTGGATAGCAACAAACACAAACAGGATCAGAGGATACAACTGAACGAATAGGAGGAGTGTTGGGAAAGGTCCGGTTTGCCTGTAATTAAATAGAAGGATCATCAGATGGGCATGCGCCAGGCAGGTGAGGTGCCACCTCACACCAGAAGACAAGGAGAAGCTTCATGGTAAGCAAACTGGGCAGCAGGAAGCCCGTGGCACCAGGTAAAGCAACGGCATCATAGCGCACAGGATGGGCAGCAGCCCCGCATTACACAGCTATTAGGTACAACTCAGTTACAGGTGAGTGACTGTTAGAGCTTGCCAAAGACCTGACTTGAAACCAGTTGAAAAGGACTGGTTGGAGACCTGAGGACTATGGGGGCATGTGTTGAGATCATTCTGGTTGGCCCTGGCAGTCTAGCCCTGTAGTATGGCACATGGCCTTTGTGGTATCCCGAATACTGTACTGTATGCTACGACTAACAGTGGCATGCAGTGCATAGTGGTTCTAAAATACAGCTTGTGGTGCAACCTGGACACATCTTCAGTGATGTTACCGGGGTCACTGGGTGTTTCGGGTCTTACATCAGACACCCTCACCCAGGAGACCCAGCGGGGGCCCAGGTAGCACACTACACCACGCATCCCCCCTCCTTAACCAGAGCCAACCTGAAGCCTTTACCGCAGCTTCCATAATGTTCCTCATGGCTCTTCGTCTGTGCAGTCTGCAGATCCCTTGGAGTCCCAGAATCCGATGTAGAGACTGGCCAGCAAAGCCCCTTCTGCCAACTTCAACTGGCTCACAGCGGGCCTTTCCCCAATTCCTCCGACACTCCTACGCCACCAGGTCAGCGTACCTGGCCTTCTTCTGCTCTTTAGCTTCCTTGATGCGATCATCACAACAGCACAGTGTCAGCTTGGGCTTATTACAACCACGGCAGGCTCCTGTTACATTAGTCTTGCTAATAGCCGCAGGCATCGCCTTGTACGAAAGTACACCCTGATACGGAGCCCGTCATGTTTGACACGGCTTCTGTAATACAGTAACTGAGAACGCCTCGCTCTGGAGAACAGCACTGAAGCTCTACACCCAGTGCATACAGGGTCTGAAGGACGAATAAGACGGTCTGTTGAGCTGTAAAGGAATGATCCCCGCCGCCATCAGTTTAAATCTCAACTCTGAGAGGGTCACCCCGCCAGTCAGCCAACATGCAACTCGAGTCCCCATCTCTGTAGGCCTTGCCACACTCAGGAGGCAGCAGGAAAGGAGGGAAGCAGGTACGGGATGTAATCCAGCTTCACAACAGCAGAACTCAAGACCCGGCAGAACACCAGCAAGACCGAACAATGGCTGGCAAACAATAGTAGCTGCACACCAATAGATAATAGATGCTAATAGCTTCCGCTGGGGAAAGAGGCTTCGTAGTGCAAAACCGCAAAACACTGGAAACCGCAGAAGTCATCAGAAATGAGTCAGCATGCGGAATCTGATGGAGAACGTACGTGCCCATCGGAGGACCCTGTTATGTAATCAGAGACCGATCAGACAGTTCTTCCTTAGCCTCAGAAAACACCGAACACTTCTCTTCTTCGCTCCAAGAGACTCTCATCGTAGTCTATCTATGTGTAGTCATCGGTTATGACTTGGATTCCCAATGGGAGCATCTGGGACCCCCGACCCCCCCATGGGATTCCTCCCACAGTCCAAATAAATGCAGTCAGGTGAACTGGTAATGCTAAATACCCCTCTAGCTGTGAGTGTGTGAGTGACAGTGAGTGGACACAGTGTCCTAACACTCCAGCAGCACTGCTGCGTCTGATCTACTCACACCAGCACCACCAAACTAACACACCACCCACCACGTC
>JAMWET010002836.1:17500-40000 GCA_024036415.1 Prochilodus magdalenae | reverse complement strand
ATAAAGATACTTATGAAACTCATCATTAAAAGAATAGCCCCCAAGTGTGGGGTCGGGGTGGTGTTGGGAAGGTAGATAAAGTTGACCAGGATCAATAACTGGTGATAAATTTAGACTGATATGATCAATATTTATTGAGCTACACATACAGAAGTCTGTCTCTCAGTATGGCGTCTCGGTATGGAGCTGTAGAGGGTCCTAATGGAGTCCTGTGATAATCCATTCCATGCAGCTTAAACATCCTCACACAGTCCCTGCAGATGGTGCAGTAGGGTGGAGGGACACCAGGCCTTCTGGACGTGTGACACCAAACCGTCCATCTTGGTGCTGACCACGGTGCCTCCACACACGGGACCTCCGGAAGCCTGTTTTTAGAACCATGCTCGATGTGCGTTTCACCCCAGCCACCGCTCGCCAGCCTCTCTGTAGGTCACCTGAGGTCATCTTACGGTGGGTAAGGGACATTGGAATGAGGTGGCGCTCATCACGGTCAGTAGAGAGTGGGTTTGGCCCTCTGCCAGTCTGTCGCTGTGTTGTACTGTGTGTTTGCTGCTGGACCTTGTTCTTATGAACCAGACGCTCACTGTATCTGCCAGTAAAGCTAGAACCCAACCTTCGGTTCCTCACTTAGAACCTGCTGCACATGTGGAGATGCTGATTTAAGAGGAAACTGGAGTGGGCTCTGATTTATTTCCAGAGCTGTATATTGTCATGATGAGTGTGATTCCTAACACACTGGGATTCAGGTTTATAATAGTGAGGGCCGCTTCGTGAGGCTGTTATGGGGAAACGGATGTGAGGGCTTATGAAGCTAAATGCCACAAACAGTCCCAGACATTTCACATCCACTCCAGTGCATGGAGAAGATCAGAGAGCAGATCTCCTCAGACTGTGTCCAAGCCATTACGGTATCAGGGTAAGCTTTGCTGGCAGCGCCGCAAAGAGCTCTCACACATGCGCACTCGTGAAGAACGGAAATCAAATCAGGCGACTCGGTGAGGAAGCCGCGTGCACGAGACGCAGTCTCCAAGTGTTCTCCGTGTTTCGGGGGACATCTGTCTCATCTCGGCGCGCGTATGTGTGTGCATGATACTCGCTTCAAGTGCACTTGACATTTCATGTGTTGCCAGGCGCACGGGGCCGCATCTGTCTCTCTTTTCTTTTTCCTGCGTCATTGTTTTCAGAGTGCTCCAGCGCTCGGCCCCCTCTCGTGGGTTTCAGAACCCAATCCTCTCAGTCCCCCCCCACGCAAAAGTGACATGCTCATGCTGATTTCGGTCCATTTCAATCAGCCGTTTGATCATGCAAACTCATCTTCATTTGACCACCACTTCAGGGCTCGCTCAGCGACTGCGGGCGGCTGGGAGGGATCCGTTTTACGGGAGCGGCGGAAGGCATCAAAGAACTTCTGAAAGGAAGTTCCGCAAAGCCAAACGCTGATCCCCCTGATCAGGTTCCAGTCACAGTTGAGCTCCTCATGCAACACCTGCTGCCGGATCCTAGGGATGTGTCTCACATACTGTGAGTTGATGTGATTCAGTACTCAGGGAAGTTGCATGCCCGTTTCTTTCTTTACTTGCATGTGCAAACTCTGGTTGCTTGCAACTCACATGAAACCAAGTTGCATTATGTGCAGTGTCTTGTGCAAAATAGGTGGCAAGGATGTGTTCCATTCTATTCCTGGGGCAGTATGGTTTCCCCTAGGCTAACTGTGATCCCTTCAGACACTTTTGTGCAACTCTGGTTGCTTGAAACCCACATGAAACCAAGTTGCATTACGTACAGTGTCTTGTGCAAAGGAGGTGGCAAGGCTCTGTTCCATTATAGTTCTGGCGCCATATGGTTTCCCCTGGGCTAACTTTACACAGTGATCCCTATAGACACTTTTGTGCAACTCTGGTTGCTTGAAACTCACATGAAACCAAGTTGCATTATGTACAGTGTCTTGTGCAAAGGAGGTGGCAAGGCTCTGTTCCATTCTATTCCTGGGGCAGTATGGTTTCCCCTAGGCTAACTGTGATCCCTTCAGACACTTTTGTGCAACTCTGGTTGCTTGAAACTCACATGAAACCAAGTTGCATTATGTGCAGTGTCTTGTGCAAAATAGGTGGCAAGGATGTGTTCCATTCTATTCCTGGGACAGTATGGTTTCCCCTAGGCTAACTGTGATCCCTTCAGACACTTTTGTGCAACTCTGGTTGCTTGAAACTCACATGAAACCAAGTTGCATTATGTACAGTGTCTTGTGCAAAGGAGGGGGCAAGGCTCTGTTCCATTATAGTCCTGGCGCCATATGGTTTCCCCTGGGCTAACTTTACACAGTGATCCCTATAGACACTTTTGTGCAACTCTGGTTGCTTGAAACTCACATGAAACCAAGTTGCATTATGTACAGTGTCTTGTGCAAAGGAGGTGGCAAGGCTCTGTTCCATTCTATTCCTGGGGCAGTATGGTTTCCCCTAGGCTAACCATGATCCCTTCAGACACTTTTGTGCAACTCTGGTTGCTTGAAACTCACATGAAACCAAGTTGCATTATGTACAGTGTCTTGTGCAAAGGAGGTGGCAAGGCTCTGTTCCATTCTATTCCTGGGGCGGTATGGTTTCCCCTAGGCTAACAGGGATCCCTTCAGACACTTTTGTGCCACTCTGGTTGCTTGAAACTCACATGAAACCAAGTTGCATTACGTACAGTGTCTTGTGCAAAGGAGGCGGCAAGGCTCTGTTCCATTCTATTCCTGGGGCGGTATGGTTTCCCCTAGGCTAACAGTGATCCCTTCAGACACTTTTGTGCAACTCTGGTTGCTTGAAACTTACATGAAACCAAGTTGCATTATGCACAGTGTCTTGTGCAAAGGAGGTGGCAAGGCTCTGTTCCATTCTATTCCTGGGGCGGTATGTTTTCCCTAGGCTAACAGTGATCCCTTCAGGCACTTTTGTGCAACTCTGGTTGTTTGAAACTCACATGAAACCAAGTTGCATTTTGTACAGTGTCTTGTGCAAAGGAGGGGCCAAGGGTCTGTTCCATTCTATTCCTGGGACAGTATGGTTTCCCCTAGGCTAACAGGGATCCCTTCAGACACTTTTGTGCCACTCTGGTTGCTTGAAACTCACATGAAACCAAGTTGCATTACGTACAGTGTCTTGTGCAAAGGATGTGGCAAGGCTCTGTTCCATTATAGTCCTGGCGCCATATGGTTTCCCCTGGGCTAACTTTACACAGTGATCCCTTCAGACACTTTTGTGCAACTCTGGTTGCTTGAAACTTACATGAAACCAAGTTGCATTATGTACAGTGTCTTGTGCAAAGGAGGTGGCAAGGCTCTGTTCCATTCTATTCCTGGGGCGGTATGGTTTCCCCTAGGCTAACAGTGATCCCTTCAGACACTTTTGTGCAACTCTGGTTGTTTGAAACTCACATGAAACCAAGTTGCATTTTGTACAGTGTCTTGTGCAAAGGAGGGGCCAAGGGTCTGTTCCATTCTATTCCTGGGACAGTATGGTTTCCCCTAGGCTAACTGTGATCCCCTCAGACACCTTTGTGCAACTCTGGTTACTTGAAACTCACATGAAACCAAGTTGCATTTTGTACAGTGTCTTGTGCAAAGGAGAAGGGAAGGATCTGTTCCATTCTATTCCTGGGGCAGTATGGTATGCCCTAGGCTAACAGGGATCCCTTCAGACACTTTTGTGACCTCTGGTTGCTTGAAACTCACATGAAACCAAGTTGCATTATGTACAGTGTCTTGAAACTTGGTTGCAACAGCTGCAAGCACCTCTTTATGAAACAGTCAATCAAAACAGCAGTCATGTGATCATGTCAGATGACATTCTCTCAAGCCAGTCACTTTCCTGTAGCGATGAACAAGAAACTACAACCGATGAAGCTATACTGGGTGGCTGAAGCTCTGAGAAACATGGAACTGATGGAGAAGTTCTTTATCACTCCAACTAAATTATCTGATTGCAAGTATTTCTGACCAATATTGCGATTGCGATGTTTCCGACAAATTGAGGAACGCTCGTGTATCCACTTTGTTTGGCTTGAGGCTTGAACGTAGCCTGCTAACGCTGCCAGACTGCCAGTTAATTATTGCTGTGTTCATGAACCCAGCACATGGGCTGTTTCCGATCAGTCTTACTCTTCAACAGGTGCTTCACAAGCTGCGTGTTATTAGCTTCAATTTTCCCACTTCAGATCTGTTACAGCAGCATGTGATAATGTAAGCTGTTGTAAAAATAGCAGCTCTGAAAATTGCACTCTCTTAAAATTCAATTTCAATATGAAATCCCGAAATCATCGTTCAACCCTACTCCAGCTCCCGAATCCCAGCAGAGCTCCATCATTTCACAGAAGGTCATTCCACTGCTCCACAGACCAATACTGGTCTACCTACCCCTGTAGTAGGTGCTTGGCATAGGGCATGGCGACCTTAAGGCCAGTGCGGCATCTCCTGAGTGTCCAGTTCTATTCACTGGCCACATTATTGGAAACACCCACCTTATGTTTCCAGCCAATGGCCACTTTATCAGAAACACCTACCTTGTACTTCTACTCACTGGCCACTTTATTGGAAACATCCACCTCGTGTTTCGAGCCAATAGCCACTTTACTTTATTAGAAACACCTACCTTGTACTTCTACTCACTGGCCACATTATTGGAAACACCCACCTTCTGTTTCCAGCCATGGCCACTTTATTAGAAAGACCTACCATGTGCTGCCACTCACTGGCCACATTATTGGAAACACCCACCTTGTATTTTCACTTACTGTCCACTCTCCTGGAATCTGCCACTTTCTGGAAAAAGCTCGGTTCTAGTGAAAGTTAGAGTGACCATCATGGTTTTAATAGGAACCAGACGTCTGAACAGCTTGACCCCTCAGAGGCGCAGGAGGTTATTCCGTGCAGTGGTTATGAATACTTTACCTGCACGTCCAGGCTGTGAACGGAAGGTGAGGGGCAGAGTCTGCCCGGTGTACCTAAATATGTCATAAGAACCCTCACGTGTTAATGAGCCCACACGCCTGATACCTCTGGCCCCCTAAGGGAGGTTTAATTGGGGCCATAGAGCTTAACATTTGCCCTCGGGGCACGAGGTGTGCAGGAGAATAAGCAACAGCTAGCGCAGGGTGGGGAGCGTCTGTCATGTGCTTAACAGCTATTCTGTTTGACTAGAAACCAATTCTCATTTTCACTTATGCAGAGTTAATTAGCCTCCACAGCGAAAGTAATAGGATAACCGAGAGAGAGAGAGAGAGAGAGAGAGAGAGAGAGAGAGAGAGAGAGAGAGAGAGAGAGAACAAGATATGCAGAGTAAGTACATGAGAGAGAGACTCTAGAGCCTGATGAGGCTGGCGACGAGACAGACGAGAGAAGGAAGAGACTGCTAGAGAGTTCTAGTCAGAGTGGGTGATCCAGAGAGTCTACTTAGAGACCAGTGGAGCTGACTGAGGGGAGAGAGAGAGAGAGGAGAGAGAGGCTGCAAGTGGTCAGAGAGTAAGGGTCAGTTGAGAGTGGAGCTGAGAGGGAGTCGTGAGACGAGGAGAGGAGGTGAGAGAAACTCGCTGAGAGATGGATGATGAGAGAGACTGAGAGGGACAGAGGAGAGAGAGAAGATGAGAGAGAGAGACTGACGAGTGAGAGCTGATGACGACAGAGTCAGAGAGATCCTTTTGTCCATGAGTGAGAGGCTCATCAAGCGAGTGAGAGAGAGAGAGCGAGAGCGAGTGAGAGTGAAGAGTGTGTGTGTGGAGAGAGAGAAGAGTGAGAGTGTGCTGAGAGAGAGTAGAGAGAGAGAGAGTGAGAGATGAGTGCGAGAGTCAGAGAGAGAAGACTGGACAGAGAGATGAGGTTTCTGATGAAGAGTAAGACAGTGAGAGAGAGCTTGAGAGAGAGAGTCCACTGAAGAGAGAGAGAGTAGAGTAGAGAGAGAGAGAGAGGAGAGCTGTGTAGAGAGAGAGAGAGAGTGAGACCAAGCTGAGATATGGGAGTCTATGTAGAGAAGAGAGAGAGAGAGAGAGACGACGTGCCTGTGATGAGAGTGAGAGAAAGAGTGAGAGAGAGAAAGAGACTGAGAGAGGAGAAAGAGAGAGAGATTTCTCAGAGAGCATTCCATCTGCTGAGAGTTGAGAGGAGAGAGAGAGAACGAGCAGAGAGAGAGAGAGAGGACGAGAGTGAGAGAGAGAAGAGAAGATGAGAGAGAGATGGACTAGAGAGATGAGAGAGAGAGAGAGAAAAGTGTGAGAGTGAGAGTGTGAGAGAAGAGAGAGAGAGAGAGAGAGAGAGAGAGAGAGAGGAGACGAGAGAGAGAGAGAGTACGTGAGTGAGAGAGAGAGAGAGAGAGAGGAAAGACCCCCAGAGAAGAGAGGAAGAGATGAGAGCCTGAGAGAGGAGATGAGAGAGAGAGAAAGTGTAAGAGTGAGAGTGTGAGAGAGAGAGAGAGAAGAGAGAGAGAGAGGAGAGACGAGAGACAGGAAAGTTACTGAGAGTGAGAGGTGAGAGAGAGAGAGAGAGATGACGAGAGAGAAATCGAGAGAGAGAGAGAGAGAAAGTGTGAGCAGTGGAGAGTGTGAGAGAGAGAGATAAGAGAGAGAGAGGGAGAAGAGAGAGAGAGATGATCAGAGAGAGGCAAGAGAGAGAGTGAGAGAGAAAGTGTGAGAGTGTAGGAGTGTGAGAGAGAGAGAGAAGAGAGAGAGATTTAGGAGAGAGAGAGAGAGAGAGAGACAAGTTTAGAGTGACCATGAGAGTGTGATGAGACGAGAGAGAGAGACAGAAGAGCTGAGACGCCAGAGAGACGAGAGGATTGATTCGAGAGAGAGAGAGAGAGAGAGAGAGCCACGTGTGGTGGACTGGAGAAGAGTAAGATGATTTGCTATGAGTGAGTGCCAGGCCCAATTACTCCTTATTGCTTTCAGAGGGCCGAGTGTAGGAGCGTAAATGAAATTCACATGGCTGTGTTTATAAGCCGCCGCGCTGAAGGTCACTGTGTGCATGTCCCAATCACATTCTGATTGATTTATGTACTGATAGGGTGTGGGCTTTCATTTTCCTTCTTCGGGGTCAGCGGAGATGAGCACAATTCGTCTGTGTGTTCGACAATCTCCACCGCACTTTGTGTACGACTGGGTTCCATATCAGCGGCATCACTCTTTATGAAAATGCATGTCGGCATGTCAACATTTTTATTTTATTTTATTTATTTTTTTATTTCCATTTAAAAACGGGCGGTTTTGTATTTCAGAATGTTCAAACTAGACTGACCACACTATTCCTCCACTCCCTGGCCACTTTATTAGAAACACCCACCCTATTCCTCCACTCACTGGCCACTTTATTAGAAACACCCACCCTATTCCTCCACTTTGAATTGAGAGATCACTGGCCACTTTATAGAAAGAACACCCACCCTATTCCTCCACTCACTGGCCACTTTATTAGAAACACCAACACTATTCCTCCAATCACTGGCCATTAATCCCTACTTCCACTCACTGGCCACTTTATTAGAAACACCCACCCTATTCCTCCACTCACTGGCCACTTTATTAGAAACACCAACCCTGTTCTTACACTCACTGGCCACTTTATTAGAAACAGCTACCCTATTCCTCCACTCACTGGCCACTTTATTAGAAACACTTACACTATTCCTCCACTCACTGGCCACTTTATTAGAAACACCCACCCTATTCCTCCACTCACTGGCCACTTTATTAGAAACACCCACCCTATTCCTCCACTCACTGGCCACTTTATTAGAAACACTTACACTATTCCTCCACTCACTGGCCACTTTATTAGAAACACCCACCCTATTCCTCCACTCACTGGCCACTTTATTAGAAACACCCACCCTATTCCTCCACTCACTGGCCACTTTATTAGAAACACCCACCCTATTCCTCCACTCACTGGCCACTTTATTAGAAACACCCACCATATTCCTCCACTCACTGGCCACTTTATTAGAAACACTTACACTATTCCTCCACTCACTGGCCACTTTATTAGAAACACCCACCCTATTCCTCCACTCACTGGCCACTTTATTAGAAACACCCACCCTATTCCTCCACTCACTGGCCACTTTATTAGAAACACTTACACTATTCCTCCACTCACTGGCCACTTTATTAGAAACACCCACCCTATTCCTCCACTCACTGGCCACTTTATTAGAAACACCAACCCTATTCCTCCACTCACTGGCCACTTTATTAGAAACACTTACACTATTTCTCCACTCACTGGCCACTTTATTAGAAACACCCACCCTATTCCTCCACTCACTGGCCACTTTATTAGAAACACCCACCCTATTCCTCCACTCACTGGCCACTTTATTAGAAACACCCACCCTGCACTTTTACTAACTGGCCACTTTATTAGAAACACCAACCCTATTCCTCCACCCACTGGCCACTTTATTAGAAACACCTTCCCTGTACTTTCACTTACTGGCCACTTTATTAGAAACACCTACACTATTCCTCCACTCACTGGCCACTTTATTAGAAACACCTCCCCTCTTCTTCCACTTACTGGCCACTTTATTAGAAACACCCACCCTATTCTTCCACTCACTGGCCACTTTATTAGAAACAGCTACTCTATTCCTCCACTCACTGGCCACTTTATTAGAAACACCTACCCTATTCTTCCACTCACTGGCCACTTTATTAGAAACACCTACACTATTCTTCCACTCACTGGCCACTTTATTAGAAACACTTACACTATTCCTCCACTCACTGGCCACTTTATTAGAAACACCAACCCTATTCCTCCACTCACTGGCCACTTTATTAGAAACACCGACCCTATTCTTCCACTCACTGGCCACTTTATTAGAAACAGCTACCCTATTCCTCCACTCACTGCCCACTTTATTAGAAACACCCACCCTATTCTTCCACTCACTGGCCACTTTATTAGAAACACCCACCCTATTCTTCCACTCACTGGCCACTTTATTAGAAACACCCACACTATTCCTCCACTCACTGGCCACCTTATTAGAAACACCCACCATATTCCTCCACTCACTGGCCACTTTATTAGAAACACCTACCCTATTCTTCCACTCACTGGCCACTTTATTAGAAACACCTACCCTATTCTTCCACACACTGGCCACTTTATTAGAAACACTAACCCTATTCTTTTACTCACTGGCCACTTTATTAGAAAGACCAACCCTATTCTTCCACTCACTGGCCACTTTATTAGAAACAGCTACCCTATTCTTCCACACACTGGCCACTTTATTAGAAACACTAACCCTATTCTTCCACTTACTGCCCACTTTATTAGAAACACCCACCCTATTCTTTTACTCACTGGCCACTTTATTAGAAACACCCACCCTATTCCTCCACTCACTGGCCACTTTATTAGAAACACCTTCCCTGCACTTTCACTTACTGGCCACTTTATTAGAAACTTTGCACTATCTACGCACTGATGCCCGTCACTGTCACATGGTGGAGCTAAAAAGCAGGGGTTTCTAATAAAGTGGCCAGTGTGTGTCCAGCCCTGTGGTGCTAACCTTTAGCTCCATTCGATTTAGAGGGTTTCTGAAGGATGGTGTCGGGTGACGAAAGATTAAAATCACATTTATTCCTGTTTACTCAGAAAGGATGCTGAAAAAGCGAGGCGCGTAGATAAGCGAGCGCACTGCCGTGCGAGTCAGGCCAGTGAAAACGTCTCAGTGGGCAGTGTGTGTGATCGATAAACAGCCATTCCCCAAATCCTGCACACGCGCGTCCGAGTGATGGTCCACCACTGCCTCTCTGGAGGGTGCAGAGGTGGAATCGGGTTGTTTATTTGAAGAGCACATGGCCGAGGAGACGATATATTCCGCCCTCCTCGCTCTCAAGAGCCCACAGCTCAGCCGCCTTTGCTGGAACAGTGATATGAGGAGTAAGCTGGAGCTGGAAATCATCTTCATCTATTTCAGGCCTGGAGATAACAGGAGCTTCATGGCTCCACTGAAGGGCTGATTAACTAGCATTTAGCCCCACATCAAGCTGGAAGCTGGACTTTTAGATTCTCAGGCTGACACGCTCAGTTTAACCGAACCTGTGTCAACCATCTTCCAACCCTGTGGTCTAAAACAAAGGTCAGCTTCTGGTGGGAGACCACTCTCGAACCAGCAGTGACACTGATGGGTGTAAAACCCCTCCTGTGTGTGATACGCTTGTACCAGCGCCACTGCTAACTAAAAATAGACCACCACCTGAACAATATCTGGACAACAGTGATCCTGTGGTCAGAATCTGACCATCGATGAATCCAGGCAGGCTGAAACCTCGCAGCAACAGATGGGCTGCGGGCTGTAATGTCCATGGGCACTCTCATCACACTTGACTCAAGGCTCGACTCGGACTCGAGACTCAAGACTTCAGCCTGAGAATAAAAGTCCATGGAAACACCTCAACTCAAAAACTCAAGACTCCAGCACACGAGAGACTCAGGACCTGACACTGTCTTGCACCCTGGAGACCCGAGACTTGATTTAGGCCTGCATCCTAGAGAGTGAAGACTTGACTCAGATTCGTAATCCAGAGTCACGCCTCAAAGATAAACCTCAGCGACTTGAGACTTGGTGTAAACTCACACTCCAGAGACTTGAAATCAAACTCAGGCTAGGGCACTAGACACTTGAGGCTGGGCTCGTATTCCAGTGACTCCAAGCTCGACTTGGACTTGTATTCAAACCACAGTGACTCAAGAGCTGACTCTTTCTTGCAGTCTAAAGATCTTGGACTCAAGACTTGACATGCCCGCCTGAGATTCAAGACTCAACTTGGACTGCAGTGACTTGAAACACTACTTAGACCTGCACTGAATAGCATCTCAGTGACTCGAGACTTGACTCAAGTCCTATCTTGGACTCACACCTCAGGTACTATGACTTGGTGTAGCATCCCACTGACTTGCATCTTAGTGCCTCAAGACTCATCTTGGACTTACATTGCAGTGAAACCCGACTCAGACTCGAACTATATTAAATCAGAATATGACTTGGACTAGCACCGTAGTGACTCCACAGACTCAAGACTCGACCTGAACTTACACTGAAATGACTTGAAATATGAGTCGTAACTTCTATCCCAGTGACTCCAGATTTGACTTAAACTTGCACCTCAGTGACTCAAGACTCGTCTTGGACTTGCACTACAGATGCTTGAAATATGACTTGGACTAGAATCCTATTGACTTAGACTTGCACCCTGGACTTATGCTGCAGAGACTAGAAACACGTCTCGGACTCGCACCATATTAATTCAGAATATGACTAGGCACCGTAATGACTCCAGAGAGTCAAGACTCGAATCAAGCTCACACTGCAGTCACTTGGACCATGGCTCCGACTAGACTTGAATTGGACATCGTAGTGACTAGAAACACAACTCAGGGTCTCGCACCTCATTGATACGTAATATAACTTGGACTTACACAACACACAACAGTGACTCGAAGCTTTACTTTCGTCTCAGTGATTTAAGGCTTGCTCAGACTTGGCCTGACTCGACTCGGCCTGACACCTCAGAGACAAAGTAGCCCGTCAGCAAAGGCAGGTGTTTATAATGGGGTGGCCAGTCTACGCTGTGCTATATTAGTAGCTAACTCTAGAAATGACTTTCCCTGATGTCATAATTTCTCGTGAAATCCGGAGACATAGAGGAAGTTTGACTCTCTCCGTCTGCTGGGAAGTGAATGCAGGCCTGGCCTGTTCAGTCGAGCTGTAGGAGTGTGTGCCAGGTTTACTCTGCAGTGTGCAGAAAGGCCGTCTCTGCACACTGTCACTCCAGCTTTATTTCTGTGTGCTCTGGCGAAGCTTCTGTGAAGAGAAGGCCAGGATGCACCGGGCCAGCGCCGCGCTTTAGAGACGCCGGGACAAAGACCGCGCGTTCGTGCGGCATTCAGTGCGCATATGCACATTTAGCTCCTGCTCGGATCCAGACTTCACCCCTGCCATCTTCAGGAACGTTCACATGCACTAACTCTCTGTCTCAGTGACGTTCAAAAGGAGATGAGAGAATGTGTGGTGAGCGGTGGGGGTGGTGGGAAAAAGAGGAATGAGAGAAGACTGCTGAAGAAAAAGGAGCACCAGAAATAAACAGAGAAAGCATCACACTGACCACTTTGTTTACTTCTTCATTCACTCATTCATTCATTCACTCATTCATTCATTCATTCATTGGTCTCTTTCTGTTTGAAACCAACAAGCAGTAACAGATTAAATCTGTGATGTTCATCCAGTATGAATCTGCAGCGTGTGTAGTGTTTACAGTCTGACGGTAATAACTGTGGAGGGATTATAATCCAGTATGAATCTGCAGCGTGTGTAGTGTTTACAGTCTGACGGTAATAACTGTGGAGGGATTATAATCCAGGATTTCTGCATAATCTGACAGTATGAATTATAATCTGAATCAGCGTTGACGGTGAATAAATGTAGTGTTTACAGTCTGACGGTAATAACTGTGGAGGGATTATAATCCAGTATGAATCTGCAGCGTGTGTAGTGTTTACAGTCTGACGGTAATAACTGTGGAGGGATTATAATCCGGTATGAATCTGCAGCGTGTGTAGTGTTTACAGTCTGACGGTAATAACTGTGGAGTGATTATAATCCGGTATGAATCTGCAGCGTGTGTAGTGTTTACAGTCTGACGGTAATAGCGTGTGTAACTGTGGAGTGATATAATCCAGTATGAATCTGCAGCGTGTGTAGTGTTTACGGTTAATGACGGTATAATAACTGTGGAGTGATTATAATCCAGTATGAATTATCTGCAGCGTGTGTAGACAGTGTTTACGGTCTGACAGTACAGTCTGACGGTAATAACTGTGGAGTGATTATAATCCAGTATGAATCTGAACATCAGCGTGTGTAGTGTTTACAGTCTGAGCTGTGGAGGGATTATAATCAGTCTGACGGTAATAACTGTTGGAGGGATTATAATCCGGTATGAATCTGCAGCGTGTGTGTAGTGTTTACCGGTATGAATCTGCAGCGTGGTGTAGTCTGACGGTAATAAACTGTGGAGGGATTATAATCCAGTATGAATCTGCAGCGTGTGTAGTGTTTACAGTCTGACGGTAATAAAATAACTGTATGGAGGGATTATAAATCCAGTATGAATCTGCAGCGTGTGTAGTGTTTACAGTCTGACGGTAATAACTGGTCTGCAGCGTGTGTAGCGATATTATAACTGAGACGGTGGCAATAACTGATGTGAGGGATTATAATCCAGTATGAATCTGCAGCGTGTGTAGTGTTTACAGTCTGACGGTAATAACTGTGGTGGAGGGATTATAATCCGGTATGAATCTGCAGCGTGTGTAGTGTTTACAGTATCTGACGGTAATAACTGTGGAGTGATTATAATCCGGTATGAATCTGCAGCATGTGTAGTTTTTACAGTCTGACTGGTAATAACTGTGGAGTGATTATACATCCAGTATGAATCTGCAGCGTGTGTAGTGTTTACGGTCTGACGGGAGGGATAATAACTGTGGAGTGATTATAATCCAGTAGCGTGTGTAGTGTAGTGAATATCTGCAGCGTGTGGAGTGTTTACGGTCTGACAGTAGTAACTGTGGAGTGATTATAATCCAGTATGAATCTGCAGCGTGTGTAGCGTTTACAGTCTGACGGTAATAACTGTGGAGGGATTATAATCCAGTATGAATCTGCAGCGTGTGTAGTGTTTACAGTCTGACGGTAATAACTGTGGAGTGATTACAATCCGGTATGAATCTGCAGCGTGTGTAGTGTTTACAGTCTGACGGTAATAACTGTGGAGGGATTATAATCCGGTATGAATCTGCAGCGTGTGTAGTGTTTACAGTCTGACGGCAATAACTGTGGAGGGATTATAATCCGGTATGAATCTGCAGCGTGTGTAGTGTTTACAGTCTGACGGCAATAACTGTGGAAGGATTATAATCCGGTATGAATCTGCAGCGTGTGTAGTGTTTACAGTCTGACGGTAATAACAATTTGGTATGAATCTGCAGTGTGTGTAGTGTTTACAGTCTGACGGTAATAACTGTGGAGGGATTATAATCCAGTATGAATCTGCAGCATGTGTAGTTTTTACAGTCTGACGGTAATAACTGTGGAGAGATTATAATCCGGTATGAATCTGCAGCGTGTGTAGTGTTTACAGTCTGACGGTAATAACTGTGGAGGGATTATAATCCGGTATGAATCTGCAGCGTGTGTAGTGTTTACAGTCTGACGGTAATAACTGTGGAGGGATTATAATCCAGTATGAATCTGCAGATGTAGTTCTGTTCCAAACTACCTCACGCAAATTGAATAACGGAACCCGCTGAGAGACACAGGCGGGCCGAGTGTTGGTTATTGAGTGTGTTCTGTGTTGTAAAGTCAGGCCGCCGTTTCCTTTGTGGAAATTACAGATCCTCCACCCATCAGCCCATCAAATCCTGGTCAATTACATTACACCATCTCCTCAGGTTAAATAAACCAGCTCCAGCGGTGATCAGGACTTTATTACACCTCCCAGTGCCTGGTTTATTAATGATGGTATTATTTACAGATGAGCACACTGTTTCACTGTCACACACGCAGACAGAGAGGGAGTGTGGGGTGACAGAGATGGAGTAAAAGCCCTGGTTTGCTCGGTGCCCTTTGAAGGTGTCAGCTCGTGATTTAGGAGCAGTCTGAGAGTGGAACTCCCTTTAAGGCCACGGCCCGTCACTCCTCACACACACACACATACACACTCCTGAGAGAGGGCAGGGGTCTATACCCACCCGGTCACTGCTGCCCGTCTGCCGTCGCTTCGGATTCATCTGCACTTAGAAGAGAAATGTCACACCTTTGATCCCCCCATCTTCACTGAACACAAGGCCTAACACGAGAGAGATCGACAGGAGCGCTTCATCACTATAACACACACGTCTTGGTATATTCGTCAGGACATGGAGTCGTACATGTATCCAGTATGCATATATAAACTGACAGCAATGAAACTTGGTGGGTAGGATTGAAGCAGGCCTGCTTGACATTCCAGTTTATTCATAAGGCGTTTAGTGAGGCTGAGGTCAAGGCTCTGTGCAGGCCACTGGAGTGTCTCTATAACTAAGCCAACACCATGTCTTTACGTTCTGTGAGTAGTGATGCCATCCTGTTAGGAAAACCACCATTGGCAGACGGCTGCACTGTGCAGGACTACATGCACACGGACCGTTACCACGACTGTCCTTAACACCACGTCACCGTCACCAAAGACTGCAGTGGTGTCGTACCAGACTGTCATGGAGTGACTCAGAATGGCAGCGGGTCATCTTCAGTGACGAGTCCCGCTTTAGTCTTGGTGGAGACGACCAATGAACCCGTGTGTGGAGGCACCGTGGTCAGCACCAAGATGAACGGTTTGTAGTCACACGTCCAGAAGGCCTGGTGTCCCTCCACCTCCACCCCTACCGCACCATCTGCAGGAACTGTGTGAGGATGTTCAAGCTGCATGGGATGGATTATCACAGGACACCACAGGACATTTTATATATATATATATATATATATATATATACGCTCACTCTATTATGACTGGTCACTTTCCAAAAGATTTGTTTGAAAATTAAAAATTAATTCATTTGCATAAAAGAAGAAATTTCAAAAAAGGAGTTTCTGAAGATACAGCACTCCTAACAACCACCTGGAAGACCTGGTACACCACCAAAACTGACCCTATTAGATAAACAGTACCTTCAACTTTGAGAGAAAGAAGATGAAGCTCACTCTTGTTTCAGACCTGAGAACATCCACAGGTGTTAAGGGCGAATACCCTTAACACTATGGGTCCGAAAGGAGGTGTAGCTGTTCCAGAAGCTCCTCACTGAGAAAAGGAAACAGACAGCTGCTGGTGGTCTCAGAACAATGGACTGACCACCCCAGAGACCAGGCCTCAACACCACGGTATGTGTTTGGGATTACTTAGATTGGGAGGATCTGCAAATCTAACTTCGAAAACCGAACTGGGAAAATACATCCCGGCGGATTTCCTGAAACTAAGCTTCCTGAACCCAACAGACGTGATAATAAGATAAGCCTCTATATGTGATATAATGTTAGGTGAATGTGCAGTACCGCAGCCTAACCCTCAGTGGCTCAGAGAAACGCTTCTGTTCTCTCTGTTATAAAAAGAGGACTGTATGAAGTAAGAACCATTTTGTTGGCTGTCGGTCAGATGACAGGAGACGAGAGAAGAAGGCTATAATACTTCTAAATGAATATAAGCCACTCAGGTGCGCTGAGCGCTCTCTCTCTCTCTCTCTCTCTCTCTCTCTCTCTCACACACATACACGCTCGCACACACACACACACACACACACACACACACACACACACGCTCGCACACATACACACACACGCTCACACACACACACACACACACATGCTCGCACACATACACACACACGCTCACACACACACACACACACATGCTCGCACACATACACACACACGCTCGCACACACACACACACTCGCACACACACACACACACACACGTTCTTTCTTCATAAGAAAAATAATCTCATTGATCAGAAATCCAATGGGATGTGTTGCTCAGTAAACACGCCACTGTTCAATAGCAGAGCCAAGGCCTTACAGAAGTGTGTGAGTGTGTGTGTGTGTGTGTGTGTGTGTGTGTGTGTGTGTGTGTGTGTTGAAGAGTGCCTGGATTGACAGAAGAGATCAGGAGTAAAGAGGAGAGGAAAAGAGTGAGGAGAAACTTCCATCTGTGTGATAGACTACATCAAACCTGTGTCAATGTATATATGTGTGTATGTAGATTGATAGACAGACAGACAGACAGACAGACAGACAGACAGACAGACAGATAGATAGATAGATAGATAGATAGATAGATAGATAGATAGAGACATTTGAGCATGAGATAGATAGATAGATAGATAGATAGATAGATAGATAGATAGATAGATAGATAGACAGATAGAGACATTTGAGCATGAGATAGATAGATAGATAGATAGATAGATAGATAGATAGATAGATAGAGACATTTGAGCATGAGATAGAGTGTGTTTAAGGTGGTAGTATCTTCAGACTCCTGCTGATGGCGCTACACGAGGATGATGGGGCTATGAATACCTGCGGGGTGTGAGGGACGGGATCCGTAGATTGGGAAGAGGTGCTACAGTGCTGGGAATGTCTCGTTCCATGTGTGGAAAATGGCTCCAGAGCAGACGTTAATGATTGGATAAAAGGAGTGACTGCATGTGGGCGTGGCCAAAGACCATAGTATGGAGGAAGTAGCTGAATCTGCAGGTGAATGGAAGCGTATGGTCATACGGGTCTACCAGCAGTGGATAAAATCCCAGTCTACAGGGAATTCTCCTCGGAATTGTGCCAGGGAAGGCATCTACCAAATCTGGCCCAACTCAGGAATTCTTTGATGTGGCCTACATCCAGAAACATCCAGTAGATGCCACATCCAGTCACAGCTGTTACTGGCCCTATCTATCTATCTATCTATCTATCTATCTATCTATCTATCGCCCTGCTCTGCAGCATCTCCATGTACCGTGTTTGTGCATGTAAATACACTCCCATGCATTAGATCCCAAATTACTTCTCCGTTTCCGACGCCTGCAGATAGCCTGCTCTTCTTTATCCGCGCTTTTCTGTGTTTACGTCATAAACGCTGAGGGAGCGTTATTGTATTTGTGAGTATAATAGTCAGCCAGGCACAATGGAACTGTCTCAGAGACAAGTCCAGAGGTGGAGCTCTGACAGCAGAACAAAGGGATGAGAGCGAGAGGAAGGGAACAATGTCATGCTAACCACCCCGACTGAAACGAGCACAGAAAACACGGCATTACTGCGCAGGGAAAGTCGGCGGCGTAGCGCTGCCAAAGCGGCCAATGGGAAAATCCACAGAGGAGGAGAGAGGAGATGAAGAGGAGATTTGAAAGATAAATGGAGAAAGAGAGCGAGACGGAGGGTGGGGGGGCGCGAGCAGCGGAGAGAAGGAAGAAAGCGTGTTTGTCCCAAATATGACAAGAAAACCGCACAAACAACATGAGTAGGCAAAATAGAGCCAGCGAGCTGTTTTCATTCCATGAAAGAGGAAAAACAATATTCCTCCCCGTGGAGTGAGTTTGATTTGTGCACTGGGTGTGGAGTTGATTCGTGTGAGTGTATGCGCACTGTTTTTCGGGTCGGGTGCGGCGGTTCGGAGTTTCACTGATCTTTTTAAGATCAGCCTCTTGAGCTGAAGGGGCTGGCCCTGGCGGCTCGCGATTCCCGGCGCCAGAGCACAAACGTGTGCGGGACATAAAGGTTTGGAATGCATCTGCAGCACCATAGCTACGAGACTGAGGCATGCATTTTTTGGGAGAACAAGATGGGAGATGAATGTTTCATGACGGACCCGTTGAAAAATGAAGACTCATTAAACCATGAAGTCGCGAACATGCAGCTCGGAGGATGTATGCCATCAGCCAGGCCTTCTTCAGCCCCGATTCTAGGCTTCCCACTGTTCTGATGTTGTACAGCTGTTTATATGTAGCAGGAGACTTAACATGGTGTTTAGTGAAGCTGAACAGCAGGCTTTCTGGAATCGACTCCTAGAATCCTCGATTTTTAAAATTTTAGACAAGTGTAAGGATTAACAAACATGACTTGGCGCTCGCTGAGCTAAAAGCAAAGCCATGTTTATTACCTTTAAGGCATTTAGCAGATGCTCTTATCCAGAGCGACTTACAACCGTGCTTAGCGTTCCGTTGGATAATGTTTCCCAGCTAGTACAGGAAGCTTAGAGTCTAAACCCGCCATGAGCCCAGACACTGCCTGAACCAGGACCAGTGCTGATACCTAGAGAGATCAATGCACAGACATATATAAGCTTAAGTGCACAACCTGGCAACCCAACCCAGCGCTCATACCTAGAGAGATCAATACACAGACATATATAAGCATAAGTGCACTACCTGGCAACCCCACCCAGCGCTCATACCTAGAGAGATCAATACACAGACATATATAAGCTTAAGTGCACTACCTGGCAACCCCACCCAGCGCTCATACCTAGAGAGATCAATACACAGACATATATAAGCAGAAGTGCACTACCTGGCAACCCCACCCAGCGCTCATACCTAGAGAGATCAATACACAGACATATATAAAGCATAAGTGCACTACCTGGCAACCCCACCCAACGCTCATACCTAGAGAGATCAATACACAGACATATATAAGCATAAGTGCACAACCTGGCAACCCCACCCAGCGCTCATACCTAGAGAGATCAATACACAGACATATATAAGCATAAGTGCACAACCTGGCAACCCCACCCAGCGCTCATACCTAGAGAGATCAATACACAGACATATATAAGCATAAGTGCACAACCTGGCAACCCCACCCAGCGCTCATACCTAGAGAGATCAATACACAGACATATATAAAGCATAAGTGCACTACCTGGCAACCCCACCCAGCGCTCATACCTAGAGAGATCAATACACAGACATATATAAGCATAAGTGCACAACCTGGCAACCCCACCCAGCGCTCATACCTAGAGAGATCAATACACAGACATATATAAGCATAAGTTCACTACCTGCCAACCCCACCCAGCGCTCATACCTGGCAACCCCACTCATACCTAGAGAGAAGACAGGTGATGGTCAGTATCCACAATCTCCATCCACATCCCAATCTACTAGTGCTCACTCACTTAGGTTCTTTACACAGAGATGGAGGAGGAGGAGGAGGAGGAGGAGGAGGAGGAGATGATGGTCAGAAAAAGACAGTATGTGATTGGGCTCTGACGGACAGTTTGGCGATGACACCACAGTGTGCTGGGTTATGGGAAATGGAGTTTACTGCTCTCCCGAACCTCCTTTCAATTCTCCTCTCCTGAGCTCCATTTCTCAGAACTGACCACCCTGTGATGTCAGTGTTGCATGTCTATCAGAGCCCAATCACGTACCGTTTTTTTATTCATCATCTCCTGAGTTCTAACCCGGGAGCATGACACCAAGTCAGCCTCGGAGCCGATCCTGAAGCTGCCTCAGCATTTCCTTTACTTTACCAATCCACCATGCAGAAGCCATAGGGTGCCAGATGGAGGAAGATTTGCGTAGCAGCACATGATTTTTGAGAGTTGAGTTTGTGCTACAGCCGCTAGTGGTCTTTAACCTTTTACTGTTGTGCTCATATGTTAGGTAGAGCACATTTTGAGTCACTATATCTTAAAGAAGAAGGTGCTGAACTTAACTCAACCTGATTGTGCCATGTCTACCGATCGGCAGAGAAGTGTCAGACTGAAAAACACCACGGACTTGACAGAATCGAAGAGCTGTCTTCCAGCATTTTGACTCTTAGAGTCATTTACCAAGTCAAAGAATCGACTGACTCATTTGGAATCGACTCCTCATCCCTAATGATATACGCCGTGAGCACGCTGGGTCCATAGAGGCCTTACTTTAAAAACAAAGTCCTGCCGAAGTATAAACTGCACCCTGTACGTAATTGGTTCATAACAAGACTTTTTTGTAGAGTCTAAACTAGCAAAATGAAATTGGAGCGGTGGCTGGGGTGAAACGCACAGAGAGCATGGTTCTAAAAACAGGCTTCTGGAGGTCATTAGTGATTTTCTAAATAAACAGATCTAATACAATATCTGATCTGGAGTTTGGGAGACATGGTTCCAGTAGTGTAGAGAATCAAACAGAACTGAGGGATTCTGGTCCAACACAAACCCAGAACCTGAAGAACTAAAGACACTGATCGTTTACTGATCAGGTGCTCTCTTTAATTCTGCTCAAATATACGTGTGTATATATATATACATACATACACACACACACACACACTGTGTGCTGTATATTAAATAAACCATGTTGGAATCACAGATCTTTCTATGAGAGTTGGACTCACTGCTTATCCCCCGAGCACATGACCCATGCTTCCCCTCCAAATGTGCACAGGGACACAGAATCACAGGAGGAGCAAGGACACGTTAAGAAATGTCTCTCTCTCCAGCGTAGAGAGACCAGGACGCTGGTCTGCATGCGCACCAGAGAGAGAGAGCAAAGGAAAAAATGAGGACGAGGGACTCTTGCTATATAGGCTAAGTAAGTCGTATATTTCAGTTTTGCTTGGTTGGTTTTCAATTAAATATGTAAATGGTTCACCAGCGGTTGACTTGCGGCCAAGCTGCAGTGCCAAGAAAGCATTTGGATCTATGGTTATGGAGATACAGTGATATGCAGACACTTGAATACCCCTGGCCAAATGACAAACCCTGTTTCTGGAGAGGTGGGGACATTTTATACAACGCAATAAAGAGCAAAAATGTGTGATTCGTCAATTATCTTATACATACATATATATATATATATATGCATATAGATACGCCTATATTATGTGTATATATTTATTACTACGGCTCTTTATGTAAATAATACTGTACTTGCACTTCTGGTTAGATGCTAACTGCATTTCATTGGCTCTGTACCTGTACTCTGCACAATGACGATAAAGTTAAATCTAATCTAATCTAATCTAATCTAAAAAATTATAGTGGAAAGTTTATGGAATCATAAAAGGTTTATTCCTTAATAAGCAGGTACCTGGTAAAAGCTAAGGCAAATCAGGATTTAGTATAAACTGAGCTCCACCATAGACTCTATCACCACTGCTTCAGGAGATGCAACCCAAACCTCCGTTACGCCAGAAGAAGGAGACACGTCAGTTTTACATGGAAACGCCGCCGAGTTCTCTGGGTGCATACTCATCTCATGTGGTCTGAAAGTGTGTGCTATGGCCAGTTGGGAAAAAATATGTTCCCTGAGCACCAAGATTTTAACCAAGGTGCAAATACCTTGCATGTGGTTGGTGTAGCTAAGCAGATAACACCACTAACCACCAGGGAGCCACCACCACATGTGGGAGACTGGGGTTCGAATCCTGGTCTGGGTTATTGTGCTGTGTTACACTAACAGGAGTATTTGGGCAAGACTCCTAACACTACACAGGCCCACCTGTAATGGGATTAACCTTGGATAAGAGGGTCAGCTAAATGCGGTAAATGTAAATACCACCATATATTTTCTGGTATGTCCATAGCACTGTCCATAGCATGCGTCAGGAAAACCATTGACCCAGACACGGCTACTCATAAAATGTTCACCTTAGTTCCAGCTTACTGTTTTACTTTAGAATAAAAATGAAGACACCCAACTATAAAATAACCATCATGGAATTCTACAGTCTACCTTAAAAACCTTAAAAATAAATGGAACTTTAAAGGAGAATGAACCAGCTTCCTAAACCTGCAATAATAAAAAAATCTTAATGAGCCAACTTGTTCTTGGCACCGAGAACTCAAGTCTTTTGCCCGCCTGGCCAAAGCACACATATCCACTGTCTATCAGACCATTTTTAGATGAGTTAGTGTCCTCTGATGTGTCTTT